>JACEII010000020.1:1405592-1542042 GCA_014332785.1 Antheraea mylitta
AATATTATCTTTTCTGCCTATTCGCTTAAGAAATAGGTAATTATATGAAGCTGACACAATTCTTTAAGAAAACTTCTAACTAGCAATAAAAGTCTGGTCCAAATCGGTTTCAGTGATCCTTTTACAATTTTTTATTTTTTATTGAAGCACGACAAAGTGACTGCACTATGCCTAATGGTAAGCATAGTACAATCCAAAAACGGTGGCGACCACCGAGATACAGATTATCCATCGTCGGTCGCCGCTGTCATGCCGGCAATAATGACGAAAGTCACCCGGTACTGGATATGCACACACACCCACACACACGTGCAGGTGAGGTTGGCTTGGGTATCTCAAATCTTAAGATATTACTCGACACCCCTTGCACCCCAAATTGCTGCTATAAACAACATATACCTTAATTCTATATTATATAGATTAGTATAGAATGTTGCAATACAACACGTGTTGTTATATGAATCTTTGTAGCAGTATAAATTATACATCAGAATAAAGATAGGTTATAAATACATCGATATATCATTTAAATTGTCCAAGATATCTGAGATATGTTAATTAAGTGTAAGTTTGAAAAAACCTTGCCATCTGCCTTTGGTTAATGTTACACGAAGATACAGTATAGTGCCGTCATCTACAAAGATACACATAGACGAAGTCCCGGACAGATGCCAGTGTTTTTATGGAATTGACTGTATAAGTATCATAAAAGTAACAGTTGAACAAATAATATCAGTTTTATGTTGATAAAGAGTACTGTATATATTTTAGGAACTACTAGCGGGTGCGGTGAACATTGCCCTGATAATAAAACATTTTTTTTTTTTTCTCGAACTGACTAGGCTATTGACCTGGCAAGGTCTTTACAGCTTCACCGGACTACTAAGGCGAGCGCTTAAGGCACTCAGCCGATTTTGTTTTGGTAACTAGCTCAAGGGTGCTCGGCACACCTCGGCTTGGCCGTTACCTCGAAAGATCCCGATCTGACCTAGCTAAACTATGCTAAGCTATACATGTATCCATTTTTGGATCATGTAATTAAAATTACATGATACAAAAATACAACATGTGAATCGAAAGGAAGTAAACTAAATCTACTCGATTCAGTTCGATAAGGGAATTTTTTTTACCAAAAACAACCCTTCCATAGATGTGTAAGGTGCATGTCTGATTAACTGTGTATGTGTAAAATCGATGTAGTGATGTGTTGAACTGTATCACGAAGCAGAGTCTTTGCGTCCGCCCGGGCGGCCTCGGACAAAAACTCTACTAAGAAAACCGCGAACAATAGTGTACGGGAACAGAAACGATAGATCTCTGCCCATGACGCATGGGACAGGGATTCGCGATATGGCCGGCCACAGATAAAAATAGAAATGTTTAAAGGAAATTGAATTTACAATTTAAACGAGGGGCGCTGAGGCCGGGATCTAAAAATAGAACTAAATGACGACATCGTTTATCGATTTTAGGGGAAGATAGACATAAACACGCGAGTTTATTCTATCTTATATTGAAACAAATAATTTCGCGACTGCGGCACGCGCGAGCCGTTGAATCGTAAGCGCTATGGCGGGAAACTTCGCGATCGCGCGAATGGGGCCCTGTTTGGGGTCATTAGCGACCTCATCGTACGCTGAGATCTCTGAGATCTCGTGGAAGACTAGGAGCTGGGCATACCAGTCCATGCCAGATAGAGAGGAGGTGACTGCGGCGTTCGCCTGTAGAGGCTTAGCCGCCTGAGGACGAGGCATAGGCTGAGGCGCTGTCTTGGGGGCCCACGGGGCCCGACGGGCCCTCGCGGGGCGGAGGGATGAGCTAGGCACGGGTACGGGTGCTACCGGCGCACGAGATGTGCTCGGCAGGCTCGGGAAGGCCTCTCTAGAGTTGAGAGGCGGAGGTCGGGGCCGAACAGGAGTGGCAGGCGCCCTGGACGGGGAGACGTGCCTGCGATCGCGTGGGCGACGAGTGCGGGGGGGCGCGGGTGCAACCGCGATAGTTCGCGGTATGCCCGGTCGCGCCGCAAAGGACACAGCTGGGAGGCTCGGAGGAAGTCGGGCTGCGGATACACTCCCTAGTGGAGTGATCTCCGAGGCATTTCACGCACCTGGGACGCAGGTGGCAATCGCGGGCGGAGTGTCCGTACACCTGACAGTTGTGACACTGTGAGGGTACGAACGTTTTGCGCGGGGGCTCAACGGTAATACCGGTGAGGCCGCACAGACACGAAAGAGAGAAGATAGTCTTCCCTTCTCTAGTGCGGTCTAGAACGACCGACACTAGATTGTAGGGCGCTTTCGTACGGGGGTGGTACATTCTATGCACCTCTCTGATGGAAAAATTTCGCGACTTAAGGTTGGAAGAGATTTCCTCAATCGGGATCTCGACTGGGACTCTGCGGAGGACTGCTCGCAGCGGACGCTCGTCTTCGAACGCGTGGGTGAAGTAACCAAACTTCTTTTCCGTGAGAAAAGAAGTCAGTCGGCGGTGATCGTCGGTGGAAGTGACTTTCACTTTGATGCCGGCAACAGTGTTGACGGCAGAAGTGAAGAAGATTTTCCGCGAGTGTAGACTCGCGGAAATCGCGACCCAAGACGCCTTGTCTTGAATCGTAACGGGCGGAGGTGGGCGAGGCTTCTTATTCGAAGCACGGGCGGCGTGGCTACACACCGACGGAGTGTTACGGCCGGAATCCGTTCGCACGGCGCCGGCCGGAGACACGGGACGGGAAGAACCGGCTTTTCGGCCGTGTGAGACGGTAATAAAACCGTCATCGGAGGACTTGACTGCCGATATGGACGGATCAACGTCCATATCGGAGTCTGGGAGTGAGCGAGACAGAGAATCTACGCTTTCGTCAATCGGAAGTGACGAAAAAGAATTCGCTACTGCGACATTGGCGGAGGGCTTGGAGGAGGGCTGCGCGGTTGGAGGTCTCTCCTTCCGCGGCTTCTTGGCCTTGGGCTTCCTATCCGAGACAGCGGTGCGTAAGCGGCCAGACTCACTATCGGTTTCTACCTCCCGATTAGGACCCGAGGGGTAATAGTACCTGAGTCATGACAGATATTAGCCAAAAGTTGCAGACAAAATTGGTAAGATTCTGGACTAGTACAGAAAGGTGCCATCTCTGTTGGAAGGGTGTGCGGGTTCTGCATAGCTCTATACATCTCTAAAATCTTCGGAGGAGCACGCGCGGAAGTACCGTCAGATGAGGCCATACCGGGGCCTGAGGAGGGTTGCGGGGCGGGAGAAGACATTTGAAACCTCCCTGCCAGAGGGGCAGGGGGGCGCGTCTGTTTGAATTTAACGGACTTCGGAGTCCGGGCCAAAAGGAGACTGTGGGCGAAGTGCAATGCCTCACAGGGGACCTACAGTGCCTAGGGGGAGGCCCTACCACTTCTTTCTTCAGCTGCACGACGACACGGAGCTCGAACCACGAAGCGTAGCACGAAGCGCTGAACTCCCTGGAACGCGAACCGGCGACACGTAGCACACGGAGAACACGCAGAGCGCACTGAAAAGTGCGATTAGAATTGCACCAAAAAATGCAGTTTGCTGCGTTCTGAAAAGAACGCCTTACGATTGAGCCCTCTGAACGTCACAAAGAAACATGAGAGTAGCATCGCAAACACTTACGAAAAATCGGAAACGTAACACGAATAAAAATTCACGTCGAAATACAATATGAGCGCACGCGTCCGACCCCTACGGCGGCACGAATCGGACTCTCGATAATAAAAGAAGTTCTTAGTAAATTATATACCTAAACCTTCCTTACGAACCTCTTTGTCTACTGATGAAAACCGCATGATTATCTGTTCCGTAGTTTTTGAGTTTATCGCGAACAGACAGACGTGGCAGAGGAGTTTGCTTTCGATTATAATATGTAGTAATTAAAAAATGTATAATATACTTAGCACGGAATATAAATATGCAAGGTTATTACTCTATAGAATGCTTGAAATAAAATAAATATCCGAATACTATATAAAAATATTCAATGCTCAATTTAATTTGTTGTCGCTGCATTCTTCATAGCTTTCTCCGTTATATGGTAAAGATAGAAATCTATTTTACAAAATTCATCGTCTATTGTATAGTTTACACCAATAGGTTTATTAAATTTTTCTAGTGTGTTGAATAATATTTTAACCTTAATTAATTATAGTTTTAATTAGCACTGGTCGTGACATAACATGAAATGAAATTACACTGCAAAATTACATTACACATAACATTACCTATTTTTTTTACTCTTATCAACATACATAAATACTTAACGGTAACTTGTTTGGCTTGAAGCCAAGTTAGCACACATAAACGGACTTGAAGAAAACGTTCCGTCTATAATTACAGTTAGGTTAATATTATGAAAGTTCTCCAGATTTTATTACTGTAGGAAACATTCTCTCTATTTCAATTTTAATAAAAGACCGTTTTATGTTTGATTTATGCGAATTCTTAAGACGGATTATGAAAAAGGTCTTGGATTAGTTTAAAGTAAAATGTAATATTATACATTTTAAACGGTAAATAGAATCCAATTTAAATAATGGTCCTGGTTATTTATCGTACCTTTTACTAATAATACCAAATCTGTTTAAAGAGTTCTTGTTCGTCGTTATTTACACATATATGTATAATAGCTGTGCTCGCGACATCGTCCGCGTGTAACCTTATTCAAAAAACAGTGCTTAGGAAAGTCATCTGACTGTGGTAAGTCCATTTACTTATCTACTTTTCTCTCGTACCTACGAAGTCGCGTAGTGTTACTAGTGAACTAAATATAAATTTATTCATGAATCGGTTATAACAGTTCTATGCATAATCCGTCGGATCCAATTTCAACTATTTATGCGTTATTATATTTGAGTTTGAGTTGTCTGCGATTCAAATAATCCCACGTAAAAGCGAGTTACGCTTTAATCGAGAATGTTGAGAACCGTAAGCTCTCGGGAAATTTGCCTAATGAACTAGGCATTTTGAGGCCATTCAGAGTGTCAGTATTATGTTTAGAAATACGGTATAATGCGAACAGAAATATTCTGTACGTTGTTTAGATTGTTATCACATCGCGTTCTCAGAACTATATTATCATTTTCTAGTTCTATGTTTAAGCAGGAATTTGTATAACAAATATCCTGCACTATTTTACAGATAGTAAGTTTCCTCTTAGAAATCCATCTACTTTTTAACGGTTTTATAAATATAAAAATATATTTATAATATTTTAGGATATTCGATAACGTAAAATTCAATGCTTTATTTTTGTAATCAAGTTGTTGCATTGCTCAATGATTAATCTTGGTTAAACATAATTTACTTTTATTAATTGCTATCTTACTGCCGCACTCTTCGTTAGGCATTAAAGCAAAGGGTCAATCGAATCCAAATAAATAAGTAGCCTATAACCATCCATGATAAATTTCACATGGAATAGTCATAGTCCTATGCCGATACGTTTCATTGTTTTGTCATGATTGAACTGCAAAGGAACAAGTGTATTTTCGTTATATATAACACTAGCCTATGCCCGTGACTTCGTTCGCGTGGAATAGATACTTTGGAGTAACGCTAACACACAGCGGAAGCACAGCGAAAAAAAAACTTGATTTTTAAACATTCTTAATTGGTTCTCCGCTCCTATTGGTCTTAGCGTGATGATATATAGCCTATAACTATCCTCGATAAATGAGCTATATAAAATGAAAAGAATTTTTCAAATCGGACCACTATTTCCTGAGATTACCCCCCTACAACGTCACAACGTCACTAACTCACAAAGTCATAAACTTTACCTCTTTATAATATTAATATAGATATATAAACTATACATGTTCGTATGAAAAATAAGCTGCATTTTACAAATACCTAAAATCTGGTTCCGTTTAACTATTTATCCTCGTTTCTATTTCTAGGTTTTCTGCCTGCACTTCATTTTTAAGTAATTGCTAAACTCGTCCAGTCAATCTTAATGAACGCAAACGAAAACACAAACTCACGAACTCTTTGTTATGTTAAACTTTCTAAAAGTTCTAAACATGTTTTTGTGTCTCTTTCATTACTAAGTTAACGTTTACCTTCTGAAAGTCAGATGGATATTTTTTCAAATAATGAAATTGGAGCGAATTCGCTTTTGTGTCAACAATATTGTTATCCTTTGAGTAGAATAATACGCCATTATACAGTCTGGTAAAACGTAGTTTCATATTGTGCGTTGTCTGCAAGTGACATCATTGTGGTATCTGTCGTCTGTTTTGTAAAGGATAAGGGACACACTGGACAGGGTGTATAAGGGATTTCGTACGTATGTAGGTAACTACACGAACAAAGATACGCATACAACCCCCTAACTGCGTATTTTGATAGCAGAAATGGATAGCTATTTGAAAATGGAAAATTCAGCTTATTTACCAACCACAATAAAGTCTTGCAAGGCAAAAATAGTGCAGATTACATTTAATACTAATATTGAAATCTTCATATAAGTAACTATAAAGAAGAGTACATGTTTATTTAATTTATATGGCTGGTATATATGGTTTGTTTATATGGCTGGTATATAGTCTGAATGTGTAATTTTGAAGACGATAGTTAGCAATTTTAGCATATTTTTATTTCCTTACTCCTTCCAAATACGTAGGAGGCTTGTTACAGTCAATTCTACACGTTATATAGAATTATGAGTTACAATACTGAGTTGAAAACTTTTACTTTATATATGTTAATAAATGATTTAAAACAGATAACTGAATTGCTCTCTAAAACCGTTTGATGTATAGAATTATGAGTTACAATACTGAGTTGAAAACTTTTTCTTTATATATGTTAATAAATTATTTAAAACAGATAATTGAATTGCTCTCTAAAACCGTTGTTCTAAATTATTGCTTTATTATGCTAATTAATACATTCCGGTTGAATGTATATTATAAAATTTTGTACATTTAAAACATGTTTATTTTGATGAATCAGTATCGTTTTAAATGTCTTATATACAAGAACGACAGTTTATATAACCAAGAGCATACGTTTATATGAGCTTGTTTTATGTATTCAAAGTTTTATACTATAAATTCAAATCAAAACACCAAATTTTATGAAAAAAATTGTCTATTATATTTTTAAGGTACAAATAATTTACTTCTATTATTTTTTGTCATTTATATTGTTTTAGAAAATGTTCTTATAAATAAAGGTTTCCGGTCAATACTTGTCGCCCTTGTTATAAACTGATTCTTGAAACAGATTTCTAAAGCTTTATCATTTTGTTTTTTATAAGTTAAAGAGTAAATTTAAAAGGCTCTAGGTATTACTAAATGTATTAAATTGCGTACCCCTTCGTACCGGTTTATTTACATAATAAAGAAATATAATTTCCTCCGGCTGCCGAGACCGACGCGACGGTTTGCATAATTTCGAGTTTTATTCAAAAAGTTTTATATAAGCTTTCTAAAAAGACTTGTGTTAATTTATGGGACGTGTTCTGTGTTATTTTTATTACGTAAACCTATTTGATCTAGACTTGTTTTATATCGTATGAAAAAAAGTTGATCTCACTTTGTTCTTTTGTATAATGTGTATCATGTTTGAATACTTTACCTTATTTTCATTGGACTGGATATTTATGGTAGTTAAGTTTATATTGGCTTCGAAGTTGGAAAGTTGTGAACGGGAGCGTGGGTTCAGAACAAATATTTCTCGGATCGTTGTAACTTTGCTGGCATTGTTGTTCATCGCTCGAACTTCAATCACTTTCGTTCGATGTTTTGCGACCTGCCGTCGGCGTGGGATCAACTTTTGAATCAGAAACTAGTTGAGTTTCCAAGGTTGTTACAACTTCTGCCGGCATGGTATTAGGCTTACGGTAAACAATACCGTCTTGTAAAATTAATGAGGTTTTAACTTCTTCCACTTCTATTATTCTATGTCTAGATGGTAGAGCCACGCTGAAGCTATTACTGGTTTCAGCATCAATGGGTCGTCTCGCCCGGAGTAGTACCGTACCATCCGACCCACAGAAACCCTACGTGAAGTAACAATGATTGCATTGTTGCGTTTCGTTCGGTCAGTGAGAGTGCCGGAGGACCACCATAACCTGCCCTCCCACCCTTCCTCCCTCTCCACACTTCCCCCTACTCCCCAAACACAGGCTGGCAACGTACTTGCAACTCCCCTGGTGTTGCTAGTGTCTATGGACGGCGGTGATCATTTAACACCAGATGACCCGCATGTTCGTTTGTCTCCTATGACATAAAAATGTCTATATTTTATTGGAACGAAGTTCCTTATCGCGCGTTGTGAAAGGGGGCTAGACGGAAAAAATTCTTATGAAAAGTTGTCACCACACTTTTTGCTATAGTAAGCTATTGTAAGCTGTGCGGCGTCGCATGTTTCTCTGTCTGTCTCTCTCTCTCTTATAGAAAGCAAGCCAGATATTTTCATTTCTATTTCGCATTGAACAGTGTGGTGTCGCGACGATTATTTTTGTTGAGTGTATACAGGTTTTTTGTAAATAATAAAAAATAATAATAATAATAATAATAATAATGATCCCAAACATATGTTTCCTACTTCAGTTACCACAAGCCAATTATTACGAAAATTGAGCCTACTGATTAAGTTTATATAACATTATATTTGTTAATAACAAAAAAAAAAATTATTACAATTCCTTCACTAATTAATCGAAAAGAACTTCGTTCCATCCGGGTGTCCCTTGACACCTCTCAAGTTTTTTTATAATATTCTTAGTTGTATGTGGAATATAGCTGTCCAATTCAGAATTTTTATAATATTTGAAGCAATCTTATCTGTACCATCAAATAGTTCTCCTGTATATGTACGTATCTATTCATGTAATGAAAGACTTCTTTTCTAATACTATTAGTGTTTTACGCATATAACAATGGCTACACTTTTTAACACATTTCGTATATAGATGGAATAAATTAAACTTCGACATGATAGTGTTTCGACGGCTGCGACACTGTTAGTTAACGGTATTCGGGTATTGGATATCGGCTTGTCTAGTTAACAATTTGATTTTCATCGGCTTCTGAATATCGTGCTTATTCTATAACGTTTGTGTGTCATGCACACAATTCGTGTTAAAATTTAGGTAATTTCGGGACTAAACAGTTTTGGTAATTAGTTCATCCAATTTATGTCTCATTTGTAGTATGTTGTTGATAGTATTCGTTGTATGTTGTTGTTGTTTATGTGAAACGATATAATGTTATATGTATTTTATTTTACGCTAGCTAGAAATTAAGTTTTTTTTTTTAACAAGACAAAGTCACTGCACTGTGTTTGATGCTTGATGGTAAGCACAGTACAATCCAAAAACAATGGCGACCATGCTCTCATAGAAAACCGACGTGAAGTAACAGTGCTTACATTGTTGCGTTTCGTTCGGTCAGTGAGAGCGCCAGAGGTCTACCTACCTCCCTCTCCCTTCTTACTTATTCCCTTTCCTTTCCCTCCATCCCCACCAACACAGACTGGCAACGTACTCGCGACTTCTGGTGTTGCTGGTGTCTATGGACGGTGGTCATCACTTAATATCAGGTGACCCACCTATTCCTTTATCTTCTATGATATACAAAAAAATCCATCGCCGGTCGCCGCTGTCATGCCGACCTGCGTAAGTGTCTCTTCACTTACGCTATAAGAACCCCATGTCAATTAAGTGTCTTGTGTGGATTATTTGTGGTCTATTTTTAAATTATTTTAAATGATCTCTACCAAATTTATCATTACTCTTTAGCCCTTACGGAAAAGCATAATTAAATGTTCCCCATATAATCATTTCAAGAATATTTTCTCTACGACTAAAAGTTGGTAAATTTCGGTGTACTAACTGATATTTATCTATTATATATATTTATAGATTTATCTTATCATTATAAAAAATGTAAAAATTGCAAGTTAAGATTACAGAGCAAAATATCGTTGTCGATCAATTACATTCAATATTGACTGACTGACTAATTCGTGATAACAATGATTGTTACATGATTGCTAAGAATGATAGCAAAACGTTGGATAATATTGAAGTAATGGTTTGAAACGCTTACTTTTATTACTCAGATCTCAAAACGCTTGAAATGTGTGAGAAAGTCATGCCTGAAGTAAATAACAATAACTTTTTATTTATTATCGGATTATCAAAAGTAGAAACAGATGACGATAGTACTATAAAAGTCGTAATGAAAGCGCCGGGAGCCCACCTACCCTCCCCCCTCCCGCAATCCCCCTCCCCCAAACATAGACTGGTAATACAATTGCGACTCCCCTAGTGCTGCAAATGTCTATGGACGGTGGTGATCACTTAACATCAGGTGACCCACCTGTTCGTTTGCCTTCTATGATAAAAGAAAAAAAAAGTAACTGAAATAAAAATAATTCAATCGTCATTTCATTATATACTTGTTTACAAATTAATTATTCAATATATAACTTCTTATCCAAAATAAATAGTTGTAACACTTGTAATAGTTAATCCGTATTAGAAGATACTAGTTATAAAGACCTAAGCCGTTTTAATTTTTTTTAACGTACTTAAGAATCCACTACAGATTCAAATTATTCTTTTACTAGCCTCTGCCTGCGACCTCGTCCGCGTGGAATAGTTACCTTGGGCTAACGCTATCACGCAGCGGAAGCTCTCAAGTGTAATAAAGATCTGATTTTTAAACATTCTTCATTGGTGCTCTACTCCTATTGGTCTTAGCGAGATAATATATAGCCTATAACCTTCCTTGATAAATGAGCTATAAAACACTGAAAGAATTTTTCAAATCAGATCAGTAGTTCCTGAGATTACCCCCTACAACATCACAAACAAAAAATTTTGGGGTGTAAGGGGTGTCGAATAACATCATAAGACTTGAGACATTCAAGCCAACCTCACCTGCACGTGGTGCACCCTGCTGAATAACGAACGAGGCAATGGCGCAAACGGGGTGGTAGGGTTTTACAGCCCGACTGGGTCGCAACCACGATGTATATGGCGAAAAAACCCGTTATAGTGATTCGCTTCTACGGGTCGCGTTTCGGGATCAGCCTGTGCATATCCAGCTTATTACAGGCCGGCATGATAGTGGCGACCGGCGATGGACAGTGTGTCAATCGGTGGTCGCTATTATTTTTGGATTGTACTGTGCTTACCATCAGGCATAGTGCAGTCACTTTGCCGTGCTACAATAAAAAAAAAAAAAACAAAAAACAAACTTTACCTCTTTATAATATTAGTATAGATTGGCATACTGATATGAAGAACAATTAGCACTATTACTTATTCCCTATATTAATTTTGCGTAACGAAATAATATACTAGAAAACATAGAGATGAATTAGAAGAAAAAATATGTAAATCCAATGAGTATTTATTGAGGTATGGGCATACTTACGAGGAGATAAACAAAAACACCCATTCACAAATCAACTTTTACTTATCGCTTTAGTGGTAAAACTTCGAAAATGTATCTGATTTAAAGTAACATTTACCTACATATGTAGAATTATCCTGCTATATTGCTACTGGGTAACTAATCAACATTCTCTGTTGATGGAGAGGGAGTGTCGCAAATTTTGCGTACTGATGTGAGCCCCGTCGAGCAGTTTGCATAACTTTACATATTGAGCGTTGAAAATGTTCAGGATGCAAGTTTATACATTAACTACCAGTGTTTCTAATTAAAGATCAATATTGTCGCTTAGCAAACAACACCGCGTAAGTCAGTTTGACTTATTTTACAAAGGAGTAATAATATTTTAATTTTTTGTTGCATTATTTTGCAATCATCTATTTTGCAGTCAGTCGTGATTTGCATACTGGTATCTTAAACGGTGTTGTTTAATACAATATACGCTACTAGCGGAGCTGACGGATGTTATCTCGCCCTGACTTTAAAAAAACGTGGACAAATTATGTACCTCAACCTTCCTCGTGACTCTATTTAATGGTGAAAACAGCATGAAAATACGTTTTGTAGTTTTTGAGTTTATCGCGAACAGACAGACAGACGTGACAGAAAACTTTGTTTTATAACATGAAATGATTTAAAGATAGTGTTATGAATACTGGGTGGGTAATGATTTTGAAGTTAATATTTGCTTATTTCTATTATAGCTTTGTTCTAACAAATTATTACAAGACAGACTTGCAGATAATTAATCCTAAGGAGAGCAAAGTCGTGAAAATAAAAACAGATACTTATCTTGTAACACTGTAATTTACTTTATAATATATCCCAGCACAGTTTCATATGCAAACATTTATATACAAACTAAGGGTAACGTGTACTATAGCAATAAATCATCACACAATGTATACACGATGTGTGCTTAAATACATTATATTGATATTTTAAATTATAAACATAACATAACTTTGAAAAAAAAAAATTTTGATTTTATTTTGTTAGGTTAAAGTTATCAAACTACAAAATCTAATCTATCTTTCTTGTACAGTTACCGCGTCGCACATTGGTTTGTCTCTGTAGTCAAGGTCGTATAAAAAAATTATAGACAAAATTTTAGAAAATAAGCGTACCCCCTAATAAGTAGTGTCAAAAAAGGCCTGTAAACAACTAAACATAGAGCAATTATATTAAAAACACAAAAGTATGACTTATATTTTGGCTATCATGTCGAGGGCCTTTGTCTAGTTTACGATTCTGCAAAAATATTTTCATTACAAAAATTTGTTTTGTTTAATAACCGCAGACTAAAATTGCAACTAGCAAATTAATAGTATACAATATTGAAAGACAGTTAATATATATATGATATTAAATAATAGTCACAATAAGTCAGCGGTTACTAAAATTAACGGGTTCAATAAATAATATGCCGATTCGTATTGTTTTAGAGTAGTAATTATTATACCTTCACTGCTGCCCTTGTAAGGTAAAAAGGGAATTAAATTTGCATGTCGATGAAATTGTTCGTATCACGCGACAATGTTCCCCTCCCCAGAGGTAACTGTTTGAAAGGGGGAGGGAAAATGGGAAATTATGTTGGTTCACGAAGGGAATACATGAATACGTGCAAGAATGCATTGTCACCCTACATTATTACGTAAGCAATAACAGTTTCACCGTAATTACAGGAAATTTAGAATACAACAGCATTTATTAACTGTAATTAATATACTATTATATTAATTTCTTAGATATTGTAAAGAATGTATTTTTTATAATTATTTTTAGGAAGTAAAGCCTAACTAGTATTGTAACTGAATGAATCGACAAACGTGATATTTTACATAAATTTTTTCAGAGGTACATGGTATCCTTTCATCCAGATAAAAGTGTTCTCGAATTTACAATTAAATCTAATGAAACGATGAACAAAAGCACAAACAAAACAGTGCGTGTATCAGTGTGTACAGTCGGCCGAGTTTATATGTATTAAATTATCTATACTATAAAGAGATAAAGTTTGTGACGTTGTAACGGGGTAATCTCAGGAACTCCTGGTCCGATTTGAAAAATCTTTCAATGTTATATAGCTCATTTATCGAGGATGGTGATAGGCTATATGTCATCACACTAAGACCAATAGGAGCGGAACATTAATAAAGAGTGTCTAAAAATCGGGTTTTATTTTTTTATTTAAGCACGACAAAGTGACTGCACTATGCCTGATGGTAAGCATAGTACAATCCAAGAACATTGGCGACCACCGCGAGACAGATCTCCATCGTCGGTCGCCGTTGTCATGCCGGCCATAATGACGAAAGTCACCCGGTACTGGATATGCACAGGCTGATCCTGAAACGTGACGCGCAAAAGCGAGTCACTATGACGGGCTTATTCGCCACGTACATGGTGGTTGCCACCAAGTCGGACTGTATAACCCTACCACCCCGCTATCGCCATTGCCTCGTTCGTTCATCAGCAGGGTGCACCACGTGCAGGTGAGGTTGGCTTGGGTGTCTCAAGTCTTAAGATGTTACTCGATACCACTTACACCCCAAAGTTTTTTTCCTGTTGAGAGCTTCCGCTGCGAGTTAGCGTTAGCCCAAAGTATCTATTCCACGCGAACGAAGTCGCGGGCAGAGGTTAATATATAATAATAATGTTTAAAAACTTTATACTATGCAAAGGCCCATAGTATATATACCAACCTAAAAATGTACTCATTTTGGTATATTTCTAGACCCAGACAGACACATACATACATACAAATACATACCTATCTAACGTATGTAAAGCATTTTTTTCATACCTACCGTGCCATAAGAAGTATTTAAATAAGTAAAATTCCTTTTCGTTATCTATGTGTTGTAAATATGAATAGAGTTGCAATTTATTTTACATTTTATTATAAAGTCAAATCTATATAATACTACGCAAGTTTTATATATTTATGTGTTAGTTGTATTATCAACTGAAATATAAAACTTTTATGATTCATGTTATCATAATTAGATTGTGTGGAATATCAATGTTTTTGTTTAATAACTTTGGCGTCAAATAACGATAATATCTGATTACAAATGTGAATAGAGAATATAACACGTACAGATAATATATGTAAATAGTTTAATATGTAGTTTTATTAATATTTAATTTATTGTTGGAGCATTCTGTGGCTATCTCTAGATATGACTAAATTTATAGTGAATCACAATAGTCCTACTTTTAATACTTAATAGTGTATTCTCAAGATGACAACCCTAAAATAAATATGTGGTTAACTAGTTGTGCCCGCAAATTCGTCCGCGTGGAACGTTATGCCAAAAACAGTGATTAATAATTTTTTTTTAAATGTATTAAGTCCATTACTTATCTACTGTTCTCTCGTACTTACGCTACGTCGTCATTAAAATTATAATAACTTTTAATAGAGTGTACCGATTTTAATGAAACAAAAACTAAGTTACTCTTGAAAATATGCTTTATGATTTAATGATTTATTATAGTTTAGCAGTGATGCTTGTTTATACAAACAGACAGGCATTTCTCAAAGTGTGGTTTAGTCCTATAGTCAGATGAAGCTGTTAAAACCTTGCTAGGTCAAGAGCGCCTCAGACCGCAGTCACGGCCTCTTAGAGAGCCCACACCTGTCGGTGGAGCAGACGCAGTGCTAGTCGGCAGTCCCTACTCCCCCGCCAATAAGGTGTATGAAGGAACCATGGGGTTTTAATCTGCAAATCGGACATAACCCATCCTCAGCTGCCCCACGGAATAGGTATGTGTTAGGGGTTTCCCCATGTTAAAAAAAGGTCAATAGCGTAGTTGGTTGAAGAAGCCGTTACTTTGCGGAAGTCTATAATTAAGTATTATAGTGGACGCTACTTTGCACTTCCGCCTGGAATTGATTGACCACCACTACGTCTAACTACAACAAAAAGAAAATCAATAAATATATATTTTGTATATATTAATTATACAGAATATAATTAATATAAAGGTAATAATTAATAATAAATTAATTAAAATATGTTGTAGATTGATGTGTAAACACGACAATCGATTACACGTGTTTCGCTCCATCAGGGAGCATCATCAGATCGATGTTGACTCTTCCGATACGTATCTCGCCCGCTCGTATCGTTCTTTTTGTTGTAGTTAGACGTAGTGGTTGTCAATCAATTCCAGGCGGAAGTGCAAAGTAGCATCCGCTATAATAGACAATAGCGTAGTCAGTTCGAAAAAAAAATACGTGTGGCACTCGGGGACTGCCGCGGTAAAGATATTGCGTAGCATTTTTTATAACCCCGATAACGTTTGACGAAGTCTCGGCCGCCATCAAGCGTCTCGAACCTAGGAAGTCCCCAGGTCCCGATGGGATCAGGAACGAGGTTCTGAAGCTCCTTCCTGACCGCATCATAGCTCTACTGGTCTGCATCTTCAATGCGGCCATGTCCCAGGGCCATTTTCCAGCCGTCTGGAAGAGGGCTGTAGTGATAGGAATTCACAAGCCCGGCAAGAAAGCTAAGTTTCCCGATAGCTATCGTCCGATTAGTTTGCTTGATACGCTAGGGAAACTTTACGAGCGGCTCCTTCTGAACCGTCTCCAGGTCACGATAAATGACAGTAGTTTAATACCGCCAGAACAGTTTGGATTTCGCGCCAAACACTCTTGTCCGGATCAAGTACTCCGCCTCACGGAATACATCTTTTCTAATTTTAATAAAGATCCGCATCCGGAGCCGGATCCGCCCGTGAGAAATACTAATCCGTAACGTACGATAGCAGTATTTTTCGATGTCGCCAAGGCCTGCGATAAGGTCTGGCACGAAGGGCTCATATACAAGCTAAATCAAGCCGGCATACCCGATAGGTTAGTTCACATCATCCGTGATTATCTCGCCGATAGAACCTTCCGTTTTAGAGTAGACGGCGAACTCTCATCGCTCCGTCCGATACGCTCAGGTGTGCCGCAAGGCTCAATACTCGCGCCCACCCTCTTCAACCTGTTCATCAGCGACCTACCTAAGCTCCCGGGAGTCGAGGTAGGTTGTTATGCTGATGATACAGTCATCTACGCCTCTAGCTGGCGGCCGCGTGTTCCCAGAGATCGCATCGAAGAAGCCGTTAGCACACTCGGTGATTGGTTTCTTCGATGGCGTATAGGTGTTAACCCCGATAAGAGTGCCGCGATACTCTTCGATCCTAGATATCGCGTTAACAAATTAAAGCCCATAAGGCTATACGATTCCGAGATACCTTGGACCACCGAGGTCAAGTATCTCGGCGTCACTTTAGATAACCGTTTAACGTTCGATCCCCATATTAAGAGAGTGCGAGACAAAGCCGCTATGGTCTTGGGTCGCCTCCATTATTTACTTTGTGAAGAGAGCAAACTGTCCCTCAGACATAAGCTCACAATATATAAAGTTTGTATTCGTCCGGTAATGACGTATAGTTGTCCGGTTTTTGCCCACGCGAAGAATCTAGATACGCTTCAGATTTTGCAGACCCAGGCTCTGCGTAAAATCACCGGTGCTCCTTGGTTCGTCCGGAAGGCGGATCTCCACAGGGACATGGAGATGCCGTCTATCTGGGCGTATATAAAATCACTTACAAATAGCTATTTCGAGCGAGCCGCGATTCATCCCAGTCCGTTAGTGGTATCCGCCGCGAATTACGAACCCGTGTCCAACGCTGGGCGTTATAAAAGACGTCCGCGACACATTTTCACCGATCCTCCCGACGATATCACGTCAGCGAACGATCAGTACCAGCCTGTCCCTCGTAACAGAGCGTGCTCACGCCCACACCCGCGTAACCACAGATCGCGCTGCCGCGGTCTAGGGGTTAATTTCGCTCCCCCACACGCGATTAGGCCTCCCACGGCAGCGGCTCAAGCCTAGGTTCGATCCCTCGGTAGGGAGCCCTTGAGTGCGTTGCTTGCGCGATACGGTGACACACCCATAAATCAATGCTACAACACTACACGAACACCTCCACTCACGTGCACGTCTACACGCTACACATCTTGGTGGAAGGGTTATTTTTGTTAATTTTTTTTCCCTTATCAAACTGAAAAACTTTCAATTTTTCCGACAAAAATATATGGAGGAGTTGTTGAGGCGGATATGCTTGGTACTCATATACGTTTCAACAACTCAAACATATATGAATAGTTAGCTAGGTTAGCTAAGATAGGTCGCGATTTTGTATGCAACGGGCAACAGCCAAGCCGAGGTGTGCCGTGCACCCTTGAGCTGGTTGCCAATATAAATCGGCTGAGTGCCTTAAGCGCTCGCCTTAGTAGTCCGGTGAAGCTGTTAAGACCTTGCTAGGTCAATAGCGTAGTCAGTTCGAGAAAAAAAAAGCACTCTTTATTAACTTATGCAACTATCAATAACTATTTATTTATTTTATTTATGCAATTTTTTTTTCCTTTGTTTTTTTTCTTTGATATTAATTCAAGTTAAACTTTTTGAGCGTAGTGACCGATAAGAAAACATTTTATTTTCTTTTTTGGTCAAAATATTTTTATTATCTTACAATACATGTAGGTTATTCAGGAATATTAATCATTGAAACTATAGGTTTATGGTAACTGAAATAAGAAACAAAAGTTTGAGACTTGATTGGTGTTAGGTTTTTTCGTTACGGAATTTTTGGATTCGGTCTCCACGCTCAAGGCCCGCGATAGAAGCTATGCAATAGCTTAAAAGATTCTAAAAATGAAACGTATTATATTACTTATACCTAGACACCTGCAACAATTTTTCTCTCGAAATTGGAAGAAGTACATACAAGTCAGATTTACATTATTATGGTATGTATAGATATCATTTTCGTATATGTCATTTTGTTAACATCGCGTTAACATATTATATACAAATTAAACACATATTTAAAACTATAAAGAAAGACTCATAACTAAAACGTGTTCTAGTGTCTTATTTTAACCTCGTAACAGAGCCAATAAAACAGAACACGATAAAGCGACATTATAATTTTCCGTGGAAACATTTATCTAAACTATATCTGAATAGGAAATCGTACTGCGAAACTATGTTACGGTCACGTACTTATTCAGTGGAGTGTGTCATGTGTCATTTTATCTTACACTTAGCTTGTGGCCACAACTCCTTATCGCCAAGATGCGGAATAAATAATTTAAATTGTAATACTAAACGATATTATAAAGTGAGTTACCTATCATTATTAATTCTTGCATATACTCTGTTAAAAATACAAAGAAGGGTATAGGTTACTTTTTGAAGTTATATTTCTTTTGGCGCGTTAGGGAAAAATAATAAGAGTAAATTTTACGATGCGCGTACACCGTCACAAAAAACCGAAATCCTGAAGTTAGCTATAGTCCAACATTTTGTTTCTTTGCATTTGTGTTTTGTATTTCTTTGTATTAAAACTTTCAATGTATTAAATATCTTTTTTTATTGTTAGTGTTGTTTTTTTATACAAACGTACAAGAAAGAATAAGGCGAAAGATAAAAAAAATGTATCAAAAAATTTAAAAGTAGATAAAAAAATAGATAAATAGATTTAAATTTAAATTTTTTTTATCTTGTTACGCCAAAGAAGTATAACTTCTAACGCGTGTACATTTTTTTATTTAAAAAAAAAGTACTGTTCTCAATCAAGTTCAGGCTTATACGCAAAGAATCGAACCGATTCATCAATCAACGCGGTGTACCAACACTCAAAACACTGAACCATTATCGATTCAGATATATTTGCTAGATATCGCAAGCGACGCTGCGGTGCGGACATAATGGAAACAAATGTTTCATACATTAAATGTTGACAATCACGATTTTATAAGCGACTGACTTCCAAACAAACATTAATTCTTTACATTATTAATATGTACATAATCCAACGGGTATGACTAAGCGTGAGAAGTTGCTTTGTTTTGATATTTAAAAGGAATAGCACTATGATGAAGTACACAAACGCACGACAGCCGTATCCGGCCCACAATTACATGAAGGTCAGTGACACGCGACTTACGAGCGGGCGCTGTGTGGCGCGCCGTAGCGTGGCGCGGCGGCTGCAGGACGCGTGAATCACATCCAGTTAATTAGAAGAAAAGCGGCCGTCTGTTAGGCCTTTATGTTTTCTACGGTTGGAGGCCGAACTTGTTTATTTGTTTTGCGTTGTTGCGTGTTGGAATGTGTTTTACTTTTACACCACGTGGTGATTGATTTATACAATAAGTTTTAGCCACCATAATAATTGTTAGAAGTTTAATTTAAAAATTGAATAGGGTATTTATTTAAGATAATGTAGCAAAAACTATATCTAATTAGCGTACACGTGTACGTAGCGTATACAAGTCTTTACACAATCCTTTACCTGCGTGGTTGGCTTAAAGTTGTATACTAATATTTTCATCCAAATTATTATTATCCAGAAATATTTAAAAAAAGACTAAATGATTAATATGAAATTACTATTCATAGCTTATTAGTTAATTAGTCATTCTACGTTCGATCTAATATAAAATGCGACCAATCGATTAATCCAATGACTCATTTTAAATGACTAACATCCGAAAAGTTTGGATATCATTATATAATCAATAATTTTAATATAACACCATTAATTAAAATTATAAAGTTTGACTATAATAGTTCCTATATGTATAAAGAGATGGCGATGTATGGAGGATGGTATCCATTTAAGATATTGTAAACTTGTAGTTAAAAAGACAATGGAAACGTTTTTCTAAAGTTTATGTTTTCAATAATATGTTTTTAAAAGTTAAGGTTAATCTATGCACGTGGTCATGAATAATATACATATAAGTAAATATGATTAGAAAGAATATTTTCATAAATTGTTTATCTCTGTATATATAATAGTACAAACTTAAATGTGAATTAGTGTTCGGGTCTTAAATCAACATCCGCATAACTCTTTTATGTTTAGTTACTCGTAATACAAGATTT
Organism: Antheraea mylitta; assembly: GCA_014332785.1. NCBI lineage: Eukaryota > Metazoa > Arthropoda > Insecta > Lepidoptera > Saturniidae > Antheraea > Antheraea mylitta. Next base: position 1,425,985 of record JACEII010000020.1, read on the forward strand.
ATGGAGACAATTTTGTTGGAATTCTTGTTTATTTTTACACATTTGTAAAATACTTGGAACATCAAATTTATCGCGCGTTATGTATAACTATATTCAAAGTATAGTAAATAGAAAAAAGAATTACAGTTTCTTTTATTCTTACAAATGTATTTATTTACTACCATTCGGTTAGCCCTTGCTCTGTAACTACTGGTGGTCTGCTACGTCTTCTTTATTCCATTCCTATCCTTTATTCAACTGCTCATATTATGATATTCATCGCTAACCTATACTTTAATATCATGATAGGTTTCCAAGTGTTTTAAATTTTTTAAATGTTTTTTTTTTTGCATTGATAATTTCATTAATTCTCCACCCCGATTCCTAATGTTAAATTAGATATGCTTTATGAATCATTTCAGAAAGGGAAGATTTGGTTACATTTTTTTTCATTAGAAGAAGGACGAACGTTCGTTCGTGGGAAGCCAAGCCATACAACTAGTGTGAAATAAATGTTTACAGTTGTATTTATTGCTCGAAACATTAGCCCACTTCACAACTTGAATAATGATGAAAGCATTAATAACTCGTTAATAGATTTAGGCTACAGCTAAAATAGACAGGGGAAAAAAACGAAATATATGTATGTTTATATTATTTCTCTAAATAAAATATAAGATAATTTCAACGCTCTGTATCAATCTATGTTACTGATAACAGATAACAATATTGTCATTACAGATAAAGCGTACATTATCGTTTTGATAAAATAAAAATGTTGATATATGTGTTTAAAAATATACGCTAAACGTACATGGTAGGTATGTAGTGTGCATTTGTATTTAAGATTATAACTTCCATGAAATTATGACGAAGCGTTTTATTGAAAATATGCAAAATTAGAGAACATTTTTTAAATTTAACAAGGTGATATTTAGAGGCAAGAATCACTAGATATTCTTGAATAATTCACCATTTTTATAAAATAATAGGGTTTTCTGACACGCGTGGGTCGATGTTGTATCGAATTCTAATAGATAAAAATATCGTTTAGTTACTCTTTACAAAGTCAACTATTTTTCTGACAGTTTAGCAAGTCGCGTAAGGCTGTTGAAATGATAACGTGTATGATTTCTTCCAATTTTGGCCAAATAAAGTTCTAAAGACGCACACGAATTGAAATGAGTTTCATATTTAACTATGCCAACGCGATCTTCTACTATCGTGATAAATACATAATACCTATTACTAGATTTGTCGATACATCAGTCCTTTTGTCTGGACAAAAAATTCCCTATGCCCTTTTTTGTATCACTGTCATAATCGCATTATGAACGTTTTAGTAATTAAGGTTCTTATATACACATTCATAATATTAAATAAAATGTATATAATTCTTCTATCAAACAGATTAATTAACACGGCAGCCATCAACTGTTAAGATGCCTTAGCCGTATTTATAAACCTTATACATGTCGTATTTGATCATTGCACTTTTCTATCCCGTTAATTGACATTATAAATGAGCATTTTAATATAATCTCCTATTCAAGAGAGTACGATTACAAGAACAATAGAAGGGAAATTTTACACCGTGAGGAGTCGCGCACCTGCCTGGGCATAATCAATCGAAGCGGGCGCGTCACGTCGACGTTACGTAAAGAACAATGGCCGGTTGGGAACGCGGCCGTGAACGCGACTCGAATGTGGCACTTAAGTACACACTATTTATTTATTCACAGTATCGTCTTAGTTTTATACAATATCGGTGTAGAGAATCGCAAATAGCTGCTGGCAATACCGTTTCCGTCCTCGGTGCCTAAATAAAAAAAGTAAATGATTTGCATTTATTTCAACTTACCGTTTATGGTGTGAACAAGGACATTGCTTTTGTTCAGCGTGTTATTTTCTTTAATAATACACCTGAACATGTGATCCATATGTCTTATTAGATAATTTCATTTCTTACTATTTTTAGGTTATGATTTGACACAAGAGGCTGATACCCATATTACATGGAAATGAATTATTTATAAGGAAAATATGTATCTTGTATACAATCTATAAAATGTTTTAGTTTGTTTATTTACTGTTTACTATTAATAACATTAAATTAAGACTGATTAGTAACAATAAAGAATTCATGTTATTTTTTACTAGTTAAAACATTAAAGAAAGATGGAGCTCGTTTTGATAAAGTAACGCTTTCAATAAATCTCAATAGATGTCGCTACGCGTATGATTTTCCAGTGTACTAAATGAGGATGTATTATAAATACACTTGAATAATAAAGTACTTATTTTGATTCTACATATTTGTTTTAAATTGTTATAATTATGTTGTTATTTATATTTTAATTTCTCTTTTTTTGTGAAGCATAATGAGCATTGTGCTGAATGATTCAAACGTTCATTTGTTTTTAAGAAATTGTCGTAGGTCACATCAACGTCAGATGGATGACATGAATGTTAACTTATCTAGTGATATATAAATTATTAACAAACGCCTTCTACATTGTTCACATTAATTACATTATAAGACTTTTACTGCTAACAATAAAATTTAACCGGTCTGACTCAAGGTTTAATGTACCTTCTTATAAGTGGAAGAATTTTTAGAATCGCATTAATGGTTCCGGAGTTTATGTCTTATAAACAAAGAAACTTTATTTATTCATAATGTATATTTATAGATAAAAATAAAAACATATAGACAATTTAGTATCAACTGATTAAATTCAGTGATATTTTGTCGTAATTTATAATATTTATTTACGACGCATATGTATAATTTCTATTTCTTATATTTCTGTTAAATAAAAGTTGTTATATATATATGTGTGAAATATGCAGTTTTAATGGAAACATTAATTTTTATTTTATTTATTCATCGTCAGATAAAAAAATAAAACAATTTATAACAATATTGAAAGTTTTATGTATCTTGTATTCTAGTTTGGAAAATAGCTACTAATTTTGGTTTTAAATTATATATTATTATTTATTCTTGTAACAGCCTTAGAGCTGTGCGAAGCGAGTCGCAAACAAATGAAATCCTTTGCGCACTTGACTCAATATTACGTTATTATGTGTACTTTCACCCCAATACACCGTTATTTGAACTACTCAGTACCTACTATTCGTCTCTTTCACGCATGAATAAGATTGTGATTCCTCGAATTACCTGGTAAAATTCAATTAATATATCAAACTCTACTTATAATAAAATAGATCTTAACATCTATCAATCTATCTAATACCTTTAAATAAGCAATTCTTGTATACTTTTATATTTGTATATATTCAGGATCTCGGAAACAGCGTCAGCAATTTCCGTGAAACTTAGTATGTAAGTGGTTTCGGGGACCATAAATCAATCTAGCTAGATTCCATTCATAGAAAACTTTTTACCTGAGTTTTCAGGTAATGAACAAATATAGCTAGAATATAAAGGTAAATTTCACCGCCGCTATCAAAATAAAAATAGATCAAATGGAAATCGGCTGCTTCGAAAATCCGTCTAACTCTGGTTCGAATCCGAGTGACAACAAAAGAGATATCTTTTTAATTAATTTTTTTGATAAAAAATGCTAATTTTGTGAAGCAAAGCTAACAGAATATTTTAATTTAAAAATGTTTTTAAAGAACCGAGCTAGACTCGATCGTCTTGGTACTTATGTACTAGTTAAAGGAGAGTGACTATTCTTTATCAACAATTATCTACATTCCCATTTACAAATGACGCTGTTAGATCTTTTAGCAACAAGATTGATAATTATTTATAACAGGATATAATATGCTGGGGCCAGTTTATACCACGTGTCTAGTGGTTTTCTTAAGTTAACCAAGTGCGAGAACTTGATGTTATCAGTAACTTCTATTAATGAATTCGTGCCAATTAATTCCGGGGTCTACTGTGTAACTTTTCAATGTTCTACATGTTTCTATAAAAAAATATAAAATATGCATGATCAAAAACACTTTTACGGCGCCATTTTATACCAGTGAATATATATAAACACCCTTCTGGTAATTAATTTTAAGTAATATTTCCGATATAACAAAATAAACACGTCTTTAACAGATATATTGTCTTTTACGAATTGAATGGGGTTACACCTAACTACAGTTTCTAATATTTATGTGATAAAGATAATTCACTTGTTTGAATAGGATAAACATTATTCACAGAGCTCATTGTTTCCTATCCCTTATAATCTGCTATTGTTATTTTGTTTTAATAAAATATATTTTATTATATAAATATATTTCTTATTTAAATGGGCATTAAGTATAAAAGTTACAAATAACTAAAAAACTCTTGAAGTTGTGTAATCTTTATATATCACGTATAATTTAATGTTTCACATTCCAAATTGTAAACTTAGTCACTACAACAAATATACATCTTTTTTAAAACTATTCATTGTATTCCAAATACCTACATAATAAAACAAGTAGAGCCAGTTTATGATACCTTAGACTCGATATTTCGTGATCGTCAAATAATATTTACAATTAAAAAAATCAAAATCGAAGTAAGAACTACCTACAAATATTTCAGTACGGTAGTCGGATCACGTTCACGAATCTCGTTTGAAACTTGATACATCGTTAAAAAGAGTGAAAATATATCAGAATAATTTAAGAACCGCTTCATTCCACGTAACCAGTGAAATCAGAACGCAAAGTTTATTTGAATAAGAAATACGTGAATTAGAATTTTCTACATGTTTTTGTTGGTCGTGTGTTATTCAAATCACGAGTAATCACAAGACTACCAGAGGTCGAGTATTTTTCACATGTTGACGCAAATGCATTCTTTACACAATTACCACGGATGGCTGTGCTCTCGCTGTTACGACTTTTATTTGCCCTGCCGCAACACGAAACACTAAAATAAGCCGGTACCACAACGTATGAAGCTGTCGACGTTCTACCTACAATATTTCTCTATTTTTAATCGTAAACAGGAACATTCATGATGTCCTTTGAGGAACTTTTACAGTCGAAGCTTAATCGGTTCATAGAATAATTAATTACTAGTCTTTTCCTAGAATCTTTTGAGATGGTTCATCCTTGAATATTTTTTACTTCTTTAATTTTGATAAGTAATTTCCACAAGACAGAAAATTATAATTAGATGTCAATGTGAACATTTCTATATAGATAACTTTATAGTAGACTAGCCCCTGCCCGCGACTTCGTCCACATAGTTAAAGTTACTTTGGGCTAACGTTAACATGCCTCTTTAGAAAGAAAATCCGGATTTAAAAAAATAGGTGATTCGCTCCTATTGGTATTAGCACGATAGCCTATAATCTTCCTCGATTAATGAGCTATATAACATTAAAAGAATTTTTCAAATCGGACCAGCAGTTCCTTTTTTTACGTGTGAAAATCTCTCACGGATACGCCACCCTCCCAGGGGAGAAGGTGGGTTATGTCCGAGTCCCACGGACTAAAACCCCACGGTGTACCGACAGACCGTAATTGGTTCCTGAGATTACCCCCTGCAACGTCACAAACTCACAAACTTTACCTCTATATAATATTAGAATAGAAGTATAGATAACATTTGGAGCTCAAAGTAAAAAGGATAAGTTGAAATAGTTGCAATCATTGGTTATTTTTTCACCGTTATAAAACATAATACCACATATAAAAATTAATAACAACGCATTTTTTATAATCATCGCTAACCTTTACAAACCAAACAATCAATTTATTACAAACGTGTTTAATCACAACGTCGACGCGTGGGTCAAATTGAGAATAGTTTCCAAGATGGCGGTAGAGTTACGTCATTTACGTACGCTGCGCGAGCGCATTAAATTGATCGTTGCGCTGATTGACGCTCATGGCCTTTGTGTACTGTCCAATTCACAGGATGTAATTTAAATATTATAATCAAAAAAATTAATATAACCTGTTTTTACTACCTATTTTATTATCTAAAGCTGTGCAGTATAATAGTTGTCAGTTATAATTGGTTTTCTCCAGAAACAAAATGTAGAGTAGTTACTATTCGGAAATTGTATATGTGCTAATATATCTTTTATTTTTTAATTAATTGTTCTCTGAAATAAACCATTTCTTCTTAATTATACGAGTAACAAAAAACGAGAGTGCTATATATCCAATAATGTAATACACACAATACTGACACACCTACCACCACCTTTACAATTTAAAATACGGTGCTTGTAATCCCAGACTGTTTATTTTGTTTAAATTCATGCATTCGTCACGAATCTTTTTATAAATATAATGTAATCAACTCCTTACAAAGTTTATTTTATTGCTTTATATAAAAAAAAAAAAAACAATCCAGTAGCAAATAAAAAATTGTTCATCAATCATTCATATTTTTATAAATCAACAAAATTTGTGCCGGTTATGTGCTGAAAATCGTTATGAATTATTAGCTATTTAGGTTTCTACTAACCACTATAATTAAGGGATTTAATAACATTTAAAAAAGAAACAGCTTTGTGCGTCGTCTGTCGTAAAATGTTTGCACTAAACTAAAAACGTTCACAAGCGTGCACACCACCACTTACTCTAGTTTGATTAAATCCTAATCCGACAACTGATATAGGGGCCCATAAGAGACAAACAAAGAAGCATTCATATTATACAGAAGAACAGATATTAGATAGTTTAAAGAATATTATTAGCACGTTGCTTCTTAGATACATTAAATTTACAATATTATTAAAAATGTATATTTAAAAATGTTGGAGAAGTATTCATTTTGCATATTAATTTTATTTTATTGTATATGTAAATTAGTTATGTTATGGAGTATGAAATATAAAAATAATCGTAACTTGCATCACTTCTTTTAAAATGTTAAAAAGCTACAAAGTTAACAAAACATCAAGAGTCAAGCGACAATTTCTATTCCTGCGTTGGTTATAAGGTTATCTTCTTTAGTTTATGTATTCAGGTACACGTTCACCACATGTCTATTAAAATGACCCACTATCGAAGGAAAGTTTTCTATAATCATTGATAGGATAGAGGTAATTAGGTCACAGATATAAATGTTGCAGGAAAATGTTTGGAAGGGTGCACGCTACGCAAAATGGCGGCTGAGGCACGCGCAGTTATGGCCGCCGGCCTTGGGTCGTACTCGCAATCAACTCATTATTCAATCTCTTGTCGCGAATTGGTCCGAGGTCTGACGGCCGTTGACCCCAACGTTCCATTCGTTCTAGTAATAGGCTGATAGATAAAGTTACATTCCATAATTTTTGTATTTATCGCTAATTGCATAAGACAATAATATCATGTAGGTGCATATAATGTCGGTAGAAAGATAGGCTATCTTACACTGCCGATATATTACCATCGTAGTTCGGAAAATATTTATATACCGTTATATAATTTTCTCAAGATGATTTTAATCGAAATATATGAGTATTCCAATTAGTGCTCAATATAGTAAAATAATCATATATAATATATAAACTTTATCACTTCGAATCTGTTTTAATGCGTTATAATATGTGTTTTATATCTCAGAAAACGTTTCGGTTAGTAGAGTTACGTAAAGTCGACACAGTCCGTTATGTCCTCTAAGAACAATGCTATGTTCATGTTACTCGCCTGATGAGAAATGTTTGTTTAAGCTTGACACAATAGCTAGCTTTTGATTATGGTTCATTTTAATAACTATTTCTTTTACATTTAGAATCATGTAATATAATAATAGTAATTATTTAAATATCTTTTGTTAAGTCTGCTATTTTTACCACAGTATACAGATACAACAAGACAAAGTTATTTGCGTAAATGTTATGCGCTTTTAAAGGCGATACATTTCAATATTTAAATAGTTGACCTTGATTGGAAACTCATCAGCCGTGCATATTCAAGACAGGTTGAGCTACGCACGAAACCGGCCGCGGTCATGAGCCCACATGATTTACGGCTTTGCCTTTACAAAGACCGTGTTTTTTTCCACTAGACCGGTTTCACCCGCCGCTCCCCCTCACTTTTGTTGTGCTACCTGGATGCCAGGGAAAAAATATAGTGTCAGCTTTTTTCGTTGTAATAATAATACTGAGCATACCTTTTGTAGCACATGCGGACGTGGGCACAGCTAGGAACGTGATGTGATGGCGTTGTGGCTTCATTATATTAATGGACTCGTCCGGATGAATACAAAGACGGGGCCTTTAAACTTTATCGCGTGTAGATTACGTGTTCGCGGTATACGTACCGTGAAATTAAGATTTATGAATATGATAGCAATCGTGGATAATGCTGATATATATTATTGTATGAGGAACCGGCATTGTAACGCTGTTAATTAAATTTTAAAATGTCATTATATTACATGTATGCATATGACGTGTTTTTTTATCTTTTTATTGGATAAACATTTTCATAAATTTCTACGATGGAAATATTATGTGTGGAAATTATTATTTTATTTCTCTTTGAACTTAAAAAATATGCATTACCTTAAACATCTCTAATTATTTACCAGATAATCCGCAGATAAATACGAAACATTTTTCATCAACAAAAGTTTTCTTTTCTCGAACTGACTACGCTATGACCTAGAAAGGTCTTAACAGCTTTACCGCACTACTTCTACAAAAGTAAATTCCTAAATAAAATAAATAACAATAAAAATATCCGCAAAGTAATTCCTCCATCGGTAAATATGTAATAAAATAAAAGTCTCACATATTTTATTTATATTCAATTATTCTCGACATAACAACATAATAATGTTTAAGTAAATAAGGAAATTCTTATTAATTAGTTATTGTTATGTTTATTGTTTCAAGTTAGAGTTAATAATGAATATGGGTTAATTATATTTAAAGATATCCTTATACATTTGTTAGTAAAACGCTATGGCTATAAATATTCCGGTGACCTCTATTTGACTTTGTCGGGCTCGACCGCCCGTCCTGTTCGCTTCGAATAGTTTTTGTTGCACTTTTTTCTCGCCATATTTATCAGCCGCCATTTTATATAACCACCTGCCGCGTTCGCTACCCATTTAGAAAAACTCCCCTTTATAACAAAAGAGATTCCCAAAGTTATTCTTATTTATAATTACAACTCTCAAAGCATTTCGGACGTTTTTTTTTGTAGAGTAGCAAAAAATCTCCCTTTAATTCCTTGGCATTCTTCTAAATAAGAGGTCGTGTAGAATGTTACCTGCTTTTTTTAGATACAAAAAAAGTGTAAACAATTTACGTTTTGTTGTTGGATTTCTTTTACTATGAAGTCTGTTATGTAGCTTTTCGTAAAAATGTGCAGTATAACATTGGATGAAAATCTAACGATTTATTACGGTTATGTGAAGATCTGTAATAAATAGAAAAAAAAGTACCGATTATGAATGTCGGTTTAAGGTTTAATTTGACATTGGAGTTTTTACCATTGAACTAAAGACTTATTAGTACATAAAATAATTGCTTGATTTATTTAATAAATTTATATTGTATCATTAATGAATAATGTAATCTTCAATTTACTTGGTTTTGATTTTTTTTAGCAATAATGCAATCTCACTGAATACCGGTCAATCTATTTTATCAAAGGATTTGTTTTTTAACAAACATACTAATGTTATCAGCTTATATAATATCTGTAGAACTAGTTTATTGATGGATAAAGTACAGATTTAGTAGTGTTCGGTGAAGAAGAAACACACTCCACAACAAGTTTGTTAAAGACTTATCCGTTATTCCTGACCGAATTTGTCCTGTTTTACATAATAGAAAAAAACGTTTAATATAAATCCAAATAGGTTTATCTTTGCAATGTCGATTGATATCATGTTATGTTTTTCTACAAAACTTTCTAGAAATCATCACTCGGATATGTTAACATTTATCGTATTTGAGATAAAGTTACGATGGACTCATTGATAAATATCACGCCACTAAATATATTGTGGAAGGTGCGATAACATTAATGTATTATACGATAATATGTGTCATGCTTTTGATGTTTGTTGTAGGTAATATTAAACAGTGCAGTTGTATAAATAACATAGTGGCTTTGAAAAAGTTACAAAATAGTTGATTCTGATTTATATCTTCTATGTCCATTTCCTTTTCCCATTATTTTGGGTCTGGTCTCCCTTACATTTTTGCGCCAAGCCTATCTGTCTTGGGTTGTTGATTCTTGATTATGATGCTTTACACATTTAATTAATAAATAAATCGAATCTAAGTTTTAGAATATTAGAATTTACGTAATCTTATTTTTTTTTTCCAATTCTGCAGACTCTTGGTCCGTACCTTTTTTTTCTTTCGTCTTTTTTCATTGTGTACTTCAAAAATTGTATCTGTGAGTAACTATTGAGTTTTTTTTTAATTTATTATAGTTATTATTATTTTATATATTTATTTCTTTATTTTTATGATTTCATTTAACTATTAACTATTTCAGGACGGATTTCTAATGACGTTATAGCCTTTATCGCGGTTTCATTTTGATCCTTTAATTAGGATGTGTTTTCTTGTAGGATTTTGATAGATACTCTTTTTCATATTTGATGATGAATACTACAAGTAAATTTAACCATTTCAAAATAAATTACTGATGATTGACTGCATAGTCTATACTAATATTATAAAGAGGTAACGTTTGTAAGTAATCTCAGGCACTGGTCCGATCTGAAAACTTCTTTACCCGATTAGGCCTCCCACGGCAGCGGCTGAAGCCTAGGTTCGATCCCTCGGTAGGGAGCCCTTGAGTGCGTTGCTTGCGCGATACGGTGACACACAAATATACATCACTGCCACAACACTACACAATCGCCCCCACACACGTGCACGCCTACACGCTTACACATGAAAGTGGAAGCGTTTACTTTTTTCCCCTTATCGAACTGAAAAACTCTCAATTTTCCGATAACAAATATATGGAGGAGTTGTTGAGGCGTGTATGCTTGGTACACATATACGTTTCAACAACTCATACATATATGAATAGTTAGCTAGGTTAGCTACATAAGTCGCGATTTTGCATACAACAGGCAACAGCCAAGCCGAGGTGTGCCGTGCACCCTTGAGCTGGTTGCCAAAATAAAATCGGCTGAGTGCCTTAAGCGCTCGCCTTAATAGTCCGGTGAAGCTAGGTCAATAGCGTAGTCATGACGAAAAAAAAAAACTAAAAACTTCTTTCAGTGTTATATAGCTCATTTATCGAGAAAATTTATAGGCTATATATCATCACGCTAAGGCCAATAAGTGCGGAGCATCAATGAAAAATGTTTCAAAATCGGGTTTTTTTTCCTCTTGAAGAGCTTCCGCTTCGTGTTAGCATTAGCCCAAAGTAACTATTACTACCCGGACGAAGTCGCGGGCAGGGTCTAGTTATTTAAAAAAACTTATTATGATGAACTATACTGGCAATGGCAATATATCAACTGACATTATTAACAATAATAAATGTTATTTATACTATTGAAAATATCATCAGTGACAGAGTAGGAACAGTTTAAGAGTAATGCACGGTATGGGCATGCCATGAGAAGAGATGAAAGTCATGTAAGCAGAAAAAAATTAAGTATTAAGGTGGTCGGGTATAGGAGTAGAAGAAGTCCGAAATAGTATGAATGGATTGTGTGGAAATAATATGTGAATATTGAAATTACATCTGACAGGGGAGAGTTTTAGAGGAAAATATGTTACGAATAGGTAGGTTAAAGGTCAGGATATTCTTTACATCTATCATAAGTATACATTAGCTTCTACTTCCTACTAATTTATCTTTCCTCATTGGGAATCGATTTTTTTTTTATAATGACCATGAACGAAATCGTCATGGACATGAATTGTTAATCGCAAATTAAGGAAATAAAGATTATGCCAGCAGTTAGTATTATTATTATGTATGTTAATATATTATGACATTGCGTTTTAACCTCGGATGCTTTAACTAAGGTATTAATAAACCGGTCTGTCATTATAAACCACATTGACTCAGGTTATCTTATTTATAGGTAGTGCATAATCAAGCAAATCGGAAGTGTCATCTTACATACTAAATTAAAAAAAAACAAGTTACGAGTTATAATTTGTAATACAGTTATCTTGCTTGCGGTTTCGCTTCAATTAATTTAGACTTTGCAAATAAAATAAAGCTCATGTCACCCGCGGATACGTCTATAGGCGCGGGTAAACATGATTGTTGGTGTGGCGAGTATGTGAGACGTGGTGACGCGATGCCACGCGCAAGCGATTGTGCGCATTTTTGAGACTCGTTCGATTCGAACAATTTCGATGTTCCACATCTGCCAGGTGTCCCGTGTTGGCGCAATGTTTTTTTAACCAAGAACTCCTTTTATTATCCGAATTCATAAACAATATGTCGATGTTGCTATTTGTACTTAATATTTAATAATACAATCTAGCAATACGTATTAAACGGCTGTTGTATATATGGCAAATTACGCAACGTTTGGCAATTAGGTCTCAAGTAGAAGTGATTAATAGGAAATGCATCTAAGGAACTGTTCTTAATTTGGTAGAGGATTAATAAATAACTGAGATACATTTCGTATCATTTTTAGGCTAGTGATGTTATTAGTAAGTACTTTTAGTATAAGCGTTAGAAAAAAAAAATACAAATCATTTCTCTTTATAATAGTTGTATGGATAAAAACTTTTCAAGGCGCTGATGTAAACCTTTCTATACGGTTTTAATATTAGGTAATTTGTGATCGTATGTACCTATTACTCGTTATGTACTTTCCTTTAAAGTTTTGTGTGTTTAAAGCTCGAGAGGTTGCGGGTTGGATCACTACATATATAAATGACTTTTATGTGATGAGTGTTTAGGTGTTAATATCTGTATATGTACATATGTAGTATCAGTTGTTTTGACATTGTAATACAAACTATGTTTAGTTGGAAACAAGATCCTAATATTTGTAAAAGAAACTTCGAGTCAGTCATAATCGAGAGACTTAAGTGAAAACCCAAACTCAATAACTGTGTTCTGCTTTAAATTTTAAAATTAAGTATAGTGTGAATTATTTAAATTTCATATTTTTTACATTTAAATTATTAACACTACTCTAGTTTTCACATATATTGGGACTTTGAAAAATAATTATATACATTTCTGTACAGCTTATTAATTAATTAAACTCATGATGGATTGCACAAGCTCATTAATAAATGTCCTTATTGCATCTACACAGACCCACGTCACGAGCATGTCGAAGTCATCGGTGACGCGAACCCCAATTTCTTGCACCAAAAATTGCTTAGCGCGTTCAAAGAAGTTTTCAATAAAAAAACTAATTAATAAAGGGAAAGGAATTATACATCTGTTTATACATATATGGTATATAATATGCATATAACCTGTTTTATGGTGATGGGTACTCTATTTTTAGATTGTTATTTGATCACAATGTATATAATGTAAAAATGCCCTTAATCACAAAATATATTTTTCCTATAATTTCCTATAATAAATATTTTTATGAAGACAGTAAGAAAATGAAACATAAAAAAATGTGTGTGTGCCTATGTACACGTGTTAGAAGTTATTTTATCTTTCGCCTTATCCTACTTTCGTAAAAAAAACGACACCAACATTAGAAAAAAGGTGTTTAATACATTGAAAGTTTTAATACAGAGAAATACAAACAACAAATACAAAGAAACAAAATCTTGACTATAGCTAAATTCAAGGTGTCGGTTTTCGTGACGGCGCGCGCGCATCGTAATAACTTCAGGATGTCGGTTTTACGTGACGGTGGCGAGCGCATCGTAAAAATTTGATCTCATCATTTTTCCCTAACGCATCCAAAGAAGTATAACTTTAAAAACGGATACTATATCGGAAGCAATTTAAATTATCTCAGATGTTTTTTAATTTGTAAATATTGAGAAGAAAAAACTTATACGATGTACATAATGGCCTTAATTTATTCCATTTTAATATAATTTATAACCTCACTGGTATGCCAATTATAAATCGTGTGAGAGAACGGAATGATAGCAATTAAGGTAATTATCTGAGCTTTGTTTCAAAAATTTAATGATAAAATATTATAATGGTGCAATTAACGGATTTGATGGCCTATTCTCTTTCTGCTGTAGTATCTTCTAAATAATGAATTTTGTATTGAAACTATTTTGCTTGGTAGACGTGTATAAATTCGTTTATTTTCAGGCTCTCCTTTGTATATGGCTCAACTCGAGCCTAATTATGCATTTCAAATGATTTCGTTATTGCAATTTGCAAACAGATGAAAGGAACTGTATAAAATACTAGTGGAAAGGTGTTTAATTCATGTTACATATTCTAGCCCTGAAAGATCACTGTTAGTTGCAAATATGTCTTACATTTGTTCCAATTAATCATAATAACATTAGTTCAAGCTACGATTTCGTTAGTTTGTTATGTTTTAAATTTATACGATACTAACGATCCACCCGGCTACGCTCGAGTGTAATATACTAACGTGACGTCACAAGTTATTTAGGCACATGGAGTATCCTATACATTTTTAGTGCTATCATAGTCACAGTTCAATTTAGTCAAGACCGATTCATACATAGAACTTTTTTGTTGAGCATAATATTAAATCGGTGATAATTCCTAAATATATCCATTGAAATGATAGCTGTAAAAACTAATATTATTCTACATTAAATACTTAACCTAACTAATACATTTAATTGGATAGGGATTACATACATGTTAGTGAAAATAGCTTTGCAAATTACCTATATTTTTAAAAATAATTTGTAAAAGATGATATTCGTTGCTGTAGACGTATGGCATAGGCCTTTTTTATAAACGTTTTTAGAATGTGCAATTCCGTACCACATCATTTTGTATTTATTGCCCGACTTAATTATATTTATTTATTATAAATAAGGATATATTACTTATATTGTAAATTCGAATGTGAAATCGTTTACTACGCTTTCACCTCTTAAAGTTGATGGATCATCATAAACTTTTGCATATAAATTTTGATGAGTACAGAAAAGGAGGTATATTTCATCCGGAAAAAGTACTGTTACCAAGGGACACGTAAAATTACGGGGATAGGAAACCGCGAAAAGAAAACAGTATTCTATAAGTAACAAATACCCATGTATAGGTATATAATAAAATTTATGGAAGATATTCTATAAATTATAGTGAAAATCATATAAATATCTACTACATAGTTTATTTGAACAAAGGACACATACTGACAGGATAAAAAGATTATTATTTTATTTACAAATATCCAGAGCTAATATCGTTTGTTTACTGCCAAAATAGTTGTATTTTTGTCGTTATTTATTCAATGTCTGATCTTTTGTACTTGTTTTAGTGTAGATCTTTAAGACTCATTTATACAGAACTAGCGAAATGTTACTTATCTAGTTTTGGCACAAAGTCAACAATATATTCCATCAGATAACAAACTAACTATCATTTGTCTATGTTCATTATTCTGTCAATATCATAACTAGACCATGCGTATGAAATTAGAACATTGTTTTGTCGGAATGAGCTGTTCGAATAAATTAAGAATTGATAAACTTTCTCAATCAAATTAAACATTACCGGGACAGTTGTCAAAGAACTTGTAAGCGGATATAAATCTTAGTTTAGTACGATATTGCTCCAAGTCGGTACTTTCCAAGTTAAGCAAACTTCTTTCCAAAGAAATGTAAAACTTTTAATGTTCTTTCTGCGAATTCTAATAATAGAAGGGGAATAACTTTGTCTTTCTTAGTTCTTTATTACGTTACATTTGTATATTGTATACATTATTGTTATTTACAATATATTAATCTTATTTGTCATTTCAATTGATTCATCCTTGAAACAATAATTGTCAGTATTGAAATTAGAAATCGTTGCCAAATCAATTCGTTATAAGCTATAGGTTATCTCAATGATATTTGTTCAACCTATTAATATTAATAGATTAAATCATATAAATATGTTTCATAGTTTAAAAACGTACTACAAAATTGGTAGACATATATAAAATTATTCTAGAGAATATTATGTATGAACTACAGCATTCCATTCAACCAAATGTGTTATGCCAAACATCTCTCAACAACACATGCTATGTCAGATCAGATGACCGATTTCCATTAAACGAGCTTCGTGTTGTAAGATAAGCCTCGTTATGTTTTGACTTGGCACCTGACCTTTGTTTTATCACGAATTTTGACATTTAATCCGCTAACATTTGACCTGTTTGTGTATATCGTTATATATTTAAACTTTTCCTATTTGAAGGTTAAACAGTTCTCATAACATTGTTCGTTCAAAACAGGTGTTATGTTAATTGAAATAAATAGTTTTCTGAAGAAAAAACTATTTTGAGTATTCTTGTTTGCAATGTATGTAAATGAGTTTCACATAAACTGAAATTAGTATTGGTTCTTACCACACGTTTATTCGAAGTAATTAACAATGTTTTAATAATAATAATATTTGATATATGTTATTTATTCATTTCAAGTTTATAATATATATCTGGCGATGGTCAAGGTTCACAAGAATTCGGCTCCTTTCAGAAGAAAACACGTTAAGGCGGCCTTCTGATGACAATATCATCAAATCAGTTCTGATTATAAATTAATTACATTAGTCGAAGCAATTCAATATAATTTATAACGACTTTGAAAACATGTTTTATAAAAGTTTTTACAAGGTATTATACCTTTTTATGTAGATTATTATTACAAATAGTGTGTAATAAATAAGTAAGGAAAATACAAAATACCTATATTCTGTTTCGCATAGTTTCTTATTATATAATAAAATAAATGCGCTACTTTAAAATACAATAACAAGGAAGGAAAAATGGATACCAATTTTAATGAATACCTAAAATTCCGAATAATTTCAGCTAAATTCCCAGAGATTAACCAAGACTTTTTTGGTCATGTTTTGTATTTTTCAATTACACTAAAAAAAAACCTTGATTTTAAAACCAAAAAATAAACAACTATGTAAGTACTACCCTAACACCCATTTCTATGTTAAAAAAGATAGTTTTTAAAATAAAAACTGAATAAACATTTTATAGCCATAATACTATTGTCTAAATAAAGCAATGACTTCAACAAGACAACATAAAAGTTGGAACATTTTAAATAAGTAGTTTTGGAAGATTATTCCTATTATACAAGGAAACTCAACTATACTTGATTTAATTATTCCATTTTGTTTGAAAGTTAGTACTGTTACATTCAAACAAAGTAGCTCTTTTATCATATAAATAAACTTGATATATTTATGAAGTGTATAAAACGTTTATGTTATTTTTTTATAATTTTATTAATTTAATTTAATATAAATCATTTAACCAAGAGACGATTCATATAACCGAATAATATTCAATTACAATTGTTAATAATGTGTTTATTTAACTTAGTTTACTTTCTATACCTATAACATTTTGTACATGCTTTTGTTTCTAGTTACCCATTCAATATATAAAATAAACACTTGGGTATTATTAAATCGTACAATTTATAAGAAACAGATGTTTCTGCTCACCGATTCATTGTATCAATTTATATGAATACACTATGTCCTTGTGTTTGTGATAAATACTCTTATCATTTACTGTACTTATGTTAGATAAAGTTTCAAGTATAATTTTATCGCAAAGATAGTATGAGTTTTCTGTTGTTGTAGTTTCCTATTTCTGTATTTAATATTTATCGTAGAAAAAGAGGTTTTATGTAAACTTACAGATAATTTGCGTTTTTAATTTCTTTGTTTATTTTCATAATAATTTAAATACTTAAAAAGTAACTTAATAAGATTGAAATAGATATCCTGTTATGTAATGGTGTTTCAAATTCGGTATTTTAATGACCTGCAAAGGCTTTTCTTACATTTGATCATGTGAATTAATTGACACATTTTACTTAGAATAACAAGTATGATACCTTATTATCATATATACTAAAACCTCCTCATAAGAATCTTAATATATTATATGTAGCGTAAATTGTAAAAGAATCTCGTAAATGCAAACACACTAGAGAAACAGAGAAGCTTCAGCTGTTTCGAGTCAGTTAAAAATAATAAAATAGCCCATTGAATTAAACACAATTAAAGTTGATTTCACCATCTATAATTAAAATACAAGACACTGTTGTTAAATAGGCACTTAATTAGCGCAATGGACCGCTCGGTGTAGTGACCTGAGGGAGTGGCAGACCCATTAGCCGACCGAGTGTCGCTGATAATTTATTGCACTATTAAAATTCAAATTAGCGAAAGTCAAAGCCATTGGCATACGCGTATTGTTTGTTACCCTCGGTCTGATGGTATCAAGACTTTGAATCAATATTTTTCGACTTCCTGTGAACTAGTTAATATTAAATTATTTATAACGGTCGTCGAGATAATATATAATATTTTAAAGCTGCTTATTAAACCACTGAGAACTAAGTGTTATCGAAGGTTATCGGAATCCGTTTTAATATGAATGTTATTTATGATATAGGCAATATGTGTTTTTCTTTGAAAACATTAAAGTAATATTTGAAACATATGCACATTCGTAATCAAAGGAATTTATTTTCCCGATCCAATAATAAAATTATACCATTCTATTTTTACTGTTTTTATGAACTTAGTATGTTCAAGACTTATATTAAACTAGCGTTAGCCGCAGCTCCGCACGCATTTTTAAAAATGATATTAAGGAAATATACAAATATGAGACCATGTACAATTATAGAAATGCTCTTTAAAACAATTATAAGTACGACACGCACTCCACTTAAAGTAACATATAACGTATATATTAACAGTATATTAAATGAGATTTATCATCAGCGACATATCTGGAACCTTAACCCACCATATAAATATCTCAGTGCTTACTTATACTGTATTACGCAGTAATGAAACATTAACTTAAAATATTATTATATAGATTTACATTTAATATACATTGCTATAATAATTAAGATTTTGTCACTATACAAAGCAAAAGCGCTTGTCTGTTCTGCAAGAAATTTTATTATGAACTCTTTACGTAATACGTTTATGGTTTAAAATCTTATTGTAATATTGAATTCTCGAATTAGTAGTAATGTCGAATTGCAAACAATATGCTGATAATTATTTCTTGAATTAAAAATAAAGAATGATTTGAAATCTTGCTATGTAGACAAGGTCGCGGGTAACTGCTAGTCTAAAATAGAATAACCTCAATTACTTTTTATAAAGTTCGCTATCTACCAGTGAAAGTCCCGTGAAGATTTTTTAACCGTTTTAGAAATAACCCTACGGGCGAAGCCACGGTTACCAGTTAGTATAAATTAAAATTGCTTGAATTACTTATTATAAGGCCTGCTATCTGCAAATGAAAGTTTCTTTAAGATCAGATTAACTGTTTTGGAGATAGTATTACGAGCAAAGCCACGGTTAACAGCTAGTCTAAATTAAAATAGACTGAATTACTTGTTATGATGCCCACTATCTGTTGGTGAAAATTTCGTGAAAATTAGTTCAACCGTTTTGGAGATAGCATTGCGAACGAAGCCGCGGTTAACATTTAGTCTAATTTGGAGTAGCCTATGTCACCCGCTATAATTTCAGCTATCTGCCAGTGAAATTCCCGTTAACATTGGTGCAGCCGTTTCGGAGATTACCCGGAACAAACAGACAGACAGACAGACCAATAAAAATTTTAAAAATTGCTTTTTTTTTATCAGAAGCGTCTATACTTTCGTACCTAATCAGTAATTTTTTTTATTTTGCTGTTACATACAGACACTTCATTTTTATTATATGTATAGAATAGATAATAATAACGTCCTACTCAAATAGTTTGGAGAAAAACTAAGAGTTTTATGGAGTGAAACATTGCATCTAATTTTCCTATTCGAGTTGACGTAAAAATGCTATGTGGTTTTTAATGAAATCATCGTTGCTTGACTAATTCACGATAGACTATACTCTATAACAGAATTATTCTTTGCTAGAACAAAGTAAGAAAAAGGCTTATACGCCCAAAAGTAATCTGAGTCATCTGATTCGGATATCAAAATTTTATCCCTAACTATAATTACGTACGCACTGAAAAAGTGGTTATTAATAATGAAATAAGTGCAAAGATTAAAAAAATCACTGACGTTCACGCAATAATGAGGTTTTATAGTTTTATGACGAAATCAACCAAAAATTGACTTATATTACGACAAAGTAATAAGTTAGGTGGTTGAGCCACGCTGAAACTATTACTAGCATCAGCTTGAATGGCTCAACCACCCTCTCACAGAAAACCGACGTGAAGTAACAGTACTTGTATTATTGCGTTTCGATCAATCATAGAGAGCACCAGAGACCCACCACTCTTCACATTTTCCCTCTCCTTTTCCCTTCTTCCTCTCAACTCCCCACCGCCCCCAATATAGGCTGGCAACGCACTTGTGACTACCCTGGTGTTACAAGGGTCTATGGATGGTGGTGATTACTTAACATCAGGTAACCCACCTGTTTGTTTACCTCCTATGATATAAAAAACGTAGATTATATTAAAATCATTCGTTATTCTTGTGGCTTGCATTTGTACACAATGACAATCTCTATTACATGTATAGTAAAACTATCTTCCATTAATATTTACATTTGCTTCTATCCAAGTACCCATGATTCTAGCTCTGTATATTTCAATTACTTTTATATATTTATTTGTAGCCTCCAACGTTCATTTCTTAACATTAATTTATCCCAGAATTAATTAAAAGGCTTTGTCAGTGAATAATTGTATAGTAAAAATATCCTAAAATACGATAAATATTTAATCATACCTATAAGGAAGTAAATAACTTCAACGTGAATTTCGTCATCATTTTATACATGCTATTTTATGTTTTCTTTAATTATCTATACTAATATTATAAAGAGATAAAGTTTGTGAGTTTGTGACGTTGTGAATTTGTGACATTATAGGGGGTAATATCAGGAACTACTGGTCTGATTTAAAAAAATCTTTCAATGTTATATAGCTCATTTTTCGAGAATGGTTATAGGCTATATATTATCACGCTAAGACCAATAGGAGCGGAGCACCAATGAAGAATGTTTCAAAATCGGGATTTCTTTTTCCTTGAGAGCTTCCGCTGCGTGTCTGCGTTAGTCCAAAGTAACTATTCCACGCGAACATAGTCGCGAGCAAAGTCTAGTTATTTCTAGAATAATACTAATAACAAACAATATCTATACATCTACGCAATCTTTCCATGAATGAATAATAATTTAAGTACTTTATCATGATAAATGGATAAAATAAACATGTACATATTTTCCGTTTGAATTATGATTTATCATATATGAAAACTAAGTCGTGAATTCTTCATCATACGATAACAACCTTGACACTAATCACTTTTTGTTTATATTACTTTAAAAGTGTTATGTATCATAAATTTTTGTTTATTGTTTCAGGTAAGAGTTTTGCGCTGCAATACATATTTTTAGGAGTGAGGTAATTTTTTTTACGTTACGATACGATATTTTGATATGATATATGTTCCCTATAGTAGTTCATTACGAGTAGTGTGCGATGTATTGATACATGAAAAATGTACAGATAATATGAAATTGTAACAAGGAAATTAACAAAATAATGTACTTTTCAAGAAAAGCACGAGAACGTTCTTGACCATAGTTGGGTATTTACATAGTCTAGAATTGCTGGAAACTTATCAATATATTAATCACTATATTTCCTATTCCTTTTTAAGAAGTTATCAAGTACATCTTCGAAATTATAAAAATTAGCATTAAGGTCCCCTGAGTATTTTTTTTTTCTAAATCGGTTATAAAGGATGAAGTTCTGAGGTAACAAATGTTGAAAAATATACTTGAGAAACTCCTGCTTTTTCAAGTAGTTTAAAAATAAGTAGCGTCTAACATTTATTCCTATCTATTTATTCATCCCACATTTTCCCACTGGTGTACCCTTATTCTTTTTTTTTTTTCGAAATGAAAACGCTGTTGATCTGGAAAGGTCTTTACAGCTTCACCGAACTACCGAGGTACCCTTATTCGCTTCACACCAACCCTTACTGTTGTACGCAGTTCTCATGCAGAGTTAATCCCCCAGTTTCGTAATGTCGCTGGGCTATTGGGGTGGTCCACCCAGTAGTCTTTACACCACCTCCAAGTCAACAATCACTTTAAAAATTTCTTTACTTCATAGTTAATCTTCTCGTCTTCCGATGTTTTTTTTTTCGAACTGACTACGCTATTGGCCTTGCAAGACCTTTACAGCTTCACCAGACTACTGAGGCGAGCGCTCAAGGCACTCAGCCGATTTTATTTGAGCAACTAACTCAAGAGTGCACGACACACCACGGCTGGAGCTGTTGCCTGTTACATGCAATTGGCGAACTATCTTTTTTTTTACGTGGGGAAATCCCTTATGGTGGAGAGGGTGTATTATGTCCGTCTCGCACGGACTAAAACCCCACGGTGTACGCCTTCCGCTATGGTTGGGACGGCACGAGATCTCTATAGACTTCATAGTGCCGCCCCAGCGGTAGGCCCATCAGCAAAAGCGCTGGCCTCGGGTTTCGTCTTGTAAGGAGACAGCTGGGTACACACCGGCCGTCTTCCTCGTCCGCCGGACCTGTGCAATGGGAAGATGGGCTCCTGAACCATCTTCGCTGGTCCGGTTACGGTGGGAGGAGGCGGTCAAACTGCCGCTCACGGACCCTGTCCGCCGCCTCCTTCTGTGAGATGACTTCCTCGCAAAAGGAGGCCATAGCATTCCACATATCCTCGCTGTCGAGCATGGCCGTAACCACGCTCGCCAGCGAGAGATCCTCTCCTACCACCGCAGCCAACGTGCGTCGCTGCTCTTCCCACGCAGCACACTCCGATAGAGTGTGCTGTGCGGTGTCCGGGTCAACTCCGCACTGATGGCATACGGCGGTCGACTCCCTGCGCGCTATCCGGTGCAGATACCAACCGAAGCACCCATGCCCGGTCAGCACCTGCACCAGACGGAACTTCAGGGAGCCCCATCCCCTTTCTACGAACAAAGAACCACGAACGACACAACGACATAAACGGCAGGACCGGGCGGACGGCGTCGATCATGTATCGACCGTAACGTGCGTCCGCCAAGTCCCGCCTCCATCTCTCCACCATCTCTTCCCTCTTTGCTCTCCTCCTTTCCTCTATTTCTCTAGGAGCTAGAAGCTCCTCTAACCGTTTCTATATATCCGTTCCTATATGTGTATACGGCGGCAAGCACCTCCGCTCCTAGCTCCCAGGGAAGGGAGCCGGCCAGCACCATGGCCGCCGCAAAGGACACCGTTCGGTACCCTCGTATCACCCTCAACGCCACGATACGCTGCGCAGCTCTCAGCGCACGGATGTTGGTGGCATTGAGGGCGTCGACCCACAACAGTGCCCCGTAGGCGGCCATGGACCCGATGACCCCAACCCAGGCTAAGCTAACTATTCATACATGTATGAGTTGTTGAAATATATATGTGTACCAAGCATATCTCCCGATGTACTCCGTGCACTTTCATTTAAGGCTTGATAATTTCTTTGCTAATGTTTTTAACGTTTATTCTTCGTAATTCTATACTGCAACTACACGGAGCAGTTGAACCGAGTAAAAGATGCATAAAATGATACACTTTATAGCTCTTTGTGCGACGTTGAGTAATCTCTTATGTGAATCAATTTTCGATATTGATTAATGGTCTAAAACTTTCTGTAAATGAAGGCATTCCGATTGTGTTCATTGTGGGTCAGCCTTTTGTTAAACTCTGTCTGTTATTCCTGAAGTCAATTATCTGGCAACAAGCACAGATCAGTTTTTTTTCCTGAACTTATACTTCAGTTCCAATTCTACTAATTGGTTATTATCTATATCTTCTATACATATAATAAGAATGTAAACCTATGTGACTGTACTTCTTCGATTTTCGTGAAAAAAAAACTGTTGCAGGTGTCTAGGAATAAGTGATAAAATACATTTTAATCATTTTTAGAAATGTCTGTCTGTCTGTCTGTTTGTAAGAACACGTATCAATGTTAAAGTACGGGGTTCACAATAAAACCATACCGCGAAAGTCATAAAGAGTATCTTCGAAAATAACTTAGTCTTTGTTTCATTAAAATCAATCCACTCTATCAAAAGTTATTGTAATTTTAATGACGACGGAGTAAGTAATAGATAAGTAAATGGACTTAATACATTCATATGACCTTATTAATCACTGTTTTTACATAAGGTTCTACGCGGACGACTAGTGTTAAATAAGATTGTATACAAACATTAATCTATAATACAATAAAAATAACATTTATCTTTAGCTGACCTTCTCTAACGATTGTCACGCTTATATAGACGTATTTGTTCTTTGTAATTATTTATCAATTACTGTTGATTACAATAGGAACAAAAACAAACCTTACTTTTATTGTTACGGAATGGCACGATAATTCAATATCGTCGTCAAGGTCAACAGAGATATTGGAACGGATACTATTGTTCTTCTATTCCTTCTATTTCTCTCTAGAAAATATTTTCTAAACCCAAGTATGTGCATTGATGAAAATGTAACTCTGCTTGAATTCATAAAATTCGTAAAAACATTTTTGTATCCTGAATATTATTTATTTCCCACAATTGTTAAAATACAACTAGTAATTGAGAACGAATATTTTACCTAACACGTAAAGTATTGATTATCGTAATAGAGAACAAAGCATGACCTCTAGATGTCATTGAAAATTATTTGCTAATATTATCAACGCGTATTTGTCCTCTTTATTATCAAAACTCAAATTGCTTCGTAAACAATTGGAATCCTTCAACATCATTTATATGAGGAAAGATAACGTATTTTTCGTTAATAATAACATTCTTACAATTATAATATGTCATGTTACGTTTACGTGAAACAAATTAATGGCCAATGTTATGATTTGATTTATTATAAGGTTGGTTATTTACGCTATTTTATACATATACAAAGTCTATAATTCCAAGAACAATTATTATTTATTTTGTTCTTAATATCATAGCAATTCTTTTTGAACGTAAAACAAAGTTTAACTAGTATGTTAATGTTAATGAGATTAGGCCCCCCTCGGCAGCGACTCAAGCCTAGGTGCGTTCCCTCGGTGTAGAGCCCTTGAGTACGCTGCTCGCGCGATACAATGACACAATATCTTACATCACTGCGACAACATTACACATAGCACCCCCACACACGTGCATGCATACATGCTAACACATGAAAGTGGAAGGGTTTTTTCTTTCCCTTATCGAATATGATATATATGAGTTGTTGAGTTGTTGAGGTATGTATGCTTGGTATACATATATGTTTCAGCAACTCATATATGTATGAATAGTTAGCTTAGCTTAGGTTAGCTCAGATAGGTCGTGAATTGCATGTATCAGGCAACATCCCAAGCCGAAGTGTGCCGTGTACCCTTAAGCCAGTTGTCAAATAAAATCGGCTGAGTGCCTTAAGCGCTCGCCTAAGTAGCCCGGTGAAGCTGTTAAAATCTTGCTGGGCGTATATGTATATAATAGCGTAGTCAGATCGAAAAAAAAAAGTTAATGATGGATTTTTATAAAATGTTAATAATGTACATATTTATTATTAGTTCTGACTATATATTTTTTGTTAAGTCAAAAATAAATTTCCCACATTGTAAAGAATAATAACTATTATCATTGAATAACTAATTTTATTTTAATAGGTATTTAAAAAAAAAAAAAAAACAATTTACCTTAATAATACAAGTAAACGCTGTTATTCATTAACTTTATACATTTTATTAACGAATACTTGTTTTATACTAAAATGTCACGGCAGGGTCGACGAGCAAAACAGCTTGTTTGTTCAGGTTCTTTAAATAGGAACACGTACCTGTCTTATTTAAATATCTCACGTTTATTTTCGGTATTACGGACGCTTAAAAATGTACCAAGTATGCTTTATTTATACTGAATACACATTCTGTTATTATTGCTCTATTTTAATAAGAAAGTTGTTTTGTTCTTTACAAGAAATACTCGATTCTTTCGAGGTCATAGAAAATTTAAATAGATTTATACATGTTAATGTATGAATAGAATGGTCCTTATTCAAGTTAAACTTAGTATGGGCGAGCTTTGAAATTCCGAAACACTGTGTCGGGTTGAGTGATGAAAAGACCGGTTGTTGTACAATCACCGAAGTTAGCAACGTCAGGCGCGGTCCGTACTCGGATGGATGACCTCCTGGAAACAGTGTGTGTTGTTGGTTTTTTTTGTATTTTCCTGTAACATAAAAGTTTCATTTCTATCGTGTGTCTTTACTACACACTCTATTGGGTACAGCGTATCATTTTCACGATAGTCATTTATTGGTTCGAAATATTTAAATGAAATTCTTGCCAAGTTACAGCTATTAATTTTAATATTGTATTAACTCGGCCTTCGAGGTTTCCAAAGCTATATGGGGAAATAGCATGTAAAAAGTTCATCTTGGTTTCTGTAATTTAGTAAGTTACTTACAAATACGTACAGCTATGAAACATATGTTTTTTTATAAGAAATTTAACTCTTTATGTAAAAGAATATACTCTATATTTAAATACATACTGATGAACATAAGCCCTTTACAACCATACAATTCAAATATAACAACAATCTGTCTACTTAGCAAGAAACTTGCTGAGTAAATGGGTTTTATTGTTTGATGTCAATTCTAGTAGGAAGAGTGTACTGCGTTATTTACATACGCTTCCTTTTCCTTTTTTGCCTTTTTTTTGCCTTCATAACAAAATGTCTCACTTGTACAATTCTTAGAAAATCGTGAATAACAGTAAACAAATGCACGGTTGTTTGATAATAACGCGGGAATAATGTGGTTAACAAACTGCGAACAATGTAAATTGGTCGATTTCGTGCTACAGTTATAAATCAGTATTGAACTAGAATAACCAGGTTTCCTACGTCACGTATATTGACGCATTCATAGGTTGATTATGTCGTTAGTCAAGCGCTCAGTAAAGTATATAAACAAATATACATCCTGATAATTATAGTATGAATATTCTTTTTTCCGAATGTATGCATTTGTAGCATGTATGTAGGTAATAACTACAGGAAAAATAATAGAAACCCAAATAGTAGACGTACCTCCTGTCAAACAAATACTATTCAAACCATAAAGTAGATGCTTACGCGAGGAAACGTTACGATAGATTTTCTACGTCATACAGTATTAAAATGTACATCAATATTAATATTAGAATATCAATATTAGAATTGTGGATTGCTAATAGTGTAATATTTACTGTCTATAAGTGACTGGCCTCTGCCTTTTTTTTTATTAACGTGGGGAAATCCCTATCGGATACGCTACCCTTCCGGAGGAGAGGATAGGTTATGTCCGATTCGCACGGACTAAAACCCCACGGTGTACCGTCCGCCGCATGGTAGGGGCAACCAAGGTTCGAGCATGCTCACTGACCTGACAAACTGCCCCTGTGGCAGCCTGGCGAATGAACGCCAGGCTTCGCCCTACTATAGAGAGGCTACTGGGTATACGACCAGCAGCCTACCCTCGTCAGCCTCACCCGTACAACGAGGAGATGGGGGGCCCCACCCCATCACCTCAGGTTTGGCGACGGTGTTGGGCGAGACGGGCATTACGCCTCCCCTCCCGCTGCTCTTCTCTGGCGAAGAGGACCACTTCTGAGATCGACCTCCCAGGCCCTCTCCGCCGCCTCCTTCTGTGAGATGACGGCCTCGCAGAAGTTCGTCTGTGTGGAATAGATACTTTGGGTTTAAGAGATAAAAAACACCCAGATTTTGAAACATTTTTTATTACAGCTCCGCTCCTATTGGTCATAGCGTGATCATAACCTTCCTCGATAAATGAGATATATAACACTAAAAGTATTTTTCCAATCGGACCAGTAGTTCCTGAGACTACCCCCTATAACTTAAATAAATAGGTCATTTAGAGGTCGGCAATGAGCATGTGGCGTTTCTGATGTTACAAGCATCCATAGGCTGTGGTGACCGCTTTATATCAGACGGCCCGCATGCTTGTTTGCTACTGACGTGGTAAAAAAAAAAACTCACAAACTTTACCTCTTTATAATATTAGCATAGATTTCTAACTACATACCTAATAATTCTTCTCATCTACCACTCTCAGAACATTTGATGAAACTAGTTTGTCATGTAAGTAGTCAACTGTAATAAATTTCAAGCCATAAATCGTCAGTGTCAGATCTCGTTTAGTGTAACTACCTTTCCAGTCGTATATTTGATTTTAGCAGCAAATGTATACATTTACAGAATGGTGTTTTATCGGGCGAAGTGCCAAAACCCTACCCAGACATGACCGAATGCTTTCCGCTTTCATTATAAATCAAAGTAAATAAAACTGATGGATCACGTATATAAATTTGTTTTAAATCGTAAGCAATAAGTTATGACAATATCACTTTGCCTGTGAAGGTCAAGATTTCGGATTCCAACTGTTCGTATTAAAATATTGGTTTATATTAATATTTTCTATATTTTGAATTAATAGTAAAACTCGCTTCTGCCCATGACTTCGTCGGCGTTGAATAGGCTACTTTGGGCTAAAGCTAACGCGGTGGAAACTCTCAAAAGGAAACGATGAAATCATAAAAATAAACAAATAAAAATATAAGATAATAATGATAAATAAATAAAAAAGTGTGTGTGTACTTATGTACACGCGTTAGAAGAAATTATACTTCTTTGGCTTAACAAGATAGAACTCTTTTCTAAAATGTTAATTCTTCGCCTTATGAAAAAAGGTATTTACTCGTAATACATTGAAAGTTTTAATACAAAGAAACAAAATGTTCACTATAGCTAACTCCAGAGTGTTGGTTTTTCGTGACGGTGTGCGCGCGTATCGTAAAAATGTACTCTCATCATTTTCCCTAACGCGCCAAAAGAAGTATAACTTCAAAAACTCCCAATAGTATCTCACAGATATTTTACGATTTTGCGATATTTGCCGTAACCAATAAAAAAAAAAGAAAGCCAGGTTGCGGAGCAAGAGTCTGCAGAATAGAAGGAAAAAAAATGATTTTATTGGCGGAACTAAGTTAGTGCTAATGTATATTAATGACATAAAACTAAATATACGGTTTCCTCTAATACAATAATTGTCTGACTCAAAATTAAATGTCAATTCAAAGACAAATAAATACAGTTTTACGGAATTACCAATCATGTGACTATATTACATTTAGTTTATTCAAGATAACGTTAATTATTGTTCAGATTCCGATAATATAATATCATTCCTCGCATCTTTGTTTGGCAGTGCTATCTAAAGTATGGGGCGGATAAAATAAATCCCCTTTATTAAATTTATCGTTGAAAAAATATTCTTTATCATTTGAAGTAAACTGTCGTCTGATTGTGAATTAGGTCACCGTTGCTCTGTCTGACTGATAGATAATAAGTATTTTATTCAAAACATGTGGTAATTTTTATTATAAACCAGATGGATGAGTTGTTGCATAATGTAGCTTCTCAGATAAAATATTAGGCATTAGATTTTTTTATTAATAATTTAATGGAGTACTGTTAAATGAATAAATTATAATATACCTATATTTGAACTACATAAGGTATATTTTGTTTTCCTTTATAAGTCATGTTTATCCAAATTTTCTTTAACTTTAATTGTCTATAAGGAAATAAATACAAAATTTTATTTGGAGATTTCTTGACACGGTATTAGGTAGTCTTAATATTATTTCGAAAACGCTCTAGTTATACTGCCCCGAGGGTAGACTAAAATATTATAGTGAGAAAAACACGGTAAGTGCTGACCGTCCCGCCACCACTATTAACTGCCATGTTTTTAAAGTGAACCAACGTTTTGTACGTTTTGAACATCGGTGTATCTAGCGATACTTACTATATTTAATTGTTAAATCTAGTACATTAAAATTTGTCTTCGATTTAAATCTCATTCTTAATAATTTACACCGTCCAACTCAATTTTACAATTGCGTTGCATTCATGTAACATTTTACAAACATATCCTTACCAGTTTTATCTATTTTATCATGATTGTAATGATACAATCTTAAATTAGTAATAGTAATTGTAAATATGTGCAAAACAAGTCCATAATCTTATCATCAATATGCGCACGATGCGAGACAGACATCTCCGGGCACGTTTCGATCTTGGTCAAGGCGAGGCTGTCGACCGTGACGGCACGCCAAACCTGCCGAGCGTAATGGATGCTATTTGTCATTTTTTATATTGGAAACAATGAACGGAGTACAATATTTATGAACGTCAACGTTCCCTCATATAATTTTGCAATCATTGTAATTCGACTGCGACAATAAATCTTAATATACACATTATTCACTGAAATAGGAGATGATGTAGATATAAATGCAAACACGAAGTGTAAGACTTACAAAAAGTGTAAAGTTAACCAAACTGGAAACTGATAATCTATAATTAACGAAGAGTTTTATAATGTACCTTCAAATAATATAAAAAAATACCTTCGTCAAGTTTAAATAAAATATTGAAGAGATTACAAAATTACAAGTGATTTTAAAAATATATCAATTACAAATCAATTATGTATTATAACAAAAAACGATGAAACGGTGTTTTAAGTAAATGAATGTGGTATCGCAAATCGGTTGGCTTCAGTCCAATAAGAGATAATATGGTAGCGCAATCCCAAGGGCATTCGAAATTTATGAGAATATATTATTTATAACAGGAATGCTTGCAATAGACATTACGAAAATATAATAAACATAAATATTTGCTACGTTATTTAAATATCGCTTTTCAAATGCTTGCTAACTCTTTTATTTTGTTAACATTTATAGGCGCATAAACAACGTACGTTAATTCTAGCCATTTCATTTTTTTCATGGTTGTCTTTGTATCTCTAGAGCACTTTATCAGTAATCTCTAAAATGATTACCGTGTCATATAGCTTAACTCGATCCTTATCTAAAAATTCTATCTCCGTTGTATGTATAATTGTTTTTTGTATCAGAGGTCAAAGCTCGGATATCAAAAACGTATTTATGAATATTTAAATGTCGTAAACTCTTGTAATGGCGTCACAAGATTATTGCTTGATAGAATAAATGCTTCTTACAATATTTGTCGGTCGTTATCCATAAAACTGGAGAACATAAATTATATTTACCAATTTCCGAGCATCGTAACACGTACGAAAACAAATCGTAAAATTTGTGATTCAGGGTATACTACATCTATAAATTCTTTTTAAAGATTAATGTCGAAGCGAGAATGCCCTATTTGATCTTTTAGTTTAAACATTCAATAGCAGATCTCTCATACTATATTTTAGCCATGTAATCACCTATCTATTAAGGCATTTGTTGATTATACGTTCATTAGTTGCGAGAAACAAGCCCGTTTTAGTGGAGTAAATAAAACATAAACTTACCTAGTAATATGCAATATTTATTGCCATTAGCTAAGATACGACTTTTTGAACTCAAAGCTATTAGTATGATTTCAATGTTGAATTAGAAAATGAGGTTTTATCTCCGTTATTTTAATGCAGCTTTTCATATATCTCGGCAACTATATTGTTAGTTAAACAGGTACTTGCTCTTTAGTTCAGACATTTAATAAACAATAGTTAAATTATACGTATAGATTATTTAAGAGAAACTTAGTAATATCAAGATGTTTACAAGCTGTTATTTCGTTAGTAATAGAGAGCGCGAATGTATATTTTTGTTCCATGCTACTGTATAAGCGGATACTCGGCTTGTAGAATTGGAAATGAGCCAACGTCGATGTACGAGTAATCATATTCCAAGTGGTCGTATCAACTAAATGTTGATTGATGATTTCCTTTCTCTGTAAACGACCGGATCGACCTCTGCTGGAGCAGTTAAGTTGAATATAAATACGGTATCATTTTTACGGAATCCTGCCCCTTCAGTCTCATTAGTGGTAAGATATATAGAACCACATTTATGGAATCGGCTTAATCGATTCACATTAATATCGATAAATATGGTCTTGATGGAATTGATTTTTATGTGTTGAAAAACTTATTAGCCTAGATATGTCAATGTTGATTGAAATTTCAGGTTTAATTGTTGCCTTAAATGTCTTTTAAATATAAAATATACATTGGTTTTCTGAAAGTATTTTAAGTTATAAATGAGCTAATAAAATTATTAGCTTTCTTTTCATCAGTGTTTTAAAAACATGGTAGTTTTATTGAATATAACGATTCCTTACTAGCAATTTATCTTAATCTACCTACTTAATTAACTGAGTTATCAATGAAATAATTCTTCGTTTTAAATGTAATTAAGATATTTACACCTGGGACCAATTTGTTCAAGTACATTATTTTAAATGGATTTTAGCTTATTAAAATACTAGCTGTTACCCGCGGCTTCGCACGCGTTTTTTAAATATATTAAATAAATGTAAAATTATGATTAGATGTGTAAATTACAGAAATACTCTCTCAAAAATATTTGTAAGTACGACACGCACATCATATACTGTAACATGTAACGTTTACCTTACATATGTGAATACTAACAGTGTGTCGAATAGGATGGGATTTATCATCAGCTACATACCTAAAATTTTAAACTACTATATACCATCCTCAATGCTTAGTTACACTATATTATAAAGTATTAAAAATATTAAGCTATACATTATCGAACATGTTTTAAATCTTTTATTATATAGATATAATATGCTCATATTGTCGATATAATTAGGTTATTGATATACGTTGCTATAATTTAAATAACATAAAAACATTTGACTTTCAATTATATTTATTCTTGGAGTCCAGAACAGCGCACTTCTCACACGCATGATTACAGTAAATAACATATTTTGAATCAATTCCACACAGACGGATGCACGGGTAACAGTTCATCACTACATAGTGTAAAACAAAGTCCTCTGCCACGTCTCTCTATATGTATGTTCGTGATAAGATCAAAAACTACAGAACGCATCTTCATGCCATTTTCACTAATATATAAAATGATTCTTGAGCAAGGTTTAGATATAGTTTGTCTTATTGTCAAGGCGGGCAACGTCTGCTGAACCCGCTAGCTTAAAATAAAACGGCTAATTAGTTAGTTATTTGTCCGTAAAATTCCCGTTTAAATATTACTTGTAGTCCGGTGGAGCTGTTAAGACCTTGCTAGGTCAATAACGTAATCATGTCTAAGAAAAAAAAACGTTCAAATAGGTCCAGCTGTTTTGGAGATTACTCGGAACAAATAAACAGACATATCGACAGAATAAAAAAAAAGTTGATATTTGTAGCACCACAGATATATGTATTCACCAAAAAGTATTTATTTTAATATTACATACACACACTTTATTTTTATGATACGTAATATATCATAAATCAAAAATTGGGATCAAAACTAACGTACAATAAACTATTTGATTGAAGAAGGCGTTACTTTGCGGAAATCCACCTTAGTGTTCAATAAACTTTTTGGCGGAGTTTCAGTCTGTCATGCAGTGGACTTTATATTTTATTCATAATCTTGTGTTACTTGACTCTATATTATGTTAAATTGGCGGCGTTTTATGTAATTTGGTTCATTTATTGTGCGTAAGTGAAATTAATGAAAAGTAATACCACGACGCATGAATTCTGTGGTCTTGAAAATTAAGAAGATAAAAATTTACGAAATATTATATAGAGGATTTGGCGCTTATACCTTTTCATTAACTTGAACATAAAATAAAACTGGCTAAAGAATACATAATAACTACCTATATTGATAACTTCAGAATTGGCTGTATGGATCAATTCCTTCGCCAGTCTTATTGGACGAATATTATTACTACTAAACTGTTTTAATAACAACACAAAACAAACTTTGGGAATGCTTGCGATATAAACGTACCACGTATAATTAAAAATTGGAAACAAAACTAACGTAGAATAAACTTTTTGAGTAGGAACACAAAATAAACCATGAAAATATTCGCGATATAATGAGGCCTTAAGCGCTCGCCTTAGTAGTCCGGTGAAGCTGTTAAGACCTTGCTGGGTCAATAACGTAGACATTTCGAAAAAAAAAAAAATAGATAGATGAAACATTTATTTTTCAATAGCTCACGTTATAAATTACTAAAACACTACATATAAACGCAATTCATTTTAATACGTATACATATTATCAAACTTCCTTCCGCCCAATTAAAGTTCGATAGCGTAAAACATGTTCCTCGTCCTTACGTACCACAACATCCTCAACTACTTTATGTTAGAACCGACCGTCCGCAGTCGACCTTTCAACACTTTTAATGAGTTTCTAGCTGAATTTACAGTTATTGTTTTACCCTAGTTGCCGTGGATTTTGGACTTTTTACGTATATTGAATAGCAAATTGAGTTCGTAGAAAATTTTTGCAGTCACGTACACTATCATCGGATTATCTTGGACTGACTCTGTTTTATCTGTCACGTTTAAATAGTTAAACGTGGTTTTAAGTCTATCAAATATGTAACGAGACTATATAAGCAGATATATACTTTCGTTGTTAATTTGCTGGTATAAAATCGTTACTCAAATTTTACGGGTTTCAACACCTACATGTTTTGCAATCACTTATCCTATAGTAATTATTATCTTATTGATATTTATATATTTTTTATGTATATTTTATTTATATATTATAAATTCGGTTACATACATTATTTATCTCAATACAGATGTATATATAGGCAAAGTAATAATGCATTAATAGTTATGCCCTCCAAAAATCAAGAAAGCGAAAGTAATGCATCGGCTGAGTACCTTAAGCACTCTCCTTAGTAGTCCGGTGAAGTTGTTAAGAACTTGCTAGGTTAATAGCGTAGTCAGTTCGAAAAAAAAGCAAAAGTAATTTAATTTTACTTAGCTTCTTATATAAGAATGTTAAAATTAAATCTTCTGTTTTTATTTAAATTGCAAAATTTGTCATAAATGCGAAATGAAATTAGTTGTACTCTTCTTCGTTCATTCGAAGTAATAATTAATTCTTAAAGTTAAGGAATCCGTACCGATTCAATTAGTGTATATACAGAATTTCTTGAAAGTTCTGTTCTTATCTTATTCAATGAAGTCTAAAGTTGAAGTTTGAGGTTAAATTACTGGGCATTTATTTAAAAAGTAATGGGTCTCTTTACTGTTCAACTGCGATATTTAACTATTTAAGAAGTATGTATACTTTTTTACAAAGTATATCCCTCGCACACTTATATTCACAATAATGAGAAAAGTTATATATATATATATTAATACTACATTCATATATAATTATTAAATGTTTGGTTCATCGAAAGTAGAATTTAGAACATAGGCTTATTTAATCAAGAGATGTAGAAATGTAAATAAACACGGTCATTGCTTCAACAGCTTAAAATAATGTTATACAGATGAAATTATTTCTATAACAACATGTCACAATCTCTTGTAAAAGGGTACCTCAAAACTTTTCCTTTTTAATGTTGAAATTATTTTCGGCCAGTTGTACTGTATTTTATAACGAATGTTGATTCATATTTTATTTTTAAATGTATAAGTATTACAAAGTTATTTTGTAATCGATTATCATAAATAGTAAATAGCATACAAACAACCGTCAAATGTTATTAATATGAATAATACCAATACCATGTACTTATAATGTAAAAACAAATAAGGATATTATGAACTATGCGGCTATATGTCTAGTGTAAAATTTAACAACCGCTTTTTACAAAACTGTTACATATTTATTGGATAGACATCGGTACAATATGAATGTATAAAAGATCAGTGTTTAATAAAAATTCAAATTTTAAACTAGATACATTACATACTGTTCATTTGGCTTACCGAATGTTAACTCAAATTCTTTTCGAAATTAATAACACGTCGCAATGTATATTACCGTATCGTTAAAAGCTTGTTACAAAAGTAATTACGGATAACATTACAGAAGTTTGTTCATAGTAACAAACTTGAAAATTATCTACTTCCAGCCATTATTACAGTTTTCGATGCGGCGTGTTTTAGCCGAAGCGTCGCGAAGCGAGTTTAGAAGTTGCAAACTTTACGGACTTCACCAAACTCTCGTAACATCCCATCTTCTTACTTTGAAATATCGTGTTTATTTGTGACTTTTATTGTATTTTATTGTTGCAATTAAAAATTACAATCTGCATCTTTCAGATCATTGTCGTCAATACTCATTATTGCGGTTGAAAAATTAAAAGATAAATACTCTGTGTTGCAGTAATCGTTCTGGTCAAACAAACATTTTAAATTAATTCCGCTATAGCACCTAATTTTTAAATCATGAAACCTCTAACAAGTTTTCCAACTTCAAGTGCCAAAGAAAGTTAAATATAAGGCTTTGAAAGATTCAGAAATAATCGGATAGAATTCTGAGGGTGGCGAAACTTTTAACGTAGTCCTAGCTGTGAGGTTAAACCGCTTGAAAAGGGTGGAAGGTGTGGTTGAGGAGAAAATATACTCCCCCTCTATGCCGTTCGTGAATACCGCTTAAAGTTCTCTACGTAATTGCTGTCTGGTTGCGAATAAACTTTGTATTACATTACCCGAGTTAATTTATAGTGTCTCCTTATTCATTGCTTTAAGTTACTTTTGTTACCCAAACTACTGAACTTATTCCGAGAACCTTCCCCACGTGCTTCATCAGAAAGTACTTCGCTAAGAAAAGTTTTATTTATATAATATCTTTTTATTGCCTGTATTTTGCTTAGTACTTGATAAAATATAATCTAGGTGGAATGAGTTACCTGGTACTGTGTTCCCCCAGGGTTATGACATGGGGCTCTTCAAAAAGGGATTAAAACACGCTCTCCAACGTCGGCAACATAACAGCGATACCCCTGGTGTTGCAGTTATCCATAGGCGACGGTAACCATTTAACATCAGATGGACCGTCTGCCTGTTTGCTGCCTTTTGGCAAAAAAAAAAAAATAGGTTTAATTAAAGATATTACGTTAACGTTTATTTGTTAGGTAACTAGAGATTTCATTTCACCGGCAAACTAAAATAATGCTTATTTTTAATTTTGTACGACAGAATATAGTTCGAAATGGTCGAGATTGAACGGTTCAAGGTCACATTTATTTTTAACAGTATCTGATCTCATCTAGATTAAATAATGTAATTTGGTGAATTTTGATTTAAAATCTATATTATTTATAAAATAAAATTTATATATAAAAAAATCGATTCCTAAAAACGATTTAATTTTTTAAACAAAATTATATGCAATGAAAATACGTGAACAAAACAT
Organism: Antheraea mylitta; assembly: GCA_014332785.1. NCBI lineage: Eukaryota > Metazoa > Arthropoda > Insecta > Lepidoptera > Saturniidae > Antheraea > Antheraea mylitta. The sequence goes on from JACEII010000020.1 coordinate 1,463,308, forward strand.
ACAATTATAAGTATTCTGTTAAAAATGATTACAGTAAACCTTGCCTCCATTTATTACCTGACTGAATTCCAAACTTCATTCCAAATACGTTGATACTAACTCAATTATTTTTCATTATTCTTTGGTAAAGTAAGGCAAATCGTTACGCAATAAACGCCTATATATTCGGTCACTAAGTCGTGATTATGGGTTTAAATTGTCTGGATTAAACAGAACAGAATAAGAGCGATCTATGTCTCTTCCGCTGACAGACAACGAGAGTTCACAATTGCGTCTGTGTACTAATTGACTCTGAACTTTACAATTACAAGGTTAAGTGGCTTATAGATATAAGAGGCTGTAATCATAAGAGTACGGCCTTTTATACTTGGTATCTTAATTAATAAAAGAATAACAGCAATTACTTGTTAACATAATTTAGACGCATAAATAATGTAAATTGATTCAGCAAATAACGCAGTTTGTATAATTAATTTGCCAACTGTAAATTGAATTCCAATAAATTTAATGAACTCCGTGTGAAGGTTATCTGTATTATAGAGATGCACGATTTGGTGTTGTGTGAGCGCTGCCAACGTGCATTCCATGACGAGCGAAATCCATTTATTATTAGCGCTGCATGATAACGATAAACCAACGAGGTCAGATGAGAGCGTGCAAAAAATAGAAACGCTGCTTTACTGCGCGTGACTAAAGAGTCGATGCAAGCAAGATGGCGCGCACAACTATCTCGCTCATACAACAGCAAATCGCTAAATTTGTCCCGCTCTAAAAGATTTGGTTGCCGTTAATTTTTTTGCCAAGTGACTAGGTAGGTTTTTTGTTCTATTTTTTGCTATTGAATTTCACGAATTATATGACAGTACCGAAACATCTACCTTAGCGATTAATTTTGTTCCTTTTTCGTATTTGAAGTTATGTAATGTTAGGTTTAGAATTAGAAGATGTATTTTATAATAATTACATCATTAAAATTAACCAAACTGTTTCGAATGTATTATTTACTTGCCATAATATATAATTTACGATGTAAGTGCGATTGTGGGTTTCGATTTATTGGAAATCCTTTGCAGAATTATTATATATATTTATAAATAAACTATATATAGGTACAAAAATAATTATTATACATTCGAAGTGTATGTAGCAATATTTACACCATCCTTAATACCTAATAACACAACAAAAACACTATTAACTAGAAAACGGGCGAGTAATGGTTCAGCGTGTTAGTCATGAAGGAAACATTTCTCACGAAAAACATTACAATAATATAATTAGTGAAATATGATCGCAGAATACATTCCTATGTGTATTATGAAACAAATAATCGTTTAAATGGTAATTTTGAGACGCTGATCAAAAATGTTAATCCAATTTAAATGGTTCTAATATAAATGACATACTTAGTTCAAAATATTATTTCTTTATCGTTATATTTACTAACAGTAAATATTAAAGTATATTTTACAACACAAATACACTGGTAATATATAGAAAAAATAATGTTGGCCTACTAAAATATACAGAATATATTTTCATATACCTGCGCAAGAGGCTAATTTATTCGTTTTAATCAGATCGAACTTAACACAAAATCAAACAGAATATCTGTCAAAAAATTACATTATACTATTGTATATACATATAGTATTAAAACAAATTTAGTCAATTCTTCATTTACCTTTTCTTCATTTACCATAATTGAACCTGATTATACGGACTTTGCAATTAGGTACTCCGTTTCACTTTTGATCTTAAGTTCAATATACAATTAATAAAATTTATGTAAAATCCCCATATTTATCGTTTATTATTCAACGCAATTTAAATTTAATTACTATTTGAAAGATGGTAACTAATAAATATTGGGTAGAGGATGCTCATATGCCTACATAATTGTAAATGATACCTATATATTATCTACATAATTGTAAATGATTTAAATATCTGAACTGTACATGTGGGCGGACAAACTATGTCGTTATGTGTGGCAGTTACGTGGGCGCTTGAATGAGAATGGTGTTTTTATTACTTGCATTAAATCGAAACCTTTTGGGTTCAAATGCCTTTTCCAAGAATATGTTCAGTCAGATACTATTAAAAATTTGCAAAACTGTTCACACAATTTTATCACTATTTTTCATCAGTATTAACTTTTCTGTATATTAAATACGTAAATAGTTTTCACAACATTACACACTAAGTTAAAATATCATAAATGGTAAAAGTGTAATGCATACCTATTATTTAAAATAAGTACTAATATAGAGTAACATACCTAACTACATTTAATTAAATAAATGAAAACTAATTAAAACACCTCCATTTTTAATTAGATATAAAGTTAGAGATACATAAAATGTACCTCATTATTAAAGAATACGAATAATTTCAGTGACAAATAATTATGTACTATCGCGTAATAAGGAATGTCGCACAAATAAAAAACCACGTGGTGTGCAATGTGTATTGTTCCGTTCCGTTTACTGGTGGCACGCTGTTACCAGGCGGACGCGTCGACATGTGATGTTTTTCGTTCAAACCCAATTCAAGATGGCTGCCGGCACGAATGTTGCCATTCGCTTTCCCACGTCGTGTCGCGCACTGCTACCACTTTGCACGCTTCATTCTAGTTTCTTTTTCTATTGTTAATCTCGATTAGACATCACGTTTATTTCCTAACTTGCATTATAATTCGGAAGCTAATGTTAATGATTTCATATTATGTCATGATTCATGCCGTTGTACTATGAATGTTTTTGGCTTCACAGTACACGTGGCGAGACAGGTTGTTTCTATTATCTAACATGTGCTATAAACTTACTGAACTGCATATGGATAAAACATAGCTTTCTACGTTGGCTTCACACATGTTGTTATTAAATATTTAAAACCAATATTACTGTAGCATTGGATACACAAAACATATTTAAACATATTAATGGTTGTAACTCGTATTACATGTTCTTTTATCGCTGCATAAAGTTTCATGTTCATATATTATGTTATCATCTTCAATGCATTTGCATTTTTTATTATCTATGCATTGTTCTGCGGGCCATTAATACGGGACTATTCACATTGTTTTACCGTTCGCATGCCGTAATGTCATGCTCATTGTTCCCAGAACATCGAATCCACTTATAATTTACTTTTTCATAATTTAATGAGGAGATATAATTAATTATACATCGCATTCCACACGTAAACAAATATTGACAATGGCGATGTTATAAATCGGCCGTTGCCTTATAATCGTGCAGCGCAATTGCCGGAATTCGCAGATGACCGGATGTTACACAGATACATTAAATTGTTATTGACATTATGAGTCAAGATTGTAAACTATTCATAATTTTTTCACGATTACATCGTAAATCAATTGAATTAAAAGCTTGGAAGATATTAAATTCTACGACTAGGATGATAAATTTTGTTTCTATTAAAATCATTGTATTTGTTGTCGAATTATTATTTGTACTATGACCACACTATCAGTTTACACTTCTGTTTAATAAATGAATGAAACATTACTTTTAGATTTATTTATAAGTATGGCATTAAAGTGATTAAATTTATGGGTCGTATGTCACCATTTACAAAGATGCGAAGGAAAAAAAATCGCTTAGTTTTTACTAAGGATGTGTGTCATGGCTCAGTCTTGCGCGTGTTTTATTCACCGTTTCATACATATTCAAGAGACGCCGGACTGCTATCATAGTCGGTCTGCCATTGAAACGTAAACTCGCTGAATACCAAACGAACCATACATTGTTAAAACCTGCATTGAAATTATTTAACATTTTGACTTCCTCTAATAAATCTATAAAGTTGCCAGGAAGCCACCAAATATTTGTTTTAATAACCTATTGAAGTTTTCCTTAAATCTATTTTCATATAGGTATGACGTTATCAACTCGTATGACGGATTACAGGCAAAATATTTTATTATCACGAGCACGCCGGTTGTGTATACTTTAGAAGATATTATTATTTATACATTTTATACTGTACTAATCAGTTCGCTTAGCGTTGACCCACTTGTCGTCGATAAGCGTTATCACCTCGTTACGAGTTTCATGTATTAGTTGTGCAATTTAGTTATCATTTAGCTGTTACCGCTTTATTGATAACGTTGTTAATTTTTTCAAGTTCATCAACGTCCTTTGTTCTTATACAGTGCTCTGTAAACACATTCCATTTTCGAAGTATTGTTTCCTTTCAACATTTATTTTATTATTATTTGCATAAGCAGTGACGCAAGTTACCTACCTTTTATGTGGAGAGTAGTTCTAAAATTATTACTATTATCTCCGTAATTATTTGTTTACACGTTATAAAACATGCTCATTCGTAGTTTACGTAATTTATTTACGTTTTATATTTTCCTTCTCAATTGACACTTATTTCTACGACTTTACATCTGTTTATTTGCCTCATAAATATACATATGTTTTCAAGTGGCCCCATTAACGTTATCAATAAGTAGGTACTTAAAAATCTTTTATAATTCAGTCGCATTACACGATCTGCAGGACTAACCGCTTCGCTTGTTCGGTCAAGGTGACCTTCCTCGCGTCCAACATCGTAAGTAACGGCTCCCTATTCAATGTAAATTTTGTTCACGACTCCTAAGTTCTAAATACTTCGAATACAATTTAAAACCGTGTTTTGTGAAACGCCACACAAGTCGCTATAATAATTAGCATATTTTGCTTTTCGACTGATCCAGCATAGTTTTGTTTAAATAACAAAAAAAGGGAACACGTGGTGTGGCTCTGTCGGCCATTTTGCAATATAAATAGCAAGATGGCGGCGGGCCGTTGGTTGGCGAAAGTACTTGGTAATTATAAGCGGCGCGGCGTGGTGCGGCGGGAAGGCAAGCAGTAACGTGAGGATCTATGGCCGGGCCGATGCACGCAATGCTCGACTTGATTTATATCGCACTCTTGTTTCCATTCGGACGATTGTTCTTAGTTTTATGCGTTCGAGACTTGCTATTCTGGTATTGTTTGTCGGCTATGGGAACTGAACTCACGTATGTTTCCAATGACCTTTATTGCTTAAGCAACTATATTAAAAAAAAATTTGGAAAAATTTGTGCTCGCAGTTCAGTTCACATTGCTTAATCGAAATATATTATACCAGCATTTCAATGCAAATGAAAATATAATATACGTAGGCACTTGGTTAGAATCGAAATTATGTATTTGTTATGAAATTCGCGTCTCTTAATGTTTTCTTGAGATCTTATAGACAGTTTACATTCTTAATCTGTTAATTGAAATACATATCTATGTACTCTCATAAAATTTGAAGACACTTCTTGATAGACTGGGACTGCATTGGGACAATAAAAGTTAAAAAACCTGTCACTATTCTTTTTAAATTAATTTAAATTATAATTATTATCGATCTTTTAATATATTATCGTGGTGTAGATTCAACGTTGAGATATAGTATACATTATATTAAGCTCAGTTAATAATCATAAGTAATTAATATGCACATAAATTTTACTATCGGGCAAGATTTTAATGTGTCTACCATATTAGGCAATCAGCATTTAAAAAATAAATACGAACTGATGTAATGGAAATAATAGTTAATTTGCTAATATTAGTTTGATGATTGTTTGTACCCTGATATATTTTGTACATAGTGTTTGAACTGTTTATTATTTTATTATAAATATTACACATAGTTAATAACCAATTACCTAACTTATTTAAGTAATTATATACCTTCTGTGAAGAGCGTAGGTGGATTAATTTACTTGGTTTCTTTAAACATAACATTTACGTGATTATTTCTCAAGAACTCCTTGCTTTTCTACATTGGAGTACTGATTGATTCCCGCCCATTTTGTTGGGCGTTAAAAATGGTGGGACTCGATCGAATATAAAAAAGAAGTAGCTACTATGGAAAATTCCGCATTGAATGATCATAGTTCTATGTTCACACGTTTAGTAGTTTTGGCGTCATCATTGTAACGCTGAAAAGTTTATTGTATAAATTGATTTCATTGTCTATTTAAAGCAGTTATGACGGTGTGCCTGATATAAATTTTAGAATGTTTATCATGATAACGACATTAAAACTTTCAACTGTTTTAAATACATTAATATCTTATATAAAAATATCAAAGGCTTTGAAGGCCGGATTATTTATTTCGCCATTTTTAGAGAAACCACAAATTTATTCATGAATACCTATACATTAAGACAAGTCGGATTGTATAACGCCATATTTAAAACTGTTCAATATTCATGTCTCTAACTATTTGCATACCAGACGGGCAACATTTAAACTGTATCAAAAATGGCAGCAAACTTAGGGTAAGTCTGTCTGTATATGTTCATACTGGGCTATAACAATGGTCTGTTTTGCAGCACACTAAATTGAAATTCATGGCCGTTTAGTTATTTACGTTATACAAATAAGTATTGATAGAAGTTCGTTGTCGGCATTGAAGTAATCAATCTTAATTTATAGCTTGTTTTTGCACGTTATTGCTACACAAAGTAACCTCGATTTCATTACATTTTTTATACATTCGACGTAATATTTTAATTTCTTTACAGCTCGATGATATCTCTCGATACGGTAATTGTACAGTCGATTAAGATTTTTTTTCTTTAATTGCTTTTTACCTTTCAAAAGTAAAAAATTCGACTCAGTCTGTGTGATCGCTTCCTATTCCGACTAGGGGTTTATGAAGGTTATATTTCACATAAAAAAACTGATGTTTTATACTATAAATTAAAGTATTCGTGACAGTGGGTTTTAAATAATTATATTAATTCATTAACTTGGTTTGTAAATTATGTGTTGTAATGGAATTAACTGTAGTTTTTTTTTTAACCGAGTCCATATGTATTTTTTTTTTGGTATCTCCGTCAAATGTGAACCAATTTTCATGATTCTTTTTTTATTTGAATTAGTTGTACTCAGCTGTAATTAATTCCATTTAATATGAAGAAAAAATTCTACCTCTATGGAGGGGAAATACCACTTATTTGATTTTCACCTCCTATTGTTTATGTATGTCGTCTATATTTTCGGTGATTTTAAGCCGATTTTAATTGTTTTTTTTTTCTATTTCATCATTACTGATCGGCTCTTATTTTATCGATTTTCAGTTACCTCTGCAACATTTTTCATTTCTACTCAGACCTTATGGGATATCGTAAATATGGCTATCTGCCAGTAACAGTTTTGGTAGAATTGGCACAGCAGCTTTGGATATTGGTCTGGACAAGAAACAGGTCCTTTAATTCTATTTCTATAAATATATTACAAAGTTTATTGATTTCTAACAGTCAGCCATTATATTTATAGTAATATATTTCTATTGATTTTTTTAATGCTTTTTACTTTTCATTTTGCTCACTTATTTCTAAGTTCATTTCTAATTATCTAATACTAGCCTCTGCCCGCGACTTCGCTCGCGTTCTCAAAAGGAAAAAAACATCCGGATTTTGAAACATTTTTTATCTGTGCTCTGCTCCTATTTGTCTTAGCGTGATGATATATAGCCTATAAACATTCTCGATGAATCAGCTATATAACACTGAAAGAATTATTCAAATCGGACCAGTAGTTCCTGAGATTACCCCCTACAACGTCACAAACTCACAAACTTTACCTCTTTATAATATTAGTGTAGATTTAACTCATCATTATTAAACTATTTTTACGACTTCTTTTTCAATATACTAGGTATATATTAAACTATCATCAGTGTATGGCCATGTTAGAATAAGTCAATAATAGACAGGACTTAATTGTTCTAAAAAGTTTTAGTGGGAGGGTTGTATAAATAATTTTGTGATTTGTGCAAGCATTCTATGGTGGTTTTTAATAATAATAGTGTATGTCTCAACATATTTACAGTATTCGTATCTCTGACACTAACTTCTTATAATGATATGATCATATAACTAATATAAAAATATTCCTAATTTTGAAAAAAACAATATCATAGGCATAAACAAATATTTACATTATTTCGTATTATATCCGTTCGCTCCCTGAATTCTCACGTAAAATATAGTTTTCCTCTTGAAACAAATGATAAATCACGTTGTTATTCACGCTCCTAAGTTTTGTGTTGTGGCGTTTGAAATATATCTTGGTTGGGGACGTAAGCACCAAGATTTATACAGATATTGGAGTTAATTATAAATTCCACCACCGCGTTTATACAGAAAGTTTATTACACTCATTTCTTTACGTGGATTTCGTAATATGACTTCTTTTTAATTGTTATTATTATAATTAATGCACCTAAATGTATTATAATTACTGTCCATTTCAATTACACCAACCTTTCTTTAATCGCATTGTATATGATAATGCTCGAACATAAGTACAGTTATGGTGTATTATGCAGCATTTATCTCTTGGAAGATATAATTATTGGCGTTGTTAGGATATCATTATAGAAGGAAGAACAGATGTTTTTTCCCTCGAACTGACTACGCTATTGACCTAGCAAGGTCTTAACAGATTCACCGGACTACTAAGGCGAGCGCTTAAAGCGCTTAGCCTATTCTATTTCGGCAACTAGCTCAAGAGTGTACGGCACACATCGGCTTGGGCTGTTGCATGATACTTGCAATTCGCGACCTATCTGAGCTAATCTAAGCCAAGCCTCATATATTTTGTGTCACTGTATCGCGCGAGCAGCGCACTCAAGGGCTCCTCGCCCAGGGAACGGACCTTGGCTTGAGCCGCTGCCGAGGGTAGAACAGATGTAATTAGCATAAAATATAATCTTACTTTTTCAACGTGGGTAGGTTTCTAAGTGCAGCAAACTATTTAAATAAACATTAGTGCAACAATCAGCTCTATATGACGGCTGGCAGAGATATCTGTGGAGGTTTGTTGAGGGGTTCAAGTTGAAAATCCCGTTGCCAACGTGTACGTAAAGGTGTATTCTGGCAGCTGCATCCGAAAGCGATCCCCTCTCCCCATCCGATACGCTCAGGTGTGCCGCAAGGCTCAATACTCGCGCCCACCCTCTTCAACCTGTTCATCAGCGAACTACCTAAGCTCCCGGGAGTCGAGGTAGGTTGTTATGCTGATGATACAGTCATCTACGCCTCTGGCTGGCGGCCGAGTGTTCTCAGAGATCGCATCGAAGAAGCCGTTAGCACACTCGGTGATTGGTTTCTTCGATGGCGTATAGGTGTTAACCCCGATAAGAGTGCCGCGATACTCTTCGATCCTAGATATCGCGTTAACAAATTAAAGCCCATAAGGCTATACGATTCCGAGATACCTTGGACCACCGAGGTCAAGTATCTCGGCGTCACTTTAGATAACCGTTTAACGTTCGATCCCCATATTAAGAGAGTGCGAGACAAAGCCGCTATGGTCTTGGGTCGCCTCCAATATTTACTCTATCAGAAAAGCAAACTGTCCCTCAGACATAAGCTCATAATATATAAACTTTGTATTCGTCCAGTAATGACGTATAGTTGTCCGGTTTTCGCCCACGCGAAGAATCTAGATACTCTTCAGGTTTTGCAGACCCTGGCTCTGCGTAAAATCACCGGTGCTCCTTGGTTCGTCCGGAAGGCGGATCTCCACAGGGACCTGGAGATGCCGTCTATCTGGGCGTATATAAAATCACTCACGACTAACTATTTCGAACGAGCCGCGATTCATCCCAGTCCGTTAGTGGTATCCGCCGCGAAATACGAACCCGTGCCTAACGCTGGGCGTTATAAAAGCCGTCCGCGACATATTTTCACTGATCCTCCCGACGATATCACATCAGCGAACGATCAGTACCAGCCTGTCCCTCGTAACAGAGCGTGCTCACGCCCACGCCCGCGTAACCACAGATCGCGCCGCCGCGGTCTGGGGGTTAACTTCGCTCCCGCACACCCGATTAGGCCTCCCACGGCAGCGGCTCAAGCCAAAGTTCGATCCCTCGGTAGGGAGCCCTTGAGTGCGTTGCTTACGCGACACGGTGACACACCCATACATCACTGCTGCAACACTACACGATCACCTCCACACACGTGGACGCCTACACGCTACACATTTTGGTGGAAGGGTTATTTTTGATATTTTTTTTTCCTTTATCGAACTGAAAAACTCTCAATTTTTCCGACAAAAATATATGGAGGAGTTGTTGAGCCGGATATGCTTGGTACTCATATACGTTTCAACAACTCAAACATATATGAATAGTTAGCTAGGTTAGCTAAGATAGGTCGCGATTTTGCATGCAACGGCCAACAGCCAAGCCGAGGTGTGCCGTGCACCCTTGAGCTGGTTGCCAATATAAAATCGGCTGAGTGCCTTAAGCGCTCGCCTTAGTAGTCCGGTGAAGCTGTTAAGACCTTGCTAGGTCAATAGCGTAGTCAGTTCGAGAAAAAAAAAAAGCGATCCCCTCTTTAAGGTTTAGCGTATTTACCATCTTGCATACTTTCTTATTATATGTATAGATAATTCACTAACCGAACTGCTAAGATATGACCCAGAGGTTTACGCATACTCACACTCTCACAATTTAATCTGTTCATCAGTGACCTATCTCGATTCCTGGAAATTGACGTGGGACGTTACGCTGATAATACCGTAATTTACGCAAAAAATCACGGAAACGAATCGAATTCATCATAAAGGCCACAACCAAGGGGCTATACTTGATCACTTTAGAATTATAAGAAGTTCTTTATGTATTATAATTTCCTGCATTTAATAACCATATTTGTATTGTGTTATCTAATATTTTTCAAGCAACTCTAATCTAATCATCTACCAAAGGGAAACGTAAATATTGTAGTAGAATTTCATCATTTCTATAACTATAATAAACGCATAAAGATTGATAATAAATTAACCTCTATAAACATGATAGCGGTGAACTTATTTTATTGTTTTTTGCATCATAACGTTTATTTTGTCTCCACCGAGAACGTATTGTATATTATAGTTAGCAGATTGTACGCCATCGAGGAATCGCATGCCAATTCGTTTGACCTCATTCCCGAGACTAGTTCTGCGTAATCTCTTATATCGGGATAATGAAAACATACCTATTTTAAGACTATATAAAGCAGTGAAGCGCTAGTCCAACTTATTATTTGTTTGTTTTACAACTGGAACGTGTGCCAAGTGTATGCACGTTTTCAATACTCGACGTTACTCAAAGTGATTTACTGTAAACAACAAGAGAAAGGTACTCGACGAGAGATAACTCGTTTTTTTTTGGCGTCGATTCATTACGAGGTTCTCGTAATACAAACTGTAAAAATATTTATAAAGCTACTACTTGTACATTCCAGTGGTCGTTTCGGATTACGTTTGTCCACGTAACGTGATATTTTCAACGTGTGAATCGATTTTCGTGGAGCGTGCTTAGTTAGATCGTACATTTAATTTGAAAGAACACCGTCCGGTCTGACAAGATCTTTACTGGCTCAACTGAACCGGTGAGACGACATCCGTTAACTATCAACAATGCACGAAACCAGTTCCAGTTCCCGCCTTATCTCAATTAGAAAGCTCAAGTTACTTTGATATTTGTGACGTTTTGATCGATGAAGACAAAATTGTTTTCGCTATCCTAACTAGATCAGACACGTTTTATCTATTCAGCATTCAAATTATCAAGTCTGCTTTGTAATACAAATAAGTTTTATTCGATTTTTCGTTCATAGCAGATAAGACCTTGTTATCTAATGTAATGCTGTTTGTTATTTTAACCTTATCTTTAACTAGAATAATAAACGGTTATAATACGTTTGATATAGTATACATTTAAAATGTACTAATAAATCTATATATACAATGAAAATACAGTTTCTTTTAAGCCTCATTCACGTTTTTTTTTTTTCGAAATGACTACGCTATTGACCCAGCAAGGTCTTAACAGCTTCACCGGACTACTAAGGGGAGCGCTTAAGGCACTCAGCCGATTTTATTTTTGCAACCAGCTCAAGGGTGCTCGGCACACCTCGGCTTGGCTGTTGCCTGTTGCATGCAAAATCGCAACCTATCTTAGTTAACCTAGCTAACTATTCATATATGTATGAGTTGTTAAAACGTATATGTGTACCAAGCATACAAGCCTCAACAACTCCTCCGTATATTTATTATCGGAAAATTGCCTCATTCACGTCAAAACTATTAAAAGTATCTATATATGACTATGACCAATCGAAGTGAATTTTTTTCCTAAATGATGTTAGTATTTATAGCAGATTATAATAATGGAATTTATTATATAAAAAATAAATACTAAACCACTATTTGGATTATATAAACATGTATAATTTCGAATTAAGATTTGAAGAAACTATTATAAAGTGCTTATTCACAATTCTAAACCTGTTCCACGCGTGATTAATATTAATATATTCGTTCGTTTGTGATTAAATTGATCCGAGAGCGTAGAACGAGCTATATCGGGCAACGAACGCTGTCGAGACTCGAGTCCTCAGACCCCATTTCTCACGTTAGGACCAGTCGTTCGTACTGGTCGGTCGACATGCCGTTCAAGAAAGGCGCTGGCGCGGCGCCTTAAAGGGCAAAACAGCATGTGTTTTTTGCTCCCCCAAGTATTCGTCCGCCATTACCTCAGTCGTGCGTGCAGCGGTTTGAAATAATGATTAGATTTAGCTCTGCATACATACTTATATAAGTATTCGGAGATAATTTATTAATACACGTTTCTAAAACATAATGTTGTTGTAGACGAGAACGATTTTATTTTTTTTTATCGTGCAATAATATTTATAGAAACCACGAAACCGCAAAATCTCTGTGTCAATGACATTGTGGCGAAGAGGTTGTGCAGCTTCGAGGATATTAGAAAGATGGATAAATTATTGAAATACGCGACTAATTTTATTATTTTTATTTGAATCACTTTTACTTATCTATACTATTTATACTTCTATACTAATATTATAAAGAGGTAAAATGTGTGAGTTTGAGTTTATGACGTTGTAGGGGGTAATCTCAGGAACTACTGGTCAGATTTGAATAATTCAATTCTATATAATAATTCAATGCTATATAGCTCATTAATCGAGAATGGTTATAGGCTATACATCATCACGCTAAGGCCAGTAGGAGCGGAGCACAGATGAAAAATGTTTTAAAATCGGGATGTTTTCCCTTTTGAGAACTGTTGTGTGTTCGTGTTAGTGTATGTATTCCACGCGAACGAAGTCGCGGGCAGCGGCTAGTTAATATATGTAGATATTAACAAATTATAATGAAATACAACTGTTGCATAGTAAGTCTTTCATACGTGTGAATTTGCGATATGACACCCCGGCACATAGGCATTCACAGTTCGCTCCTTTTCGGTGATGCTCGGTTTATGTAGGGCGACCAACACCTACACGGCATCCAATAACCCACGCTGCGCTTCGCGGCCTGCAAGATATTAATTACTTCGTTCTCGGTTACAGTATTTTTTAATCTAACCTCTGCTTTGCTGCTAAGTGCAATAATATGATGTCAGATAACCTTGACCTTGAAAAATGCTCAACATTTTTTTAAATCTCACTTTGAATTCTAGGAACTCAATACATAACAATAGTATAGATGTAGATTTATTATCTGTTACATATATGTTACCGAGTTTGAACCATGTAATTTCAATAGCTGAAGTTTTGTTACACTATACATAAGATTCATCTGTTACCAATCAATCATAATTTTATGTCCGCGTTTGATTAGTATCATGAATAACGATAAATCATTTACCTCTCGAGATTGGCGTGACATGAGTCCATATCAACTGGATCTAATATGGATTTCACATTAGCGTCCATGGAAACGATCGGCTTATGAAGAACTTCTATAGAAAATTGTTTGATTTTATCCGTATCGTTTACAATCTTACAAGCGAATGCACTTAGTATACGTTTTCAGTTGAAATGATTAATAAAATCAAATACAATTTACTGACATTATTTGTCTATATATTAATTTAAATGAATCAATAAGTTCGATAAATCAACTTATTACACCTATAATTAAAAATAATTTCTACAGTTATTTTAAAATCTCATAGAAGGACGCGATACCTGGAAAATAGCAGTTATTGATGGTAACAACACAAAAGCTAATATATAATATATAAAAATAGGTAATATTAGGGTACGATGGGACTGGCATGTTCTTTATGGACATAAGTCCCTAAATTAAAAAAGATAAAAAAAAAAAAGTCTTGAACATTCTTCTAATCCTAACTGAAAATGTTTTGTTTGGATGTTGAAAATATGACAGTAATAATCACTCTCCTGTCGGTTTAATGTTTTGCTAAAAAATACTTATACGACGTTGCCTAAAGTATCTTTCGAAAATGGTGAAAAATATTACACGTATCACCTCCACACACGTGCACTCATACACGCTTATACATGAAAGTGGAAGGGTCCTAATTTTTCCCTTATCAAACTGAAATAATTTAGATAATTATCCGATACGAAATATATATAGGAGTTGTTAAGGTATTTATGCTTGGTACACATATATGTTTCAACAACTTATTTATATATGAATAGTTAGGACGCGAATTGCATTTATCGAGCAACAGCTGAAGCCGAGGTGGGCCGTGCATCCTTAAGCCGGTTGTCAAATAACAACGGCTAAGTGCCTTAAGCGCTCGCCTTAGTAGTCCGGTGAAGCTGTTAAGACCTCACTATGTCAATAGCGTAGTGTGATCGAAAAAAAAAGTAACTACTTTTTTAAGCTTCGTTTTCCCTGAGCAATAATATCTATATATTAATACGTGAAGCAAAAAAAATGTACCACTTTTTAACCTATTTCCCGTCAACGGGTGAACTTCAAATTTGGCATAGTTAAAGTTTATATGGCGGAGAAGTGCAGAAAGTTATTTATTTTACATAAAATGCATTAGAAGTTCATTAAATTAATTAAAATAAGCACTGCTCACACTAATGCTTGAATTTTACACGACACATTGTAAATAAAAAAGACATTTTCACAGCCGTCAATAATTACGAACTTCAAAAAAGGTTGTGAACTGTGAAGGAGGTTGCTATGCTCGACTGTATGTATTTTTTAACTCTTAGGTTCCAATTATCATTTTTCATCGTACATTCAACAATAATATTATAATATATAACTATTATTGTAATGTTTATTATTTTTGATGGTGAACTCACTTCAAATGATGATTTAATAAAAAAATAAGCCAAATAATACTTTGTATAATAGAAATAAGAATGTCGTTCATAAAAGTAATCCATGACTTACAATTCAACCTCATGTAGCAACAAAAAAGACTTTATTTTCAAAAGCTAATGGACTATATTAAAACATCTTTGTATTGGATCCACTATTTGATTGTATTGTGGATCCATTACTTTTCCAAACGATGATACTGGGCATATCACTATTTCTCATAGTGAACAGACTTACATTTAATTCAATATCACCCAGAAATACCACCCACCCATGGTATCTTGTAAAATTAATTAAAAATTGTGTCATGGATTGCGATAAATTTCTTTATTTTCGTAAAGTTATATTTACTTAAAATTTGAGAGCTTTAGCACGTGATTTTTGTTTCAAATTTATAATTAATTTCAATTTTCATTTATACATAGATTTTTTAAATGTTATATAATTAAAGATCATGGTAAATAACTGAGTAGCCCTGATGAAAACCTTTGATTATGAAAGTATACCCTTTGACAAAAGAAACCTAATAAAGTTCAAACTTTAAAATATCAAATAACTATGGTCGAATGTCGACCACTGGGCGCCCACTAGTATTAATTATTGTTGTCAAATTCTATATAAAATTAACGCGTACGAACGCGGAAGGTTACTAATCATTCGTAGAATAAGAAAACAATTGACGACAAAATAATATACTGTACAATATTAAATCGAAGGTCAATCTTAAATGCATTCACAAGATCAATTTTGTATCTGTCCATACTAATAATATGTAACAGTATAAAAACTTCGATAAACACAGCTATAAAATAATGTATATTGGCATCTGCATCCATTAATTTGAGAAGCATTTCCACGTATTTCACTACAATAGACAGGCAATTATGTTAAACAGCTCACGGAGTGAATGTAACATTAAACAGATAAAGTTTTCTATTGCATAACTTACAAACAGGTTCCCAGTTCCAATGAAATGCCAGTCGACGCATACGTACATTAATATACAGCTGTTACTCACTTTACGCCTACACTACGATTATGGTTATCTTATCACGTTTTTTCTTGATTTCGTTCCATATATGGATTCAGTCCTAATTCGAACGGTGTTTATTACGTTTAATGAAATAAATACATATTTATATTATGCATTACAATGATTACTAATATGCTATAAAACAGGATGTTTGTCATATTATGTGTATAAATTTATTCCTTATTGCTAATAAAAATCTTATAGACGGTTAACCTCAGCTTTGTATGTTGTTGCCCTCGTACCATTTTTGCGTTTAATAATAAATTTAGAATAAATACTGATGTTTATACATCAAGCGATAAAGTAAAGTATTTTATGACGACCACACAGAAGTATTTCAGTGTGTGTAATAAAGGGGTTGAGGGGAAAATGGAATCACAAATCCATTAACGTCGTCCACGCATAAGTCTTTATGGGTTACTGAACCGGCAGCTGCTACGCTTGACATGCGGGCGAACACGAGACACTTGACCACCTGCTAAAATACTGAAAACACGACGGCTTGCATGGTAGTTTCAACTTATAAACACCTTGTGACATTATTATTCGAAGCAAACTTACATAGAATTGGCAATTTTATTGCTAATTAAAAATGTTCTCCGTTTCTCGATAAAAATAATTCTTTGTTAATAACTTCAACATAGTTGTTATCATTTGTGATATAAATATATTAGCTGATAATGATACAAGTTCCGTCGTCATCAATTTGCAGTCCACAACAAGAAAGAGATGCTATAATAAATCAAGTCACATTCTTATCGAAATGTTTATTCCTAAATACGTCGTAGATTATTTGCAACTTATCTGCTTTGCTTGACGTAAACACGTTAATCTGGCAAATAATAATTATGACAGACCGATGATATCATATATATTCTTAACGTGAATGGACTTTAAATTATTTTCACATCGCTTATTTACATTTTTAATAACATTCGCAATATTATCTTAAATGACACGACACGTTTGTATAAATAAATACACCAACCAGTTTTTTTTTAAGATAAAAAAGAAGGTTGTTTATTTCGCATACCTTTTACTCGCCGAAACAGGTTACAGTAACCGGTCGCCGTCTGTTAGCCTTTCTTGTATAACTTATAAATATTCAGTGAGTAATATAATTGACCTCTGAATTAAAAAAGGTTCCGTTTTACATTAAAATTAGATTTTGATATACGTCTTTGTATTTTATATAAATGAAAAGTTTAATTATCAACTTGTGTTTCTGTTTTTTTTTTTTTTTAATTTTACGTAATAAAATGAAACACCTTTAAAATATGATTTATGTATCTTTGGTATTTATTTTTAATTATTTTTTATATCCTTTCAGGTTCTTCTCCAGAGCGCGAAGCCAGCGAAATTAGTAAAAAAGATAAAGATATGAAATTCAATTCAAGTAACTTCGCTAACCACTCATACATTTATTCATTGATTTGGAATAGATAACGTTTCATTACAAAACCAAATAACGCTTCTGTTACTGTAACGCAACTGATATTTTTTAAAGTACCTTAAGGTGACGATATATTTGTTCGAAGTGCCTACCTAGATATAATATACACAAGACAAATTATCTAGTAAAAAATCTTGCCACATTACTGTGTTCAACTGTGTTCATTTTTTTTATATCATAGGAGACAAACGAATAGGTGGGTCACCTGATCTGAAGTGATCATCACCCTCCATAGACACATACAACCCCAAGTGAGTCCAAAGTGCGTTGCCAGCCGGGGGCGGAAGAGGTGGGGGAGAAAGGGAAGACGAGAGGTGAGCCTCTGGCGCTCTCACTGACCTAACGAAACGCAACAATGCAAGCACTGTTACTTCACGTCGACCCATTTATGCCGAAACCTCAGCTTGACTTTACCATCTATCCTCTATCCTATTAGTCTATTAACATAAAATATCATTCAAAGGTTATTCCGGCGTATTTTTAGACAGAAGTCGAACAAAAAACTTACATTTCAACAATGCTGATATCATATTTTAAATTCAAATTAAATATGTTTATATTACAAAGCTAACGAGCAATAAAAATCTTCTTACTAAAACTCTTATATACCTACCTATTAAACAAGTTGGTCTGCATTCGACTTTATGGACATAAAAAGAAACTTGTTTTTATTGAAAAATCCAGATCACCATCCTTAATTTCACATTCAAATTCGTTTCTTTGTTTGTTCAGTCCTTATCTGCGTATGTATTAACTGCTTATTTATACATCTCACCGGGCATGTTTTAAAAATCCAGAGGTTATCGCGGACGACAAATACATTTTTTATTATCATTTAACAATCTAAATTTCAATTGGACATCCAAGTAACGGGGTCAAGTCGTTTTTGATGGATCGTTGCTATGTAACTGATTCCTTTACTGGTACGTTTTTTCGAATACAATTATAATAAATTGTCATAATGATTACAATCTTTAGTCGTTTAAAAGAAGAGGTTATGTTTTTAACTATAATATTTGTATGATACCCGAATTTCTCAGCAACACTCTTGAGAATATTTAGTATATCATTGGGTATATCATCAGTAGGTATCATTGTTATATATACATTTGTTATATGCATAGTAATGGCAATTGGTTTGTTTTTTTTTTTTTTTATTTTATATCTTAAATTTTTATATTGTTATGTAATATACAATTACATTATGTTAATGATTTTAGACCTTAATTTTTTTTTCGAACTGACTACGCTATTGCCTTAGCAAGGTATTAACAGCTTCACCGGATTACCCCCCAGCTAATGTTTTGTCTGTTTTACCACTAGTTTTGTCTTTGTTTGAAATAAAACATCCGTTTCTTCGTAAGGGTTTCATTCCGCTTGCCCATATATAAGGTTCATTCCACATATTCATCCACCGATTCGTCGCGTCTATCGCCCTATTTCAAGTTAGAATATAATGCAATAGAAACATTAATCATATGGTATTATTGTTGAATTAGAAAATACTTCTTACTTTCTTTAATAACAATAGCTCGTAATCAGATGATTTATTTACGAAGTAAACAAACAATCTATTAAATTATTTTCTGAGATTTTCATTTACATTATTACGAAACGCCTACGTACGTGTTTACAATCTACGGCGGAGTTTTATATTATAAATTCTTATAACAAAATTAGAAAATATTTATGTACAGTTATTGCTCGTAAAATACCCAATAGATCTTGACTTGTTGAATCGACGTCGATTATTCCACGAATTCGTATTATTATTTATCGATCTGTACCATAAATAACCATAAAAAATATACCTCGTCGAACCAGTAACGAGCGATGGCCAAGTGTGCGTCATTTCAGAACTCATGTTATGGAGGATAATTAAATGAATATTCAAAACACGACTCGTCTGGGCCAATTTGTGGTGCCAAGAACTGGTATCTCGATTTTTTGTCGACGATATTTAATTCGGTGTATTCTGAATGGTTATAACTTTTATAGCCGATGTTGTATGTTATTAAATATATTTTTATACACCTGTTTGATATGTGTGTAGGCGCGGCCACGGTCTCAGCTCTCACGGGTACTATTTATCTCCCAGCTGATAATTTATTTGCTAGAAACACGTTACTTCATTCCATAATGGATTGTACTCGTTATTTATCTAAATATATTTCAATTAAAAATCACAGTTACTTAAATGTTTGCAAGTAAGTTTCATAAAGATCTTCGAATTTTAGGCGAAAATTTGGCCTGTCGTGTGATGGATTTTATATTTTATTCATAATCTTAACTCTACATTTTGTAAAATTGGTGGTTATTTACGTAATACAGTTCGGTTTTTCCGCATAAGTGAAGTGAATGGAAAATAATACCACGGACCATGAATGCTGAGATGTCACAAAAAGTCAGCCGCCATCTTGTTGGAACATTGAAATAATCAAACGACACTTATTTTGTAAAATGTGTTGTAATCTCCATTGAAACAAAACATTGACACTGGCAAATGCTTCTGCGGAGCCAAAACAAGAAAAAGTTTTAATTCTAATAATGTTGACATTGATTTCCCGCATTTTTTTACGCATATGAGGATTTCAAAACAACAAGAGAATTTAAAGTTGCGAACAATATAGAAAGATTTTTTTTTCGAAATGTCTACGCTATTGACCCAGCAAGGTCTTAACAGCTTCACCGGACTACAACATAGAAAGGTCAAACGAACAAATCAGACTAGTATGTAAAATCATCGATGAATATCCGTAGCCGCATTTAAATAGCTCGCCTAAGCTATTAAATGAATTTCGTAACGTGATTCGTAACAAAACCGGTTCTTTTCAAATAAAGCAATGGCTTTAGATAGTCGATTATTAAATCACCCAAAATAATAGACATTTTTGTGAGTTCTTTTAATCGGACCTAACGCTTTTTTTTACTGTTAAAAATTGAAGCGAGGGTCTTGTCATTCCTATTATGTTTCAGATTCTTATATCTATTTCAAAACACTTTGCTAAGTTACTGTTATCCCGGGCTACCTGTTTCTCAGAAGGGATTCTTTATACGGAATCGACCTTAAGTTTTTTCAACGTTCTTATTATAACCAAATCTGCTTTTATCTTTATTACGTGATTTATACATGTCGAGTACGTGGTATCTGATTCAAATGTGTCATTATCAATAATTTGTAATCTTATATAGTGAAGTTTTTTTTTTTTAATTAGGTATATACATATAGTCGTTATTATAAATAAATGT
Source organism: Antheraea mylitta (assembly GCA_014332785.1). Lineage (NCBI taxonomy): Eukaryota > Metazoa > Arthropoda > Insecta > Lepidoptera > Saturniidae > Antheraea > Antheraea mylitta. The sequence goes on from JACEII010000020.1 coordinate 1,484,232, forward strand.
ACACTTTAGCTTTATAATCATCTGAAATTAAGGGAAATTTCCCACTGATATCAAACGGCTTTGGTGATATACCTGGTTCTTAGTATTATTTGCATTTCATTTTATACTCCACCTTATTTTTGCAATCTTAATAATGTTATCGTGCCATGTACTAACTGCGTTGGGTATATTAATGAGTATGGATTTTGAATTCGAGTCGTCGGCCTAGTGCCGGATCTGTTGGCGGATTTATTTGTAAATCGAGCATTCTCTGTGAAACAGACATTCTATACTAATGTTAATATGCTTTTAATGGGCCTCATTCATTATTTAATTATTAAACTTAATTAAACTAAATTGCTTATCTGAACTTATGGTCGTGAAAAAAAATCGTTTCGATTTATATTATTTGTGTCCGTAGTGTTTTTCAACAGTAAAAGTAATGTGAATCAAGATTTTTATAACATACACTATCTAAAATAACTTTTAAAATCCTTTCATTCGACATATCGTTTCGCGACGGTGCTCGATCAAATTGTATGAATATTTAGTAAGCTTAATTAATAATTGTAACTTATTATAAAATAAATATAACTTTTTCACAATCCTTTATATTTATTCGTACAGTTCAATGATCCAAATTTACGAAACACATTTTGACGTCTAAAATTATCTTTTACCCGAGTGAGTATCTATAATAATGTCCTTTTTATGGTAAAAAGTAATCACGAGTATTTTATTTGGAATACTTTCAAAAGCAATAAGGTTCTTATATCATTATGCTTGATTTTGTCGCATTGGTCACCTTGGTATTTAGCAGACAATTAATGCATTAATGTTGAAAGGCTTTTAAAGTGTTCGAAGATTAATACAGGTCTATACCGCCGCAACCGCACGATATGCAGTTTTGCGCAACTTTCTATCCAACAGTTGCCATTGACGCCACATAAATAATCATAACGTAAGCAACATGTACATAATGTAACGTTCTAATAGCCCAATATTCAAATTGTGTGTACACAGCTGACGAACGACGAAGTTACTCGAGCGTTTACGCTTACACATGAAAGTGGAAGGGTTTTATTTTATTTTCCCTTATCGAACTGAAAGAACTCTAATTTTTCGATAATTAATATATGGAGCGGTTGTTGAGGCGTGTATGCTTGGTACACATATACGTCTCAACAACTCAAACATATATGAATAGTTAGCTAGGTTAGCTAAGATAGGTCGCGAGTTTGCATGTAACAGGCAACAGCCAAGCCGAGGTGTGCCGTGCACCCTTGAGCTAGTTATCCAAATAAAATCGGCTGAGTGCCTTAAGCGCTCGCCTTAGTAGTTTGGTGAAGCTGTTAAGACCTTGCTAGGTCAATAGCGTAGTCAGTTCGAAAAAAAAGAAAAACTCGAGCGTTAATAGATCAGGCATATATATTATGGCCTCATTTTGATACATTTAAAATATTTCTTTATGAATGCAAACAACAAAATCTGCAGAATAACGTAATCGTGTTTTATTATTAAAACAGTGTGTTAAGCAGTTAAGATTTTCATGAATAAGCGATTGAAACAATGGACGAAGTGTATAATATCAGACATGTGACTGAATAATGATCATATGATAATAGTATGTTGTGAGTCGAATTGAATATTTAACGAACAACACATAGGGGGAGACATGGTACTCCCAAACATCGTGTAGTACAAGTATTTTTGTTGGAGTTAATGATATTTTTTTTATTACTTCCTCAAACCGGTCCTTTCGCTTGTTTGATTCCATTAAAATATGAAAATATACCTTTTATATATACATTTACATTTAAGTGGCTGCGTGTTCTTGTTTTAAATGCCAAACGTATTTTAATGTCCATTTCAATGAAAAACTTGTTCACGAAGTAGAATTTTAAACTTTAAACGTGTAAATGGAATTGATATTTTACTATCAAATGTTTTGTTAATTAAGACATTTGATACTGGGTATATGTTAATATATTATTTGTGACTTAGCGTACTAGAATAATGCAAAAGTATTCAGGGTCGCGCATTGAAGAGCTAAGTGGTAGGCGATATTCGCGCCACCTGCTCACTAACTGGTAAAACGAGTTTTGAACCATGAACAATCGCAAGTCTATCGACTTGTCACGTTGTTATGAAATATTATTTATAGCCGCAATTATAATATTTTGCCTCTTGCGTAATAATCATTAAGATGATCGTACTAAAGCATTATTACCCGTTTATACTGAAACGGCAAAATCTAATTATACGAGCAATTCTTGTATATTTTCATATTTGTATATATTTAGGACCTCGGAAGCAGCGGCATCTTTTTCCGTGAAACTTAGTATGTAAGTAGTTTCGGGGGCGATTAATCTAGCTAGATTTTATTCATAGAAAACTTTTTAAACTGAGATTTCAAGCAATGAAAAATTATGGCTAGAATATAAATTTCGGCACCGCTGTCAAACAAAAATGGCTCAGCTGGAAATTGGTTGCTTCGAAAATTGTTATAACCCCAGTTGAAATCAGAGTGTATATAATTTTTTTTTGCACAAAATGATCATTTTGTAAGGCAACCTAAAAGTGTATTTTAATTTAAAAATGTTTTTCTATAGAACCGAACTAGGCTCGGTCGCCCAGTTACTTATATATTATACGAGATTGAGAATAATAATTTTTAGGTTTATATTGTTTTTATTATGTTGGTATTTATTGTGTAATCAATCAAAAAATGTTGATTTAAATGTTCATTTATGTTTCTTTTTCTGTTCTGTATGCTAATTTCTGATTATAAAAACTTAATTATGTATGAATACTTACATATTATATTGCAAATAATATATTCAATGTTAATTATAGGTATTATGTAACTTGAGTTGCCACCTTTAAATGCCAGGTGAACATTGACTTAACGGTCTTGTTATCATAAAAGTTCTGTACACATTGACATTTTGTAAACCGGAGCCAATCAGGTTTCGTATTGAACACAAAGCCACAAAGGAAGATGATTGACGTGCTTTTGCTCATCACGGTTGAATGAATTAGAAATTGGATACTTTTTTGTACATTAAAAAAGTGTATTTTATCTTCGATTCGGAATATTCACTTATGTTTATGAAAAACATTGAATACGTAAAAGTAAATCCAATCGAAGTTAATATTTGAAAAAAGTCGTGACAAAATATTGAATTATCTGTTTATTGTGACGGATGTAATGGGTCCGTATTAGTTAGGTGTGGATAAGATCGAAAAGAACGTTTGAATCCAAGATGGCCGTTGTCGCTTCAGTGCTTCGTCACGATTCGTTCACCGAGTGTAGGCAGCTACTTTCTCTTAACGGGACTTACCTCGCTCCCCTGGCCTCATCCGCCGCTGCTGTCTGCGCAGACGACGATTACAACATCCATTTTGAATTTTATTATCTGCGGAATCACGATGATGATAATATTCGATGTTGTGTAATACTATTTGTAATACTTGTTAACGATTTGATTTCAATGGAATGGTTTTCAACATTTTTTTTATTGTAATCGTTTTTACGCTTTTATTCGAATTATGTAAATTTTTCAAAGATTTTATTACATTTACTATTTAGTTATTTGTGTATACTAGCATGGTATCCGATTTAATAAAAAAAGATTGCCGAGAGACTAATAAAAAAATTAAGAAATCTCCTGTGTTCCTAAGCTGTGTCTGCGTCTATTATATAAAGGAATATAATGTTAGAGGACCGTTCGTAGGTTGAAACGAGTTCCTCTCGCCCCGGGGGACCAACGAGTCAAAGGCCACAAGTCATGATCTTTGCTATTCTGACTTTATCGGTACCTGGCACTTAACGTCAGCTTATCTACTGTGAATTGATGATTTACTTTACTAACACAGGCATATTCGTCGGAACAACAATATCGTATGAGAGTAATTGTATAAAATATTGGGATATTCTTATGTCATAAACAATATAATTATTGGGTGACGTTAGACAGATTGCACTTGAAGATTTTTTTTTGTTTTGCGGAATTTGTCCTAATTTTGTCTTGTACTTGTAACAATATTAATAATTATGTACCTTTAAATAACTGCTATATTCATTGTACATAAGGTTAAAGTAGTCATTTTGTCATTAGCGTTTAACTTGACTTTACTTAAAGAAAAGTTAAGAATCAATACATTTGTTCTGCTCACAATATTAATATTTTTTTTAAAACTGGTACGGCAAAATGGCTATACGGTACCTGATGAAAAGTACAGTACACAGCGGCCCCAAGACCGACCCCTGTGGAACCTCCAACAGTAGCCGCAGGTACGGGGACACGCCGAAGTATCGGAGGGCCCCCCGTATGACGCTGTGCGGCAGGCTGTTGAAGGAGTTGGCGATGTCCAGGGACACCGCCAAAACCCTTTCCCCCTGGGAGGTCACCTCCACGGACAGCGACTTCAAGAGGCACAGGGCGTCCACTGTCGAACGCCCTGCCCGGAAGCCAAACTGCGCGTCCGATAAATTCGGCCTCACACCCTCCAGGTGCTGGACGACCCGGGAAGAGATGACCGTCTCCAGCGCCTTCTCGACGTTGTCCAGCAGGACAAGGGACCGATACCTGGACGCGCAGTCTGGAGGGCGGCCCTCCTTCGCCATAAAGCAGAGCTGCCCAAGCTTCCAGGGCTTCGCGAACCGTCCGACCGCTGAACACCGGTTGAACAGCACCCGAAGCCACCTCCCAAGATGGCCCATCGCAAGGCCGAGTACCTGACCCGGGACCTCGTCAGGACCGGGCGCTCTTCGTCGGTTGAGAAGGCGTTTGACAGCCCTCCCCATATCCTCCTCCGTAATTGGGGGAATTGGGGAAGGACCGTCAGATACCTCCTCAAATTCCGCTTGAGGCGGAGGCATGGGAGGAGATGGTAGCGGCGGAGGGTCGGGGAATAATTCTCCCACGACCCTCGCCACTACCTCCGGCCGGAGGGTCTTCGTCGCCGGGGGCGCCCAGGACCGTAACTTCTTCCGTACGATCCCCTCCAGCGATAGCAGCAGCTCCTCCCATGCTGCTTCCTTCGCCCGGCTGATGACAGCCTGCAGGGTCTTCCTGCACTCCCTATAGCTGCCATACAGGCGGGCCTCCTCCTTGGGACCCCGGTACCCACCGTCAGCGGCTGCGCCCGAATAGCTGCCGGGCTGCGGAGCAGGCCACACGGAGATTGGCTATCCCCGGCGACCACGCAAACACCGCCAGTTAGTCTGGGCTATGTACGCTCCGCGGCATCGAAGCATCACAAACCTCCGTGAAGGAACCACGGAGGCGGGCTGTGGATGCCTCGACATCGTCCTGCGGGTGGGGGGGGGGGTCATGGCCCACGCCTTTACGATGGACGTCTCTTCGCGGTTGAGGCGACTCATCGGCCAACAGGGGAACTTCGCGCCCCTCCGAGGGGGGTGCCGATCCCGAATTGGGAGATGGAGACTTCGAACCTGATATATCGATGGTCCGATAGAGTCTCCACTTCCTCAAGCACCCTCCACCCTGAGGGACTCCTGCATTAATTGTCATGAACTGCGAGCTGTGTCCATCGACGAGAACATATATTCTGCGTTCATGCAGAAAACTGGAGATCCATCTACACAGGTTATCGTGGAGACCATATGCCTCAAGTTTGGATAGGAGACCTTGATGGCAAACCTTATCAAATGCCTTTGCTATATCGAAGGTAATTGCTACGGTTTAGCCATGTTTATCAACTGTCTCTCCCCAGCGATGCTGCATGTACGCTAAAAGATCACCCGTTGATCGTTTCGGACGATAGCCATATTGAAGGTAGATTCGAGAGAAATTTACGACAATAAATAGAAGTTTGGTATTTTATTCTCTGTATAAGTCTATGATGAACATAATTACTAATGCCACCATGCCGAGTCGTCGTTTCTACGAAATAGTATTCAACAAAATGAGTAGGTACTTAATTCTCTTAAGCAACTCATTAGATCGTTTAGTAAAAAAGCTAAAGTAATTTTTGGAGATGATTCATTGTCAGCTAAACATTTTCTAACTCCATCGGCAAAGATTCAAGTGGCTCTTTACCACGAGCTTCTCTCTACATTCCGGTGGAGAAAAGTACCTGGCATCGATCCAATATGTGTCGAATGTGGTATCTTCCGAGAAATATGCATCTATCCGCACTCAAATGTTTAATGGTACTCGCCGACAACTTGTTAATTACGCGTGTGACAATCTATTTTAGTTATGACAGACGCGGGCTCTTTGATTATGACTTACATTGTCACTTGTTAGGTTGTCTAATTAACTGGTTCTTGGAAATATCGAACTAAAGACAAAATTAAATCTGTTCGCAAAACACGAGACAATTACGAACATCGACACCGAATTGATTTCCTTTCTAATAAAAAAATACCATTGTCCATTTGAAAGCACGCAAGCACAAAGCGTAAAGACAACAAAAACTTACTACATAAAAAGGCTCGACTAACATATTTGTGCGGTTGCGGGCAGGACTTGCATTATTTTTACTATGAAACGAAAGGCACATGTGCAGCAGATGTTAGAGGTACTTTTTCAAATGTATTATTACGATACACTCCGCCCTTGTCGTGTCTACGCTAGGTACCCCACTGCGCTGTCATTGACCTGTTTTTGTCGTTTAAAAAAATGTGTTTTTCACTCATATGTTCTAGATATTGTTGTCTCTGTCATACTTTGTATAGCATTTGATAGACCAATTTTAATTTGTTTATTTGTCTAATACTTACGTTCCTTGATATATAATTGGAGTGTTAAAAAAATCCTTCACGATTACTCTGAGACAATAAACATGAAGGAATTAAAATACATTGTATTTTATTCTCATTAGCCGTTGTTTAGGAACTAGGTACTTATAGTTCAGTAATTGGGAATTATGAAAAGGCGAGGTAAAAGAAGGTTATAAAAACGCAATTACTAAATATATGATCAGACTAACACGTCTAACGTTTTAAGATGTTACGCCGTATAAATTGCCGTTTCATTCCTTTCCGTCGAACGCGAAAGTCTGCTTTCGATTATCCAAACTAAACTGAATTCCATTTAATACTTTTTTGACTTTCTTTTACAGTAATTCACGTTCGTCGAAAAAGTTTCATAAATATATAAATAATCTTATTATATTAAAGTTATATTACACTATTAATAGTAACACTGCGTTGATCGAACACATGTTTCGTTCGTTAGTTGTAAAAGAGGGTTGATCAACCCGAGATATCCGACAGGTTCCAAGGTTACAGTCGTAAAATAAACAACTGTTTAAATTCGTTATTTTTGGTGCGAGAGTACATCGACCAATTTCGTAATTTTATTGTATTTAATTTCAATAACAGACATTAACTTTGTTAAAACCATCTATGATTAATTCTATGTGTGAATAAAAATTTAATAAAATTGCAAATTGAAATCTGAAAGCATCAATAAGATGGTTGGGCATGTTTTTATAACAACATCATCATTATCTTTGAAATTCACTTTTGTGTAATAATATTATAAATCTGATAGTTCAACGATCCGGTAATCGTTCAGCGAAGCAATCAAGATTCAACTCAATAAACGCGAAATAACCACTCGCTCGAGGCAAAATGTCGAATACTTATGAGATTCGATACGATTACGAATCATTTTATTCTACTATATCTAAATGCAAAATATGTTAAATTTCACCAGACAATTTGGAACTCTATACACGTTGAATACATGTCTCGTTTTAATATGTGTCATGGAGTGGGTATATTTTTAATTTATATCGAAAATTACTCTTCGAACCAAAAATATACGTTCCCCCGTTCGCGTCCTCGTGAAATGTGTCCACTAAAACTAGGATAACCTGTACTACGGTCTCGATTTCCGTCTGTTCAGATTATATAGTTTCAACCTTAATACTTCGATTATTAATTAAAATGAATGTATTAATTATAATACTTTAATCGTTCCTACTCGGATATTATGTTCATATATTATACAGAATGTAAGTATTCTTCGTTTTTTTCGAACAGACTATACGGTATTAGCTTAACGGCTTCTTCATCGCTCCGCTCTTCACCGAATATTTTTGAGAGCGTTTACGGCACCCAGCCCTATGGTAACAAGCTCAAGGGCTCTAAAGTGGCCGAAAATCGGTTTGTACTGTTGCTTTGAATAGAACATCACGCATCTAACTAAACTGAGCTAGCTAAAACTATTCATAGATATAGGTTAATGAAACACACACGTGTATCTATACCAAATAACCAAGTTTGAAAAACAAGTGTAATGAATAAAACCCTTCCACCATATATATACCTGCGAAAGTGTGTGTTTGAGAGATCGATCTTAGGCTTGAGCCGCTGCCGAGGAGGGTCGTGAAAATCACCGCCAGATCACGATGGTTAATTTGGTGCTTACTTTGACGTGGGTGCACACAGTCTCTCTTTAAAGAGTTGGTAGGGTATACTGATCGTGCGTTGCTATTTTTTCATCGGTAGAATGGGTAACTATCTCTGCCGGTTGTTTTTTATAATACGGGCCGTTGGCTTCAGTTGTGTAATCCACGGCAAATAAAGTACGCAAATAGAGGATTCAGCGGTGTCAGGAATGCGCGCCTTCTCTTATGAAATAACCATCCAAGCACCTTACATAGCTAGGTGGAGATGGCAGTGCCGAGAAAGTGCCCGTATAACTAACAGTTGTGACATTGGGATTGAATATGAATCTTATGCGGGTCCTTCACGATGATGTCGGCGAATCTGCATACGGAGGTAAATTTAAAAAGGGGCTTACTTTCGTTTCGAGAATGATCAGTATACATTTTTTAAGGGGCCTTGGTGCGAAGGAGATACATCATATGTACCTCACATAAGGGGAACTCTTGTACCTTCAAAGAGCCAGAGATGATTTCGTCGGTTGAGAACTCAGCTGAAACATGTTGGAGGCAGTGTTCCTAGAGAGCAAAATTAAAATATGCTAAGAGCATTGGGAAAATACCTTGATTGACCTTGAAGGACACTTTAACCTGAAAGCTTACGGGGTTATTCAAGGAACTTATAGCAGATCTCTTTGTTCAAACGAGAACGCTTAGGATGACAAAAGTACGAGGTTTGTCAAGTGTATCAATAACAAATATTATTAAACTTGAATATGCTGTACGGTCGATATCCATTGTTAACGAGAACGATTACTCTTGCTTACGGGTACGTCCACTCAGGCCGCAGTCAGATCGGAACTTCCAGTGAATGAAGTTATAATGTATGTATTATACTGAGAGGTTGCAGTTCAGAAGCCTGTTGCAATTAATAGCTCTAGTTCTGAGGATTTGGTTCGAACGCCTATAATATTTCCTTTATTTTTTTACAGCAGAAATATTGTTTTCATGATCAATTTTTAAATTAATCATTTGGAATTCATTACATATCAAAACATTTATTCATACATAAAAAAATACGATATCAATATTAACAATTAACTATGTATTATGTAAATACATATTTGAATATTTACAAAAGGTCAATGGATTCTGCTATAATAATCGTAACAGCTTAGTTTGTAGGTTTATCTTAAAATCGTTTCTGATTAAACAAAAAGTATACTCATCAAAAAAGTCTAAGCAACATGTACTAATTTAAATTTTAGGATGGTTCTTAACATTATAACGTTGTATTTTATTTTTAAAATAATATCTTTAGGGTTCTATGATGTAAAAATAACAGCTGTTGTCTTTATAAGTTCTTTTAATAACAGAAATGAACAATATATATATAATATATAATTAACTTTTTTTTAGAAAATGAAATTTCTAAAGGAAATGTATTTATTGTGAAAGAATAGAACAATTTAATACAAAGTATGGTCTCCTCTCCTATTCAGAACTTGTCGGCAACGATTATTCATTGAATTAATGAGACTGTTTATGTCATCTTGCGGTATTCGCTCCCAGTGGAATTGTAGCAAATCCTTCAGCTGTTGGGTTGTTGTCGCTCCGTCCAAGTCCTTCAAAACACGTTTCTGAAGCATGTCCCATGCGTGCTCGATGGGGTTGAGATCTGGCGATTGTGCAGGCCAGGGCAATAGCCGGATGTTCTCCGTTGCAAAGTATTCACTGGTTCGCCGAGCTGTATGTGAACGCGCATTGTCATGCATTAACCGAAAATCGGAGCCAAAGGTTTGTGCAAATGAGTAGACATAAGGTCTGAGAATATTCTCAATGTAATTTTCAGCATTCATGTTTCCATTTACAAAAACGAGCTCAGTTCGCCTGTTCTTCATAATACCCGCCCATAACATAACTGTTGAGCCGCTGTATGGATGAACTTCCTGAACGCACCTGAGCCTTTCAGTATTTCCGGGCCGACGATACACTCGCACCCTTCTTGTATCAGGCTTAAACCTGAATCGCGACTCATCGGAAAACATAATTTTATCCCATTGTTCCTAGGTCCATGTTATGCGTTCTCTACACCATTCATATCGACGAGCGCGATTCCCGTGACGTTTCGGTGGGCACCTGATTGGGCGTCGAGCTCGTAGGCCGTACTCATGCAGTCGATTTCGCACAGTTTGAGGACTTACATCAACACCACTTGAAATTTATAGCCTCAAACTTATCTCTCGAGCGGTTAACATCGGCTGGCGTCTTGCAGTCAGTTGTATGTACCGGTCTTGCCGAGTGGTTGTACTCCTTTTACGGCCTGGATGCTGTTCAGCGGGTTCTCCTGTATTATTGTAGCGCTACCAAAGACGATAAATAACACTTCTATGAATGCCAAAATGTCGAGATACCTGAGATTGATAACTTCCCGCTTGCAGCATCCCTACAGCTCTTTGCATTTCATCTGCCATCAAATGACGTCGCCTCATGACGTAAAGAATATCTAACAATTCAATTTTGTCGCTAACTTTATTTAAATGGTTGGTAAAATTGTAAAATCAAGACTAAACGTACCAATTAAAACGCACTTAAATTCAAACAAATTCGCAGTCATTTGAATTTTATGAAAAGACAAAACATAATCAATTTTTTTTTTACAACCAGCCAGTATGTCATCGATAACAAAAAAGTTTACTTACCTACGCACTTTGTTTGAGTAAATACTTAGAAATTAATTAATATAAATGGTAAAATTTGTAATATCACGCATGTTGCTTAGACTTTTTTGATGTGTGTAGTTTCCAATTTCAGAAGCGAATTGAATACATCTATTTATAGCTGTTTTGTAATAAATTACTTGTAGTAAATTAATGTGAATACATTGAATTTTGATCAGCGGTCTAAATCCCGAGAACCTGTTACGGTATTTTTGTATGAATACCCATTTCAGGTAGAGAGGGATCTTAAACGTTTTTGCTCCCCTATCGATGTTTAATGTTCCGTGTGTAGTGTATATATAAAAGAATATTATTATTTTTTTCATTCCGAGTAAAAGCCACGCAATTTTCTTCCGAGAACCACCTGTATGAGGTTTATTTAGTTCTCTCCCACGGATATATATAGTGATGTGCATCTAAAACCGGTCGGTTTGTCGATACCGGAGCGCCCCGTCTTGCTCGATTTGTTCTACCGCGCAACCGAAACGGATGAGGTGGCCATTTATCCTACCTACTTTGTTTGGCATTTTAAAAATATTTCTCACAGCCACTTTCTTCATAATAACAACTATGCAAATTCCCAATACAAGTTGTCCGGCGTGATCTTTATTTCAAATGTCAACTCTAAAGAGATGTTATAATGAGACGAGTTATAATAAATTATACAAGTTTTTGTTTCAATGTAACAGGATAGATAAATAATTCCACTTACCTATTATATATGTATATATTATATATATATATATATATATATATATATATGTAGATACTACAATTTTTTTCGTAGAAGTCATTAACCGAAAAACAAACTCGTCTGTTATATTGCCATAAATATACCAATCAAATCTCGTTTTAATAAACATAATATTATGTATAAGGTGATATAGATACATTACGCATAAATTAATACATAAACGTATCGCGTAGTATCATGATAAATAAATCAAATACAAAGTATATTTTTATTAAAGAAAGGTTATTTATAGCTGATGTTACAACTCAACCAAACATTATATTAATCGGTGAACAGTCTGTTAAGAACGCGTACCGGAGCTCATTCTAGGAAAATTCTTCGAATAGTAATTCTGCATAGTGTGAGGTAGGTATAGGTATAGTGAATAACCATGCCAGCCAATCTCTTTTGGCACAATGTTTACGAAATCTTGTAGAATTGAATCGAGTCTGCGCTAGTATTTGTAAACAGGGCGGCGCGGGCTCGGCGCACCGTGTGAGACGTGCGTGGCTCCTAAAATACATCAAACAGGAATTGAATCCATGCCAACTGGTGTGCGTAGACGGCGGCCCGCGATCTCCTCGTAAACTTCATTATACGACATCAGTTTTATTCCCGTTCATCTTTCTTTTATGCTACACTGATATATATTCTACAACAATCACCGAAACTGGACATATTATTATTAATTAAATCATTAATCGTACTCAAATATTACTTTTTGCACATATTTAATCACCTAGAGAGTAAAAATTGGCCTTCATGTTACTACAACGTAAGCGGTTAGTACCTAAATGAATCTAAATTCTTCACTGAGCGTGATTGCTGAATTGCCATTAATTTCCTACATAAATATAGTTCCTTTGGAACTCAACCAGGACAACAAGTATCGGGATAGGTCATTCGATGTGGAATTTTTCGTAAATGATTTTAGGCGACTCATTTTTTTTATTCGATTGAGACCCTGACATTCCTTAATGATCAACGAAACGGGCGAAAATATAGCTAGTGTTAAATAAAATTATATATATTAACTCTTTAATATGTACGTATAAATAATCAATTTTAATCTGAAATCATTGTGACTACCCTTGAAATGTTATTTACGACCTTTCGTCAACACAATTCATACCGGTTATCAATGCTAAACAAATGATAAATGAATTTGCTATTTCCAACTGAAGGTATTTTATTGTAGGCACGCGGAGCACTGTTTACAACGCCTTTAGACTATTAACCTTGTCTGTATCCCCCGTCTTCGTAGACAATTGCATGATGATTGATTACGTAATACAATTTACACAACTGACTGCCAGATGTGAGACAATGCTAGTTTTAACACTTTAGAAATAAGTATTCATTAGGCACTGTTCTGACAATCTCATCAGACTAGTTCACTAGTATAAAGCAATGAATTGCTTAGTTAATAATATCTCACTATGCGTTTTATATTGGACAAATATACGTACCTACTGTGTTAGTATTCCTATATCGTTCGTTAAGTATTTACGGTCAGTGCTTATTCGATCTTGAACAATAATGTTCACAACAACATTACGGCTATGATGCTTTATAATTACAAGAAATTCTTTTCGAGTTGTTTTTGTTATATCGAAACTACTATATATAGATTCAAAGAAATCAGTTACGTATTTATAGGTAAATGTAAACATTGGGATTTTGCCCGTACAGGAAAACATCAAAATATTGCCGCAGGCTTAGTTAATTATTAACTAGCAATAATAAACATGTATATTTATATCAACCATGTATTTCTTATTATAAATGCAAATGGTATTGATGAAATTTTATGTTTATGTTATCGTTGCCAATGAAATGTATACATGAATGCACCGGGCGTATGCGCGCCGGAACCCCATCTCAATAACTCTCGTTTTATTTGCTTCCCATTTGACCTATTTTGAACTGATGATTATATTATACAATCTGGTATGCTTCTAATGTTATATTTGCTTTATTTCATATGGGCCACGAGTGTTCTCAGAGCTTTCACAGTTTACTCATTCATAGATTTGATTGCTTTCACAGCGATCAATCGATCTTAAAATAATAAAAAAAGAGGATGCATCATTCAATTTTGAAATAATGTTATCGAAATACACTCTGCACTAGTTCAATTTCCCATTACAAAAATTCAATTTTTAATTGATAACATGTGTACAAACAGAATTTTTGTTTACCTTTAACATTGCATGGCTTAGTTCACCTCGTTCACAGACGCCATTGTATTTTTTTCCCGAGCAGTAAAATGCCACAAATGGTTTTAATATTAATGAAAAGCATTGCAAATGCATTGTTTCTGTGCGGTGTCGTGTAACCGGTTCTCAGTTCGTCACGCGTCTCGACTTCGAGGAAACCAACAGTAAAGTTGTTGTTACTATTGGCATTCTTCACACGACCGGCGCGTCGCCGTCCCACCGCATAATATCGCAAATCAACAACAATTCTAACTCATTCTATTGTTCGTAGTTTATCCTATTTTAACGAAAACTGTTAATTGTATCGATGTCGATCGTGACCTCGACTATTACTTTCATTTATTGCTTTATATATGATAAAAAGCTAAACGTTTTCTGACAGATCCATCCTCAAGGTTTCTAACGAAGCAAGCCTGTACCGTATCACTGTGTAATTTATTTATTTGTACGGCGGATGCGATCCTATTTACGTCTGAGCAACAAGAAAGAAGGTTATTCGCGTTTACACAGCCCAGTACCGTATACAAAGAAGAGTTAAATGAACGCTACGGATATAAATCAACGTTACCGGTAACCCTAACCGTCTCCGGGGGGGATTAGCCGCCGAGATATTCTATTCTTCGTATGAAATTAATGGCTTTTGGCAAGTGAACGTCGAGTCGCATCGCCTCGGTGACCGTTCTCGAATTGGTTTTGTGCAGACAAGATTACGTAATTAAGCATTTAAAACGTTATGCAAACGATACGAATACGTCGGTATCTTCGTTCAATTATACATAGAGGTATATATTCGGTGATGTGGTTTACTTGTAATACGCAACCCACGCTTATAAGAAGCAGGCCAACGGCCTCTCGTCGATAGGTGCCGAGTCTATATAGGGGTCGACGGTGCATAGAGATAAACGAGCCATTCTTAACACTGTTGAAATGTCGACATATCTATGTGAATAATGGTAGTGTAGTTATGGTTGTGGGCGCGCTGTTAAACAATCATCCACTTGAAGTAATATTTGAGCTATTTGGTTCACTAAAATCGAGACAGTATTTCCTTATAAGCTGTTATATAAAGTTATCACATTAAAAACCTCCACCTGTATAAATTAACTAGCTGTTACCCGCGGCTTCGCACGCGTTTTTTAAATATATTAAATAAATGTAAAATTATGATTAGATATCTAAATTACAGAAATACTCTCTCAAAAATATTTGTAAGTACGACACGCACATCATACACTGTAACAGGTAACATGTACTTTACATATGTGAATACTAACAGTGTGTCGAATGGGATGGGATTTATCATCAGCTACATACCTGAACCTTTAAACTACTATATACCATCCTCAATACTCAGTTACACTATATTAGAAAGTTAATTAAAAATTGTCGAATATGTTTTAAATCTTTTATTATATAGATATAATATGGCCATATTGTCGATATAATTAGGTTATTGATATACGTTGCTATAATTTAAATCACATAAGAACATTTGACTTTCAATTATATTTATTCTTGAACTCCAGGGAAGCGCACGTCTCACGCACATGTTTACAGTGAACAACATATTTTGAATCAATTGCACTCAGACAGACGTTTCGAAGATTACCCGGAACAAATAAACAAACAGACATATCGACAGAATAAAAAAAAAAATTGATATTTGTAGCACCGCAGATATATGTATTCATGAAAACTATTTATTTTAATATTTTATACACACACTTTATTCTTATAATACGTAATATTTCACGAACCAAAAATTGGGAACAAAACCAACGTAGAATAACCTTTTTGAGGAGTTCTTGGCGGGATTTCAGTCTGTCATGTAGGGGATTTTATATTTTATTCATAATCTTGTGTTAGTTGACTCTATATTGTGTTAAATTGGTGGCGTTTTATGTAATATGGTTTGTTTATTGTGCATAAGTAAAATGAATGAACCACGGAGCATGTATTCTGGGGTCTTGAAAATTAAGAAGATAAAAATTTACGAAATATTATATAGAACATTTGGCGCTTAACCTTTACATTAACTTTAGACATAGAAGAAAACTGGGTAGAGAATACATAAGAACTACCTATATTGACAACTTCAGAATTGGCAGTATGGATTAATTCCTTCGCCTGTATTGATGGCCAAATATTATTAGTACCAACCTTTTAGAATAGCAGGACAAAATAGACTTTAAAAATGTTAGCGATAGCAACGTATTACGTATAATCAAAAACTGGTATTAAAAATAACGTAGAATAACTTTTGAACAGGAACACAAAATAAACCCTCATAATATTTCCGATAGAATGTTATCATGTTACCATGGCAACGCATATAATACTGACATTGACACGCAGCGGATTCTCTAAAAATAGCCCGATTTTGAGACATTCTTCTTTAATGCTCCGCTCCTATTGGTTTTAACGTGATGTTATGTAGCTTATAGCCATCCTCGATAAATGAGCTAGCTAACACTAAAAGAAACTTTCAAATCGGACCGGCAGTTCTTGAGATTAACGCGGTCAACCAAACAAATAAACAAACTCTTCAGCTTTATATATTAGTATAGATTATAAATATATCGAGAACTTATGACTCTTGGTTCTTTGAATTAATAAGCATTACCCATTTTGAACCTATAAATAACAACACCGATTTATTTTGAAATATGTAACTTTGCGAAACAAACATCCTTTAATTCTGTCGACAAAGCAAGACTATGACGTAATAATTCACGGGAATTTGATTTATCCTGAATTATAATTCTGAACTGCTGTTTTGATTTTATTATTATAATGCAATACCTCCTGACAAACGGGTACAAAAGGATATTCGTTAATTGAATTAAATGTAACCGCTTAAATGTAACTAATACGCTACGATCTTAAATGAAAACTCAAATGTATTTAATATTTTTTAGGGCCTTCTAATAATCTCAATTCCTGTCTACCGGATTTTCACGATTCTTTGGTTAATATAAAGTCGATTAATTCTAACACTCCATTATCACGTGAAGATCCGAATTGAAAATCCAAAGATTCCAAAACTTCAAAATTTGCATCTTTTATATAGAATTACTGCGAAAATTAAAATGTTAGATGTTTACATCGACAGATTCACCTCGATTTCTTTTCCTGTTTTAGATGTTACTAATTAATTTACATTTTAAACAAAAATAATATAATAATTTACCGGTTTGTAAATATATACATTTTTTCTGTTTCTATTTTGTTTTTAAATTTATATAAGAAAAAGAATTAATGATAATTCTACGTATACGTAACTAAGATTATGTGATGGGAAAATTATAGATAAGTAGAATGTACTGGTATTTCAGCTATTATTCGTGTCCAATATATTTATTTTACACTTTACAATTGAAAATTATTAGACAATTATGTTTAGATGTGATACAGAATAGTTCGAGTAACGTAAAATATGGTGCTGAATATTTATTAATTATCACATAGAGTTGTTTAATTTAATTACAATAATATTTTTGCTCATTTTTGTAATATGTTCTGTTTAAAACAATCATTTTATGGGTTTTATTATATGTTCATTATACAGTATAACTAAGTAATTACTTAATTATAATAGTATAAGGAAGGATGTTACTATATTTAATTCAATTATTAGTTGTTATGTTACTCGTTAGGACAATGCCATATGGATTTATAAGTTATTGCGAAAACAAATACATACTGTGTATGTGAAAAACCGCACCTTACGAATACATCCGTTCGATGGACTCTCACGAGAACATTGCGCTCCATGCAAAATCGCATATTTGGAAATAACTGCACCCGACGAAAACCGAGCGTTGTCGAAAAAGGCCGAATTGTGAATGCAGTGAATAAAAGTCGCTAAACAAAATACGTTAACGAATTAGCATATGGCGCATTCTATTCCAGGCAAACAACTTTGACAGCAAGGAAAAAAAACTAATTTCAGTAAAACCGCAGGTCTCAGCTTGTAATCCTAATTAATTAAAATATTCACTCATACCTTTTACATGTCATTACAAATCAATAACTGATAAATAAACTCTACAGTTACATTTTAGTAGTTCATTTGGGGCCATTGAAGTATTACGTAAACAGAATTTTTGTAATTTTTTACTGCCCCCTCCCCGTGGTCAGCAAAACTAAGCAATATTCTTAACCCTTCCCCCAAAATAACGTAAACATTTATATAAGTATATTCAAATCTGTACTAATTCAGTAAATAAATATTGCTGACGTAATCACCGTCCAGTCCCCCCAAACCCTATGTCATTAAAAATAAGCAAATCAAGGACCCCCTCCCCCCATCAGTGCTTACTTAATACTTAATAACCCCTTTGTTCTATTAAAACTTGGTTAATACATATACTCATTTACAATACAAGTATTTTTGCTTATGTAGTTATAGATTTCATACATATAATCGTATGTTTATGTGTATATGACATTGTATTGTAATAGGTGAGACAATTTGCATCGCCCCAAGGTTGAATCCTTCAGCTGCCTTCTATTTTATATGCAGCGATAATAAACTCCGTTTTTGTATTTAAATAAGCATTAACATTGTAAACCTGTTTGGTAACGAATTAAAATTTACAATAATTATAATTAATTATAGTAGTACGTTAACACGTATAAACTTTAGAATATAATTAATATGAAACATAACATCAAGTTTTATCTCAATAGTCGAATTTCAATGTAATCAAAATGAAATAATATTACCCAACTTAGAAATTATTCCAATTAAACTTAGAAATTATATGTTAGGTAACTACATAATTAATGGTAATATTCGGACAACAATCTCATATAGTTAATTCATTTTGAACTAGATATATTTTGAAATGTAGTAATTGAAATGCTATTAACATATGTATGTACCAACCTCTACGTACGATTTCGTTGCGTGAAATAGTTACCGCTAATACGCAGTGGAAGCTCTCAAGAGGAAAAAACCCAATTTTTAAATATTCTTCATTGGTGCTCAGCTCCTATTGGAGCTACCGTAATGATATATAGCCTATAACTATCCTCGATGAATTAGCTATATAACATTGTAAGAAATTTTAAAATCGGACCATTAGTTCCTGAGATTACCCCCTACGACGTCACAACATCACAAACTTTACCTCTTTATAATATTAGTAAGTATAGCACTGAAGAATAGATTGTTTTGTTTTTTGACTGATTTCATTATTTAATAGCCTATTGTTGTTCTAAGAAGTAACCAAAGTAATTATTATCTGGAATACCTGACGACACTAACCATTTGTGGATGAGAACAATTGATTTTGTGAAAATAATATTAATAATTTGTTTTCGTAAATCTGATTACGGCACTAAAATAGTATGTGTCGATTACTAACCATTCATCAAAATTTCAAGTATTGACAGGAAACGTCGTGTTCAATTGATTTTGAAATTTAGGGCAACCGATTACGGCACCGATTAAATTCTAATAAACCGGTTTAGAAGGAAATGTGTTATGGCTCGTTAGTTCGGCCGTGAAATTTAGACACAACGTTGTTTTGAAGTCGATGTAAATTGAACAGCCAGAACTTAACATGAATATATAATGTATATTGAATATATGTCCTCGATGAAACTATGGTTTGAGGATGTTTGTATTATTTTCTTGTTTGTTCCATCAAATCGTTGTTAATATTATTGTGTTAAATTAACCCTCACTGGATACAAAAGACGTAAATTTGTGCATAAAAAATCTGTTGAATAGACTTGTAGCATGCAAAGATTTAACGTAGTATTTGTTAATTTATAGCTTTAAAAGCTTGTAATTGTAAAGGTGGTAGAGTTACGCTGAAACTATTACTCCTCTGGTGTTGCTAGTGCGTATGTACGGCGGTGATCACTTAGTATCAGTTGACCCGCCTGTTCGTTTGTCTGCTATGATATAAAAAAAGACATTGCGGATATTCCTGTATAAAATTTGAATTATCATAATTATTTAAGGCAACATTAAATTCCGTTTTCGTGACTGAACCAACAAAAATATGGTTATTTCATTTAATATGTAAATTAGCAAAAAGTAAAAGTCAATAAGCACGGTGTTAGACAGTAAGTATAAACGTACGCCACAAAAAGTTTATAATTGCTCTGAATTAGATTAAATTATATATGTAAAGCATTTAAATAAATATCTATCGACGTTACACGTGTGGTAACCATTATGACATAATGATAAATAGATAAACCAGGTTTTCTTTACGTAACCAAACTATAGTTGATAGGTATTCGCATATGCTATATAAATCCATTGATTATCATTACTATTGTACATCATATACACATACAATTAATTATGTGTATAAAATAGCACTTATCTTTGATCAAAACTACGAAAATACAGAAAATAGTACGGTCGAAGAAAGTTTCACTAAACACAGTGGAGATTATTTATATGGAGGTCGAGAAAGTAAAGGTCGCCTGTTGTGAATAACAAAACACTTGGAACTGAGTGCATGTCGGTTGCGCAACAAATTCTCTACATTCGATTATGGACTCGGTGTGACACACGATGTGCACCGCGTGTATAATAAACAATGACGAACGTAATTTGAACCACAATGCCTCCCGCAAAGCGACTCACGCTCCTCGAAAAAGGAAACTACCTATTGCTCTACAAAAGATCTCGTCTCGCTGGTCTCCACCTAACTGTTTGATAACGAAATCTGAGGAATAAAAACGTGCACAGTAGAACCATTGGAACATGAAAACGAAACTATCACGATCGTAATTTTCGCTACCGTACGATTAAAGGAATTCCATTACGCTACCTAACCCGCCGCCGATCTGGCTGGCCTACATAAAACGTGTCGATTTTCGGCCCGATAGCGTTGGCCTTGCTTTTTTAACTGAACTGGCATTTAAATTGCATAAATCGAATTTAAACCGTGCAATTTACTCGACGCAACTGGTTCTCGCGTAATTTAATTCAACGGGTAGATTATTGCTGTCGTTAGTCGAGACGAATGACTCACTGAAAAGTCCATCGGGGCACATATGCTTTCGATATTAATTTCAGCAACGCGTGTCGTCCTATTAGTTAAACTGCTAGAGTATTAAATTGACTTCGAGTGATGTCATACTCGCATGCGTTCCAAATATAACCGAGAATATATATATTACCGAGAAATATGATGCAGATTAGTTTGAAGGAAGTCGTGTAAAGGCATGCGAGATGTTTTATAACATTGCGTTTGCAACGATTGTCAAATTGAAAGACGAAGTGACGTGGGTCGAATTGTCTATTCGTAAAATAGAAATCCAATATGGATGTGGGTCGTCGTGACTCGATAATGGAACGTCCAAACGTGATGTTGACACGAAAAACGTGAACGCAATTCGAATATTTACGCGAACACGACGTCAATAATTGCGTACTTTATGTTAGCAACACTTTTAATATAATCTTTTTAACTAAAGACATTATTTACATGACTATGTCTACGTTTATGTATATGACTAAATATGTATTAAATATATTAAATACTAAAATGTAAGAAGTTAATTAAAACGCGATTAACAGATGAAACACTGAAGAGCTTTAACGAAAGGGACAATGTAAGAAAGATTAATTTCTCTTAATAAATACAGGAATAACTTTGTAAATGATTTTTAAAAGTAAAGTCGACTATGATATTTAATGATGGATTTCCGCAAAGTAACGCCTTCTTCAATCAGATCTCGAAAATAATAAATGTTACCTGATGAAAATGTTAAGGACACTTCATAATAGAACAGTTTGTGTTGTATACATTAATGAGTTTATATAGTAGACAAAACATATTCGAATGGGTTATTACAACAAACTAAAGTTAGCACCAAACATGCAATATATTATTATGGTTGTAATGTTTTAATTAAGCCTTTATTGAACAAAGAATCCGTGAAACGGCAAATCGCCCGCTTACAAGAATAATAATTCGAGCTCGCCCTCGAAAAATGTCGGCATCATATCTTTACATCAATGTTTTTCTTTTATACGCGAATAAAGTATAAAGAAGGGGTGAGCCAGGAAGGTCTTTGAGGGTCTTTGTTACCCCGAGCGTACGTCACAGAAGGGTTGGCGCGTTACCTACGATATACAATTTCTACGTACCTAACTACCTACCTAGAAATCGAAAATTCCTTTTTAATTGATATTCGATTCATAAAAAGCAATTTGCTTACTCTAGTAAAATATCATATGATTGTAAACAATATATTATTATGCTTACCTCGTTGGTAATTAATATCTGGGCCGCACACAAATGTCAGATTTTGTTTATTTTCAATTCTGTTGAATTATTGAAATTAAACGCTTATTGGGTGATTTGAATTCAATCAACGTTAGTTTAAACTGTTTTTGTATCACGATCATGGTGATGCAGATGTCTGTATGTTTATCTACACACATGACATTGTGGGCTCTGTTTCGATACGATCAGCAAATGTTACGTAAAATGATACTCTCTGCATGCCGGATGCATTACAATTACAGTATTGTAATTAGCAATTCTAAAATATAACTGCGGTAAACCGAACTCTTTTCTCTCGTCAGTAAAGATTAAATTAATAGAGGAATGTAGAAGACGCTGGAACATTTCTTTTGTCTTGACTTCTTCACTTTCTTATCGTACATTTAGAATATATAGAAACTATAAATGTGAATGGAATCAATGTGTATTCGATCAGCTGTTACGGAGGGTGCAAGAATATCGGCACAACGGCTGTTTTGTGAATAAACAGGTGGCCATGTTGCTACGGTTATAAAACCGGAAGTTGGCGCTATTATTGAAGTCAATATAGCTATTCAACATGCGATTATATTGTGCTAGATTATAAATTAAATATTTTATTACTATAATACATTATCTATGGATTAAAAAAATCCAATTCCAATATCTATGTTCTTATCAGGTATAGTAATAATTTAATGAATATTGAGTATTTCGGTCACAGATCAAACAAAATAAAATCATAAAATAGTAAAATAACATCTTACATTTTTAAAACATTTATAGTATATGGAAAATCGAACTTTATGTTCGAAGATTATTATAGTGATTCCACTAATTAATTTATAAAATATATCCACTGGTTTATTAAATAGTAAAGAATATTATTAATATAAAATTCTAGATCAATGTCAAAACCAAATGAATACGGGTGATAAATAACTCGTGGGCGGTCATAAATAGAGCACGATATTCTCTATGCTATTTATTTTTGATCAAATGAATAGATAGATCTATAATCAAACAAGTTATTGTAATAGCAACTCCTTGCATATTTACTAGTATACAATCTACAAATAATAGATAAATCAAGTCAAGTAAATAGATCTCGTCTATTCAATAACGTTCTATACTAAAAAAATCTACTGAAACCATTAACAAAAACATCAAAATTAAATTAAATAAAAAAACAAAGACGAGAGAATCTAATTTCTTAGAAGCAAATGAAATATATCGGATAACAAAATGTTTTTTGTATCAATTTAGATACGATAGTAATGAGATATGTTTCTTAACTAAACATTTACTAAAGTTACATCAATTGTGTTGCTAGACAAACTTATCGCACTGAATTTACCTCGATTCACGATTTTCAAGTCTGTAGTCCGGTGAAGCTGTTAAGACCTTGCTGGGTCAATAGCGTAATCATTTCGAAAAAAAAAACGATTTTCAAGTGTAAGAACGTGGAGACAGAAAGGGCAGTGTACGGTTGTGGGCGGAATAACCCTCCTGTCAGTCACTCCTCCCGCCTCCACGCGTTTCCCCTTAACCGGGGATGAATTGTGACATTTTACTTTCTTCGTCCTCAACGTTCAATTATAATAATTCAAAAGCACGAATATAAAAGAATTACGGAAGCTCGGCGTTTAATATTATTATTGTATAGAAATTTCGCGTTTATAAATAAGTTCGCCTTCAAATTGCTTACCGGCAATGAATAATACATTAATTGCCGCATATAAGAATATGTTAATGAGTTGGTAAATCCGAGCGTTACTATAAATAATTATTATTTAAATTTATTATTTGATTTTTGATAATTATATACAGAATTATTTTACATACCTCATTCATATTTATAATCGGTTTATTAACATATAACACATAAGTTAATTTTAATTTCATTGTATATTTCATTAATTTTGCTGTGATTATATATTACATATATGCAATACTAGTCTGTATCCGTGAATACAATTAAAAGGAGTCGAACAATTAAAAATATAATTATTATTATTTAATGGGAAATACGCATATAATCTAAATTAATTGTGTGCTGACTTTAATCTTCTTAATTACAATAATATAATTATCGATTTTAACATATTTTAGTTTTGTGTATAATGCTTATCACCTATGAAAAAGCGTAATAGTAGATTATAAATAACAACTAAGAGGCCTCTATCTACATTAAAGTTGAAATAACAACCACTAAACACTAATTTTATTAATATACATTATTTAACAAAAAATATTACAGTAATTTATAATACAAATCAGATGACGGTCGAAGTTAACGTGTCGAAACGGTATTTGACATCGACTCAACCTACAGAACCAGGGTTATAGAGCTTCAGAGAAGATCCTTTGATAACCTGCGTCAGTGAACCATTAATGAGAGAGGGATCAATGTTCTTCCTTTGAATAATACGAAGTACGGGTGGCACCCCTTATTTATTATGAGGGTGGGGGACAAACCTCTACGACGGAGATACAACGGACTTCGCCATTTAACGGTGTTGTTTTGTTTAACGTCATAGACACAGCTGGGTTATGTTGGTAGATCACTTGTTCATTGTATAAAATGTAGCGTTTAATTGTTATTTAAATTTTAAAAATATATTCGGGTATTGTTGTTCTATAATTGAATTTGACTGATATCGTCAGAAATAAGTATATCAAGTTATTTTTTTCTTTTTCTTTATTCTATTTCAATTAAGAATGTATTCTTACGCTTTTCTTTTTTCTCGTACTGACTACGCTATTCACTTAGCAAGGTCTTAACTGCTTCACCGGACTAATTCGTACGCTACCTATTATATTTGTAAAGTAGCAATTTCGTTAGTCCGGGGAAGGTGTGAAGGTCGGTCAGGCGAACAGCGTAGTCTGTTCGAAAACAGGCATTCTTCGTATTAAATTGTTGATACAATATTTAAGAGAAAATTTGCTAGAAACAATGTTATACCTGTACTCTTTGCCACGCTTACCATATTAACTACTGCTGTACTAGGAAGCTGATTGATCTCGGTATAGTGATCGCGGCCCAGTTCACTAACAGTATCATATTACTACGGTAATATGTAGTCCGGTGAAGCTGTTAATACTTTGCTGAGTCAATAGCGTGGTCAGTTCGAAGAAAAAAAACGGTAATATTTAAGAAAGTTTTATAAAGAAAAAATTGCAAAGTTTACGATAAAAACTAAAATTACGGGTTCAGAGGACCTATAATTATGGAAAAGGAAAAATAAAAAAATTCAACTCAACAATGGAGTCATTGTGCCATTTGATAAGTGAATGAAGCGCAAGGGTCTTTCGTGGTGAACGATCACGATTTGCAGATCTCACGAGAACGCTTTTTGGTTCCCATCACATTATTATAAATTGTTAGGGCGTAAGTCATACATGCGAAAAATCTTTGAATTTTACATTTAAACAAAAGGAACTACACCAAACGGTTTATCGGTTCTTCTCAATAGTCAATTAAATTTGACATTCAGTTAACATTGACAAGGAAATCCATACTTCTCTATAAAGCATTTTTGTTCAAATAAACAGTAAAAATGTGTACTATTGAATGGCACCAAATAATTCTTTACCTTATTTTTTATTATTTTAAACGAGAAAATAAATTTCATTAACGAAATTCATTCCGATTTTATTTTAGAAATTTTATTTTATCATATTTAGGTCGGAACTACAGACACTAATGATGCTATTATAAGAAAGTTAAACAGGTATTGAATACTTGCCTTGAAAAGGTTTCGTACTAAATGCACTGCGCTCGCTGAATGTTCGCCATCTTGCTCTTTTCTCTCGCTTTGGTTAGGTTAGGTTAGACTTGCGAAAAGGGATAACGTAAACTTGCCTCCGGCGAGCGCCGCGCATTTAATATGAAACCTTTTCAAAGTAAGTATTCAGTATATATTTAACTTTTTGTAATAACACTTTAAAACTCTAAAATCACTTTTTACCGTACCATCCAGTATATTGAGGTGTAAATAATCTTAGTGCTTAAGAGAGAAAAACAATAGATTTTATGGAAGCTTGTTGTAAATTTTTTGCCAGTTTTATGAATGTTAAGGTTGAATTATATGTTACTTTTGGACATTGATTCATGTTATAAGTCTAGAAAAATCTGGTACTAGTGAGTTTATGTACTAAATAGATACATTTATGATACAGAACTATTATCTTATCTTTTTTAAAGTTTCTATTTATTATTTTATTGTTAATTAGTATTTTCTTGAAAATAGTTCTGTATAACAGTTCGTGATTGTTAATTTGAATATAATGATTTATTTTTGAGGTTATTATTATCATCTTTACTCATTCATTGTCAGAAATCACTCCAAATATATGCGACTTATGACACATGGTAGATGCTTCTTTATTTCCAGTGTAATCGTATGCGCAAAGTATATTCATTGGTGCTATTCTTAAATAACGCGTCATAAAAAGTGCGTAGCAATTTAACAATGGATCGTTGGGCATCGTACAGGAAGTGCGGCTGTGTATGCAGCTGTCTGCGTCCTGTTACACCTTCTGTTCAACACATAAACGTTGTTAGAAGTCGAGAATTGATATGCCAAGTACAGATTAAACACGAATCGCACACTAGGCATACATCAATTGATTTGAATTACCAGACAACCATTCTTAACTAATAATGCAACTAATCTAGTGTTTTAATTGCATGGTTTTTCTAATACTTGTAACTCGCTCTGGTTGCTCAAGAGTGTATTATTGGGGTATCATAAATGTCCAAGTGATTACACGTAACGTTCGGACAATTATTTGATACTTTGCTGTTCATTGTTCATAACTTATATCTTTTATTTTTGGGTGCAGATTTAAATTTGTCATTTGTGTGTTTAAATTTAAAGTAATTATTGATATAAATAGAGATTTTTTTTAACTATATCAAAGGTCCAATGTAACGAGTATATTTCAATGTATAAAAATCAATATTATGTAGGGCAAATGCTTTGCAGGTGTCAAACAGATTTTTAATTATATATATGTTTATATTGAAGATGGTATTGTAAGATATCCTTCAGATTTTTCTGTTAGCCTGTGTATGTACAATTCAATAGTACAGTATTTTGATATATTTCTTAAACAGAAGCCAGCGTTAGCAGTGTTAACGCCCAAAAAATATATTTCAGATTTAAATACAATACAACGTTTTTTCTCTACGTTATATTACTGTAATATGCATGTAATATATACATACAAACCCTGCGGAAATATTCTCGTGATGTCTGTGAAAACCGGATTAAAACCGTTTGAAAGAAAAACATAAACAGCTAAAAGCGGAGAAAGACTTTGTTTTATAGTTACAATTTATTGATCATTGAAAATAAATATACCTCTATTTTCTATAAAAGCAATACAAATTAATACTGATTGTGAAATTGATTAAATAAGACTTCTATTTTCTACAATTAATATGGTATTTACTGTGTTAGCTTTCATTCGAATAAATCTTTTATTGTGACTATAAAAGAAAAAGTTCATTTAATTGCAACAATATCGTATTCTACTTGAAACTTTTAAAAATAGGTATATAAAACATACTCCGTGATATTAAAAAAAAGTTAAATACGTATTAAATACTTGTTTTAAAAATTTTGGGTACTTGCGTATTAAATGTATTGCGGTCACCGACCTTTTTTTTCGTATTGACTACGCTATTGACCTAGCAAGGTCTTAACAGTTTCACCCGACTTCAAGCTGCGCGGCAAGCTCGTGTTCTGCTTTTTCGCAAGTCTAACTTAACCTAACCAAACAGAGAAAAAAAGCAAGATGTCGAACGTTCGGCGGGCGCGGTGCATTTAATATGTAAATAGCCAAACTTTTATAAAGCAAGTATTCAATACGTATTTAACTTTTTTTTGTAATAACACTGACTAAGTTTTAATGAAGAAGAAAAAAGCCAATTTGCCCTGTAGACTTTTGTTGCATTCTACGGCGTAATAATTTACGTTTCATGGTAACGCATTTTCTTATTTGTACATCGCTCCTCTCGGCGTGCGGTTGAGGTGCAGACTAACACATGGTATTTCATGGCATTACTAGGAGGTATTCGCCGGCGGTGCACTTTCATAGGTAATGAGGACCACGCTGTGGGGCAGGCGCTACTCAGTTCAACCGCAATGCATTCAACGTGACACAACTCGGCAAAATGATATTAGAACCTGTTTATGTATCAGGAATCTTCAGTAACAATGATGACAAGGAAATGATGAAAAGAAATTCTAAATATTATGATCTATAATATACAAGTTTTATTTTATTTTAAGTTAGGTGTTAGTTCTCCATGGTTACAAGATCAATGTTGAATTAACATTTAAATTACCTACATCGGGTAATTTATTTTGTTATTATAATAATTAATTTGGGACTTCCCTCCACATCATAGTCCAAATACTTTAAATATCAAGTTAAACATTGTTGAATGTAATTAAAAAGCTAGCTTGTATGCCGAGTAAAATAAACATACGTAACAATGTTTGGCTTTGGAAGTAGATTCGACAGAAATAATACTGTTGAAAAACATAACGTTTGGTTTAACTCATACAACGAGTACAATTACGAAATCAAACAATTAAAATTTTTAACACGTCGATATTACACGAAGCCATAGTGTTTAAGAATCGTAGACAAGTATATTCTCGTCTGTTGCTAATTGTTGTGAAACATCTTTTATTAACGATGAGTCGTTTGTTCCGAGAGAAGACTCTTGATTACGATTACACGGTACAATGAGCACGCGTGAGAGTCCCGTGTTCTATTGTACTATAAAATTTATTATGTATTACAAAGGCGTATGCTCCATTTACTCAGACGGTAACAATAGAAACTAATAATGATCATTCCGCATTAATTGCCCGTTGCGTGCCAAAACGATAAATATAACACGCGTTCTGTACGTTGTGCGTGGATACGGTCGATTGAATGTTTACTCAATTCAGTGAGGTTTTTATACAACTATTATCCTTGTATATTATATCTTTTAAAGGACAAATAAGGTTGCATTAGAGATCGTTCTAGAATTATGTGTTTATGTTTTATTACGAAATTAGCACATGGAATTTTTGTAGTAAAACACGTGTCCGTTTTGTCATGCGGTATTTTTTTGTTAAAAACACCTGGTAACAATAACTCTTCAATTATTTCTACATATATATAAGTATAGTTTTCAATAAACTCGCTTATATTTTATTTATTGAAACAAAGAAACGAAAACAGTTATTACAATATAAAAACGAAAATTTAGTAGATAGACAGCATTAGGTGGCCTGTGTCGCAGCCATAGAATTATGAAACCTTAACTACTCGCTACTCGTCACTCTATAGCGTGGCCAATAGTGCCCACCTCAAGAGTAACAACATATTTCGTTCATCAAATAAACTAAACAGCTATCAATATGTGTATATATATATATATATACAGTTAGTTTTATAATCGAAATTTCCATTATAAATATTTATGATATAACCAGGCATCAAAATGTGTTATCAAAACTCCATTCAAAGTATAGTATGGGTACATCATAAAGGTCGTATTAATATTCACGATGCAGCGCACCCGGGGCGGGCAGGCTTCACAAAATGGCTGCTCGAGGCGATCGGCTCGTCGAGTCGTGACCGCCAGGAATCCACGCGTTCGCTCGAAACCCTCATCAATTATGCATGAATGCAGCCGAACGCCAATGTTTACTCTCCATGAGACAACAATTTATGGCGTCGTGCGGTTTTTGACATTTCTGAGACCGGTCTCGACAACTCACCAACTATGACGAAATACGATTTACGCACATACTTCGAATTAGTCCATCTTTAAATAAGTCGATAATATAACAACATCACTTTTCAAATGCTTACTGTAATATTTATAACATTTATTATCTTGAATTATAATAATCTGTTTATCACATATATGATCATATTATCACACTCTGGATGCTGGAATGACGAGGTGCTAAAGAATAGTATCACGATTTGTAATCTACCTTCTTATTCTGAACTAGCTTCTGCCCGCGACTTCATCCGCGTGGAATAGTTACTTTATGCTAAATATTACGCAGCTGAAGCTTTCAAAATTAAATAAACTATTTTGGAACATTTTTCATTGGTGCTCCACTCGTAATGGTCTTAACGTGATACCATAGCCTTTCTCGATAAATGTGTTGCTATCTAACACTCAAAGAATTTTTCAAATCAGACCAGTAGTTCCTGAGATTACCCTCTACAACCTCACAAACTTTACCTTTTTATAATATTATAGTATAGATCATCAATTTTATTGGTTGTTCTAATAAAATCATTCAACCTTTTCTTTACAAAGCAATTCATTCAATCAGTAGGAGAGAGGACAGACCTTATTTAAAAGCGAATTTATTGGCAGTTACGAACTCTTATTGTTTTCAGCAACAATTAATTGATCACAAAGTAATCTTTATCGTAATAGAATTTCTTACGCATTTGTGCGACGTTTTAAATATTTTTGTCTTTCGGAGTATTTTTCTTTCTTACAATTGTATAATAATAATAACACACGAGCAAGGTTAAATTAAGGTTTAATCTTTGATTACCGTGTATATAATCAAAGGGTTTAATACGATCCTCGACCTAATTGGCCATATTCGACCTGTTTACAAGGCAAATGAAGATGTCTCAACGGAGTTGTTTCAATAATTTATATGTACTATATAGACAGACGTAAATGTCAACACGCCAACGTTATTAATAATATCCTTTCGAGGATGTATCGAGTGACTACAATCGTTTGTAAAATATAAATGTGACTCATTGATATTGCATCAGGTAGGGCCGTGGAATTAATTTAATCGGGCGAGCCTGTCTGTCGTGGGTACTTACCGTCAGCGGAATACGACTACAGCTGTGTAAGCTATTGATAACGCTTGAATAACTCATTGTTCTTGCGAAGCGGAACAACTCGCGATACTCTACTTTTATCCGATGTAAATTCCTTTGGTTTGAAATAAGTTTTATTATTGTTGTGTTCTGGTCGGTTCTCCCACGTACCGTGACTCATGCATTTAGAAGAAATCGTTGGAGAGTTATATCTATACTAATATTATAGAGGTAGAGTTTGTGAATTTGTGACGTTGTAGCGGTTATCTCAGGAACTACTAGTCCGATTTGAAAAATACTTTCAGTGTTATATAGTTCATTTAACGAGGATGGTTATAGAATATAGGCGTTATCATAACGTTAAGACCAATAGGAACGGAGCACCAATGAAGAATGGTTCAAAATCGTTTTTTTTTTGTAGTCCGGTGAAGCTGTTAAGACCTTGGTGGGTCAATAGCGTAGTTAGATCGAAAAAAAATCGTTTTTTTTTTCGCCTTGAGAGCATCCGCTGCATGTTAGCGTTATACCAAAGTAACTATTCCACGCGAACGAAGTCGCCGGCAGAGGCTAGTACGCTATTTAATAGATTGTAACAACTAAGAATACTACGTCAGCATGACCAACATATTGAGGTTGTGCGGCTGGTGTCAGACTAGTGACACGTAGTATTATAGGTGCCTGTGTACATGTAATATTTATATTTTGCAGCTCATCATACGTTTGATTAATTAATAGACTTTATCAAAGTGTATATTATTATTGTTCCGAGTGCCAATATGTATGAAAACCACACTAATGTTAGTAATTTCAATAAACAAATTATGAAATTTAAATATTGTCATTCACATTATAATTAATATGAAAATTTAAAAGAGAACACAATTATTTCATTGATTTGAGTTTTAACTTCTATCGGCAGTCCTTATGACAGCCTCGATTTTTTTAATTAAATTATTCATGTATTAAAGAATGGATATTGTTATATCCACCACTAATGCACCTTTGACTGAATATTTAAACGTTACGCTGTGAAATACTCGACATATTTTTGCTTAAGCAAGCATACTTGAATCACAAACGTAATTATTACTAAGAATATACAAGCTTTAGTATGGATATTTAGCAATAGGAAACGTCAATAAAAAACATAGGTATTATTAGTTCTCGGTCATCGACTTGTATTTGTAAATTACTTATTCTTTGAATTGAATATGTATATTAACGCTATTACGCTTGCACGGCCTTAACTATTCGACCAATTATGATAAAGTTTTAAATAATCATTGTCAGTGGTACAAGAAAGGTGTACCTTTTTTCTAGAAAAACAATACTGTTCCCGAGCAATTGGTCAAATCTACAAACGCGAAAGAAATCGCAGACAAAAGATAGCAATATACATTAATTAATGCCTTTGTAAGAAATGTAAATAAATGCCATCCAGAATTGTATTAAAAGGTGGCCGCGGCGGGTGTTCTCTTATTTTTTATTCACATTTCTCTTTATAAGTTTTGTAAACAACCGGCCGGATAACGGACCCGTTATCAGGTACAGCAACCAGGTTATCGACTGCCGTGTTTGAATTATCTTATCAGCAAATTCCCCACCTCACTCTATACTCGTTATCTAACGTATCTCTGACTGTACATACATACTCGACAACCGTACTATGATAAATACAACTATTTTTAGGAGATTATGTAAGTCGAGTTGAAGTTCCTGCCGCATATCTCGACAACTTATAATTGTCAACAAATACGTATATACACAGTTATCTTTCTGGCATTACCACTTATCGCAGTTATTTAGAACATAACACATTGTATCCATTTAAGTATACTTGTTTAACATAACAACAGTTCGCTAGAGTTATTATATAGGTTTTTTTCTTCACAGTATGTGCAAATGATAGAACATTAACTATTAGCGTGTAACCGCTAACTCGATTAGCACAAGGCCAAAAGAAGGTATGCGACCTCTTTGCTCGTACAAAAAACACTTCGCAAACGGGTTTTGCCTGCCAATCTATGTATCCGCTTGCCCGCATGACGAAGGAAGGTGATAAAAAACCGAGCTAATAATAAATAACGCAACACCGATTGTGAATAAGTGCGATATGCAAGAAAAAAAAGAAGTAATTATATTTTTTATTATTAATAACGGTCTTTGAAGTTCAGTCTGACGATTGTGCAGAAATAAAATTCTAAATTGAATTCTTGCCAAACCATTTTTTTTATAACATCGATATAAAGAATCCGTTTTAGATGCTTAAATCTTTTAAATAACTGCTATACACTTGGACATACATTTATATGATAGTGTTTATAAAAACTATGTAATTAAACGTATATATAATAGATTTATCAAAATATAAACTTATTAGAAACAACGGTTTATCTTTAAGTTTTATTTATGAATATAAACAATGCAGATTCCTATCCGTCAGCTTTGACCCGCGAGCTGTGAACTCTTTGTGTTATTTATAAAACAGAACAGATATCTTGTCACGGAATTGGATCGGTGCCAAATCGTTAGGTCGTAAAATACTTACGGTATGTTGGTCACAGACGGTATTCGTCGATGTCATTATTAAATTATTTTCGACAATAACATACATACATTTGTTAGACACGCATTAAAAAAAATTGAAACGATTCGTTATATGTACTTTCTGAGAGAATTTTAAGTTTTAAACCAAATAAATTATGGTTATAATTATGGATGTATTTGTATAGTTTTGGAGGTCAAGTTTTATTAATGTTCGTGTGTAGGTGAAAGCTGACTAAATTAATATTTGTATTCTATGATAGACGTATATACTAGTTTAATTTGACTATTAAAAGGACTAAGATGATATATCACAAAACTCGAAATAAGTATCTACCTACTTCAATATCCTTGAGAATGATTTAACATTTCAAATATGTATTCATATACAATATTTTTATACGAACGGTTTTTTTTATCGCTAAACGGAAATGCCGGTTTTGGTTCCACGAAGATGGGTAATTTATTAAATCGGGTTTCGTTTGAGAAATTAATTTTGTCAGAACTTGCGCATCTTGTTACGTGGGTGTAACAATCTTTATTAATCTCTTGTTACTTTATTATAAACGATGTATTCGATAATTTTGTATATCGCCATACTTATATATTGTTTCCGTATATATAAAGTGCAGAGCTTATATTAATCATTGAAATTTGTATTTGCAGTGGCATATTTAGGTCTGAATACGTCTAGTGTGAGTTAATATAATCATATTGAAATAGTTCTTCGACGGACGCCTCATGTATGTACCGTCAGGTGCTCGTTTTGTGTATGAGGGACGAAGGGGAGCCTCCCTAATACGACTCCCCGTCACCCGTTCCGACACCCGCGTTGCCGTTCACTTGTTGCTATGTTCTGCTACGTCGACGTCGCGAGACTGCTGCGGCGGCGCTCCCCCCGCCCCCTTTCCTGTGAATTCCACTTCCCCGCGTTTCAGTTCTTTGTGCGCTACTGAGGCTTTCGTACGTCTGTGCCGCTTAACGGAACCATATTGACACAATCGTGAAATTTTATAGCATAGCCAATTGGAGTTGTGTGTGTGTGTGTGTGTGCGCGTAGGTAATCGTCTCTTCGTTTTTCGAACGCATACAAGTAATTCTGGAAGGGACCCGAAGCTATTCAATCAGATTTTGGATTTATTCCGTTGCGAAAAATCTGTGATACGTAGTGATTTCGATTTGTGATTTTTGTATTGAAGAAAACCCATGACTTATATTTCCCGTGTGATATTTATTTGACCAAGCTGATTGTGAAGCTGCTAAAGAAGCACTCGTGTATATCGACAGTTTCATTTTTAATCTGCAACGTAAGTAGCATCTATTTACGAAATATTATAGATTTATTATGAAAATCTTAATCTTAAATCAACAAGGAACAGTTTCAGTAATATAAAATTAATAATACAAATATTTACAAATAAAATATAAGTGAAAGATATTTAGATAATTTATAGCCCCAGGTTATCGGGTAGGGTACTGACACCCACGTTTTTATTTATCGGAAACTCGTTTTATGTCCATATATTGAAGCTATTATGTCCTTTTCTAATACCATTGTGAAATAAAAACGTTTAATCCTAACCTAAAGTGACAATGATGAAGTGATTTTTAAAAAAAAAGTTCATAAGATGTGGGAATACAATCTAGTAAAACATTGGATACATATACGACGCATTAAAAAGCTATCAAGTATTTTACCTACACCAATTATCCTAATTGTTGTATTGGATTTTAAGGTGTGGTGATAATCATCAGAAAACTGTGTTAATAGTCTGCTCCCACATATCAACTCGTTTATAGCACGTAACCGCATAATGACCGATCAACGTATCTCGAACATAAATAACGTGTTATTTATTACGCTATTACGCTAGTCTTGTATCGAATGACCTTTTGTATCGCTCGGTGTTATCAAGAAGGCTTTCGGAACGTGCATTGTTAATGTACACAGGGATATGTTATCGTTTCCAATATTTTATCATGCTATTGTTTATTCTGCTTTAGACTCGTCTTTGTTACAAAACTTATTTTGTGTAGTAACGTATGTAATGTGATGTGCATAAGATGGCATATTCGTATCTAATAATTCTTGTATAATACATTTTAAAACGCGGCAGAACCGTGTATATGAAAAATATCGACAAAGGAGTCAAGAATTCCGGTCACGAACCATCGAAACATGTCGTGAGATGCTAGCAAGATTATCGTTCGCTCGCATCCGTGCGCTTTCAATAGAGCATTGCGCAATTTACTGCACGAGTTGAGCGGTCGTGATCCTAGGCTACATTGCATCCACGGACTCTGCTATTACAGACTAAAGTCACGATAACTGATGCGCCCTAGTTCAATGGTCGAGTTACTTACATCGTTCATTTTAGGATCAACCCATGCTATCACAAAATCATGTAGCCACGGGATCAAAATTTATCGTAAACTGTGTTATTAATACTTCAAAAGTTTTAGAAAGTAAAATGCATATGTCCGTTCCGTGTATCACGTTGAAAATGTTATGTAAAGTGTAGTAAAATAATTGCTTTATTGCAGAGAAAGCTTTTGTGATAAATAAATGTCGTATTAACGGTTATTGTCCGAGTGGAAGTGT
Source organism: Antheraea mylitta (assembly GCA_014332785.1). Lineage (NCBI taxonomy): Eukaryota > Metazoa > Arthropoda > Insecta > Lepidoptera > Saturniidae > Antheraea > Antheraea mylitta. Next base: position 1,520,519 of record JACEII010000020.1, read on the forward strand.
TTCATTATACGCTTGGCAAGGCGACACGCTCTGCTGGTTTTAACGAGATGATGGCTTTGACTCGGTAAACACGCTACCTTATCACAGTAATAAGTTAGTTCATGTTATTATTGTTAAATACACTACCTTCAGTTTGGCATACATTAACATGAGTTCGGAGTTTGTTACATATTTTAAAAATCACCTTTATGTTATTAGTTACCAATTTATAGGTTTTCTCTTATATCGTTAGAACCAAAAACTGCTGTTATTTGTTGTTATTGCCAATGTATCCGAATTTTAGAGACTGATTAAACGCTTATTTTCAGAGCTCGTGTAATACAAAATAGCTTTTGATGATTTCGACCTCTTAACCCCATCAAGCTTCGTCATAATGGATAATAGAACTCAATAGGCGTGCTCTTGTATGAATGGCTGTTTAAATTGACGTAAATGCGGTTTAGGTATTCTCGGAAGACTCGCTTCGATAGCTAGTTAATCGCACACAGTATTGCGTTGTAATGAATAATTCAACACCTTTCATTGTGCTTAAGTTTGGTGTAAAAATCTACAGTGGTTAGTTTTAGTGTTCCGTTTATATTATTTGGGTCACCTTGCAAATACTTCACACTTTGTGTAACTTTTTTTTTTATTAAAGCGTCACTATAGATTCATTTAAATAGAATCGCTTATTTGTAACAAAATTTCAAAAGATGGTTTATGGATACCGTTGACATTTTAGGGGGTTTATGATTCTTTGAGATTCTTTCTTAACTATTGTTCATTTTTTATAGATCTTGCTTTGTCAGTTTCGCCTCAGTTTGTGTTGTCAATCATCCATTGACAGGATTATTCCTTGTAGCATTTCTCTGCCTAGTTATTTGTTGCCCCATTGTTTCCATCGGCTAATCATCGTCGCATTGTTCACAGCTTTGTTTACCTTTTCTTTAAAAGTCGTTTGTTTGTTACTCTGGTTTGTTTTTCTATTCATGTATTATTTTGCCAATTTTTTCATATAGAATATTATTTCGTAAATTGACAATGTGAATATAAATTATTATTAAATTCGCTTTGTAGCTAATTAAAATAATAATTACGAATATTAATTTCGCATTACGTAAGCTTGTATCTATTTTCATTGGATAAGCATTTATTTTTGTACGCGCTCGTAAAATATTCGCTTTTCAAGGTTTTTGTAAATGTGTGTATTTTTATAAATAACATACACCGTTTGGTAAACTTACATAACTTATCTATTTCTAATATAGAAGTATTTAAATGTATGCACTAATAAGTCGTGCTAATTCATTCTACTGCGACATCTTCTTTCGGGTGACTTTTCGCTTTAGTTCCTGTATGAATAATGATAATGGTCTAATCGCACCTGTATATATTTAATTATGGTAAATCTGTATACTTTGTCGAAAACGAACAACGTAAAAACATTCACGTAGCCGTATATAATGACCACTTTTTGTTATACAATTGCCAGTTTCTTCTCTGTTTATATTTGTTGTGAATAATTATTAATAATACGATTATGTAAATGAGTATTCTCGTTAACGACACTCTCATTAAAATTCTATTGTAGCTCTGTCGACGCAAACACTCGCTCTTTTGTGTAGGTGTCGTGTTCGTGTCGAATTTTATATTTAATACTTGGAATACAATTTAATTGAATACTTATATTTTGCATTTCAATTAGTATGGAGTTTATTCTTTTCAACTGTGACTCTAGTACGTATATAATATTAAATAACACGCTGAGAATTTTATTATAAAAATATATATATTTAAAACAATTTAAGTTTGTTACTTGAAGCAGATTAGTGAATTAACTGAACCCTGATAGATTATACCTTGTGAGACCCGATTTCTAAAAACTTGTACATTTTCAACTGGTCTTCTTTATTATCTGCTTTCAAATACTTTAAACCTTCAAGTGTATCTTCTTCTTCTTCGAGATACTTAATTTAGTATGGAAATATTAATTACACTTTGTTTCTTCGGTATATAATTCGATGAAATATAATACTTAAATAATTTCAAATATACGGTATATTTGTCATTTAATCTTATGATAGCAAAATAGCAAGTTCTAGTAAAATCTTAAAAAATTATACATTTGTATTTAACAATTTCGTTGTATAATAATATGGGATACTTGTTCAATACATACCTTGATCAAAAATTAATACATTATACTATAAAATAATGGTTATAGTGATGCGCGTGGACGTTGTGATTAAGTATTTGCAATGTCATCGGGGTGATATATCCGGGAATTTGGAACTCGTTTAGCATAAATTTTATAAATGCGGCGTGTCACGCATCTAGTCTTTTGTCACATTGCCCCCATTCTGGTGCGACGCCAAACGACGAATGTTCTGCGTGCGGTTGGCGCTCGCATTTTGGCATAGTTCCAGTCGTCATTCACTCGTGATATGCTCGCAATTTGCTATTTCAATACATTATGCACTGCCCACGCGTTTATAATCTGCAGGGCGTCATTGTTCTGTTCCGGCTTGGTTGATATTTTTAATATATTAACTGTTATCAGTGAAATAGTTCAAGGAGTCATAGTTTACTTTGACTGGTTGCTTAACCTTCAAATTCTAAAATATTAGGACGGTAACGTTCATGTAAGTAGTATTCCAAACCAACGACTAAGTCAATTTTCAACTTTGAAAAACTTTACTATACATAGTTTAAATGATTTCAATTTTTTGCTTTCATAACGTCGTTAATTCAAAACCATATTCTTTTGGATATTGGCTATAAAATAATTCACATAATATATTGTATAAAATAAACGAAAAATAATTTATACATTTGTTTTGATCAACAGCTCTAGTTTTCCGTGTCATTGAAGCCTAATGTCGCGTTATAAAGATTGCAGGTGTATTCACATTTCGTACATTTTTCCCCATCGTATGTAGGCGTCATGTGAATGAGCTTATTTTGGCTTCGGCCCAAACGTGCCGTCCCGACTGGTTGCTCGCTTACGTCAGCAGTTTGAAAATATGCAACTGGCAACACGCTGATAACAGACGTTATTAATTTGATTTGACACGTAAAGTGCCGCTCTTAAGCATGAAATAAAATATGATACTTCTAGTTTATCGTAAATTTAGATATTGTGTATCTGTGTAAAGCGTTTTGTCCATACGAACAGATAAAGCATGTATAAATAAAAACTAAAAAGTTATTGTTATACTTATCAACGTTTATTTATGTTGTTACAGGTGTTTCTGAGAGTTTAAGTGCGAGTGGTGATGTCGCTGATGTCAGTAATGAAATTGGCAAGTGCGTGAAACAAGAGGAAGTGATCAAGCAAGAAGTGTGCGCGAAAAGTGATAGTGAAGTGAAGAGTGAAGTGAGTGGTGGTGCGAGCGCGGATGGTGTTGCCAGCGCCGTGGCCTCCGAGGAGGACGACTGTGTGATAGTGTGCGCGCGAGATGCGGACGATCGGTCCGACTCGGGGGTGAGCGGCGTCCGCTCGGGCGGTTCCGCCAGCTCCGTGGAAGAGCGGGAGTGGCGCGGCATGGCGCACGGGTTCGGCGGTGGTCCACCCCCGCCTCTCCTGCACCTGCCCCCGCCTACACCACCCTCCTTGTATGCGAGCGAACTGCTCTGGAAGCAGCGCTACCAGCCACCGATACACGCGCCGCTTCACCATGCTATCGCTGATGAGTACATCGCGGCAGCAACATACGATAGAGAGAGACATGAAAGACTGCTACGGTAAGATTTATTATCATTCATCTTATACTCATATAATCATATCAGTTTATAGCGACATCGTTTAGACAATTTACCGGTTATGCTGACACAGAACAAAGGTCTCGGCTGAATACTGTATTTCTAAAACATTACCGGTTGTTCGACTGTCGGTTTTAGGACTAAATATTAGTAGTAGATTTACTCGATGATACTTAAACATTTTACGTTAATTCGTTGATGACTCAGCACAAGGTTAAAAATCTTAAATTACGTTATAGAATAACGATGAAACTGAATTGTATTTCTTCACAATATTGTGTAGGTACGACTCTTTGTAGTTTAATTGTTTGTATTTTCCGCTTCCAATTATTAATTTCGACATGAAGAACTTTTATTCAAGTTTATACTTATCTTATTCAATATAACAACAGTGTTTCTTATATATTACTTGTGTTTCGAAGAGTAATGATACACTATTATACACAAATTTTCTACTTTCTCAGAATAAGTGAATGGGAAAATATTTTATCATGCTTTTCAAGGCTTAGGCCATTTAATGGGAGTATTAAAATTGTCGTTTAGCAGTAAATAGCAGTAGTAGTCTATGATGGTTTTGAGAACTGTAATGAGTCATACCTTTGAATTATTTGCTTGAGACCATAGCATTAAACATGTACATATGTTATTAGTTTGTACATACATGAGATATGTTAAGTGTGATTATCATTATAATGTTTAAAGGTCATATTGATTTGTAATATGTTATCTGTTTACATTTGGTATTATTATATTTTAAGTACATAGTGGCGATATTGATAGAGTTGAGTTATTATTTGTTACCGTATACTATTATAAAATATTAGCCTCTGCCCGCAACTTTGTTCGTGTGGAATAACTATTCCACTTTAGGTACGTAACTACTTTGACTTAACGCAAACACACAGCGGAAGCTCTGAAGAGGAAAATGCCCGATTTTGAAAGATTCTTAATTGGTGCTCCGTTCCTATTGGTTTTCGCGTGATGATATATATAACCTATAACCATTCTCGATAAATTAGCTATATAATATTAAAAAGGATTTTTCAAGTCCGACCGGTAGTTCCTGAGATTACCCTACGTCACAAGGTCACAAACTTTACCTCTTTATAATATGAGTATAGATTTAATTTGATTCCATAAACTTATTTATAACTAAAATTATTTATATTCAATTTTCTGTTTCTATCAATTGTGATTTAAAAAGTTATCCTTTCTCTATACTTTTAATCGTTGGTTGTATGTAATAACCAACGAGACACTACATCATATTATGATATATCATCATAGGTATGTGTGCATCATTTGCTAAACATATCATGACGTTTCTTTTGCAGGAAAATATAACCTGTTGTTGATATACCTCCATTAATATATGTGACGTGCGATTGGTTGGTATTTTCCATGAATTTTATTACGTTTGACTTCCAAGAATTCCCACCGTTACTAATATAATCTACATATTAGTAACACCCTTTTTATGTGATGAATTGAACACAAGAAAAACGTGAATGTTGACATGGATCCTAAATATATATATATTGCAAAACAAATTAAATATATAGGTATATGTTGGAAACGAGATGATTATCTCCATAAGTAAGATGTTTATGCTCTGTAGAATGTGTTTGCCCTATATATGGGATGCCACGTGAGCCGATTTTGCTGCTTTACATTATTCAGAGCTGCTGCCTCAGCAGAGGTTTTCTCACAATTCATATTGACTGTCCTGTTATGGGCTACATATTCGCGTCGTTTAAAATCAAAACTGTAGGAGTGTACGGTCGGAATGCGGGCGTAAAAGAGTGTCTCTTTTTTCTTTTCGAACTGCTACGCTATTGACCCAGCAAGGTCTTAACAGCTTCACCGGACTACAATACAAAGAGTGTCTCGGTCAGGGTAAAAGCATTACAATGTAACAACTTGCTTATTCTTTTGATAAAACATCACGGTAATATTATTAGGTGTTCTATGGCATAAATTAACTATAATTAAAAAAATATTTATAACTATATAGTCAATTAAATATTTCTTTCCGCACTATGATAAATTTCAGAAAACTTTATTTAATTGCAACTTTCTCCTATGAGTTGTACTTATAATCTCTATATTTTCTACTAACTTTCGATGTTACTGCGAAAAGCAGGTCTTTAGTTAAAATGAATGTTTTAAATGTTTGCCGTTTGGAAACTACATTAGTACATTTTCAATGTTTTTTATATATAACTCATTACAATTATCTGATCTTAAGTAAGCTTCTTCTGCATATATAAAAATGAAAGTTGGTATAACCTGACAACGACAAACTGGAACACACCTGTAGTATGATCTGAAGGTTTCCATACGTAAATGTTTTTCATGCATTTTTTTGTATTGTCCATTTTATTGTAAATCTGTCCTAAGTGACGCTAGGATGTATTATATTATGATTATATTTTGATGCGAACGGGGTTAAAAGCCATTACTAGTAATTTTTAACGGGGGTTGAAAATAATAAAATGAAAATATAAGAACTCGTAAAAATTTCTTTAAGTAATCATTGCCGAATTGTCTTATTATACGCGAGTTAATTTTTTCTCTTTGTTATATTAAAGAAATAATTGTCTGTTAACTAACACCTTTATACTCTGTATAAATATTATTAATTTTACAAAATTTAATAGTAATATGTATTATAAATATACATCCTAAATACTATGAACTTTATCCTTTGTTTGATATTTAATAAACATAATGTTAAATGTGTATGCTTCGTGTTGTTTGCTATAGATATCTAACCTTAAATAGATACATTTACAACAAACAAGTCGTGTTAGAATATCACGATTTTTTGTTCTTATAAACATACTCCGGAGTTATAAATGTGTTAAATGAGTGTATGTTGTGTGAACAAGGATTTTTTGTATTTAAATTGAATTCGGAATCAAATTTGTCTAATTTACATTGCAAATGAATGCGAGGTCAACAGTGTTAAGTTCAGGCAACTCAGTCATGGACGTGGTATTTGTTAACGCCTTGGAAAGGTTAATGTATTACTGATAATGAATATAAAAGTATAAATCGAAAATAAACACGTTAACATAATTTATAGTCTTATTTGGAATCCAGTAATTATGTAAATAAGATATGCGAGTAATATTACACTAATTTATTAAAATTGCTATTAATTATAGCACATTTTAAATATTCCTGACCAGTATTACATAAATGAACCAGTCAATGAAATATAGTTCATAAAATTTAGCGGCATATATTGGTAAAATAAATGAAATAATCTTCGTAGTCGGATCATTAGATCCGGAGATATTTCTTAATTCAAACTCAGACTTTTTTACCCTTTAGAATGATTCTATTAAAATCTACAGTGGTAAGGTATTTAGGGTTACGTAAGTACCGATTTCAGTTTGAAAATACGTTATCTCAAGTGAAATCGAAATTGAAATTTGACACTTTTGGACAGCATATGGACATATTTTGAAAGTTGCCAGTCACAATGAATAGAGACATATAATTTAGTTACTGTTTTAGTTAATTTTAACATTTTAATTTTTTTATAAAATCAGTTACAAAAATTATATTATATGAAATGATTAGGGTCGAAACAGTGTCAAATGCGTTATTACTCGAAAGAATTAATTCCATATAACTTGTGGGTTGTATGATTATATCTGATAATTAGTACTAAATGTATGTGGTATGTGTACGGGTTGGACAAAAATATGTAATTTTTACTTTCTATTGGTTATGAGAATAATACTCTGTATAACAAAGATTTAAACCTCTTTGGTATTTGTATTATAGATGTTAGAATTCCGTTTATAATTAATCAAATTGATTGTGGAATTTCTGATCAACGTACAAGTTAATAAAGCCAATCGTTATAAATATAGTTCGGTTCCATATATAACCTTTATTAGCAAAATAAATAGAATATATTTTTAGTATTGATCTAATGGCCTCAATTCACTGTTCCCAATTTACAACGCAAACTTATTAATGATTTATTTTACCTTACAAATTCATTTCGGTGAAGGAAATTCATACTGTTAATTTTGATTACACAATTTGATTGGATGGTTACCACCGTTCTGATAATCTTAATACCGATTACTATTCTACATAGTAATGTGTGTTTGCTTATCCGGTTGTTTGTAAATCTTTCATGGCCTATTTATCCAAAAATCATGAAAATTTAAATAAACATTGTCAGAGTTTCAGGTAAGGATATTGTGTGCCTTCCTTTCATCTAAAAATAAGTACTGTTTCCGAGGTATCGATCAAATTTATATTAGAGCGTAGCCACAATCAAATATATCAATGAATTTGTAAGACATTAATAACGTATTTTTCTATCTAAAGTTCGTAGGTATGTGTCAGGTAATTTCTTTCGCAATAAAAATGTAAACGTATATGTAAATGATATTTACATGTATATGTTAATTGTATAAGACAGAGGTGTACCATATGTATTTATAATGTATAAAAGGTACAGCCTGTATAAATATGCCACGGTATGGCCGACAATAATTGATACTATAGATACATTTAGAATACATTTGGAAAGTATTTTTTATGCGAAATGTTTTTGCTGCGCAGTAAAAAGTTCAATCAATATAATAACTTATTTAGTGGTATCCGCCGCAAACTATGAACCCGTACCTAACGTTGCGCGTTATAAAAGACGTCCGCGACACATTTTTATCGACCCTCCTGATTCAATCACGTCAGCGAACGATCAGTACCAGCCTGTCCCTCGAAACAGAGTGTGTTCACGCCCACGCCCGCGTAATCACAGATCACGCCGCCATGGTCTGGGGGTTAATTTCGTTCCCGCACACCCGATTAGGCCTCCCACGGCAGCGGCTCAAGCCTAGGTTCAATCCCTCGGTAGGGAGCCCTCGAGTACGTTGTTTGCGCGATACGGTGACACACAGATAAACATCACCGCTACAACACTACACGATCACCCTCACACACGTGCACGCCTACACGCTACATATTAAAGTGGAAGGGTTTACTTTTTTTCCCTTATATATATGGAGGGGTTATCGAGGCGTATATGCTTGGTACACATATACGTCTCGACAACTCATACATATATGAATAGTTAGCTAGGTTAGCTAAGATAGGTCGCGATTTTGCATGCAACAGGCAACAGCCAAGCCGAGGTGTGCCGTGCACCCTTGAGCTGGTTGCCAAAATAAAATCGGCTGAGTGCCTTAAGCGCTCGCCTTAGTAGTCCGGTGAAGCTGTTAAGACCATGCTGGGTCAATAGCATAGTCATTTCTAAAAAAAAAAAAAACTTATTAACGCTGTTAAGAGGAAATAAACATTTTACCTTATTTAATAAAAACATTTTCTCTATGTCATGTTAAAATCAAATCGTTGGTGAGTTTTGGCGGGATTTTGGTCTGTCATGTAGTGGATTTTATATTTTATTCATAATCTTGTGTTATTTGGCTATATATTGTGTAAATTTGGTGGTGTTTTACGTAATATAGTTAGTTTATTATGCATAAGTGAAGTGAATGGAAAATAATAACACGGAGCATGAAATTCTGAGATGCCACAAAAACTCCCTGGAAAGTTCTAGCAAGGGATCCACCATCTTGTTAGAATATGGTTTCACACGATGCTTAATATTGGAATGATCACACGAAGTTTGTGATATTATTGACTACGTGAGAATGGCAGTAATAATCGGAAAGATTGATTGCCAAAAATAAAGTTAAAAAAAAAAATCGTTGGAGACTGTAGCCAGTTAATTGCATTATTGGTGTGAACTTTAAAACATTCAATACGCATTGAATACTTTCTTTAAAAAGGTTACATTATAAATGTACTGCACTTGCTGAATGCTCGCCATCTTGCTCTTTTGTCTCGCTTTGGTTAGGTTAGGTCAGACTTGTGAAAAAAGGATAACGAGAACTTGCCTCGGGCGACCGAAGTGCATTTAGTACGAAATCTTTTTAAAGAAGTATTTAATACGTATTTAACTTTTATGTAATAACACCGTTAGTGTTCAAATTTATTGATACGATTCTTACGTTTTTTATTACAGGTTACGAAATAATTATATTAGAAAGTGGTTTTTGGAAAAAATGATTTTAACACTTGGCGACTAGGTATTGAATGGTTAGCGTTGGTTGTTCTCGATTGTTCCATGTTCACACAGATCACTACGACACATATTATGCGATTATGGCTCAGATCCATTGCGAGGATAATATTTATTGACATTATAATAACTATAATAGGACTATTTCTAGCTAAAGAAGTGTATAGGGAATTAAAAATAATGGCTGAGGTATTCGAGCAGAAGCAACATTTAATTGTGATCCGATTTGATTTTACTGAGTAAAAAATGTATGCCTCTATGTAAACGTAACACGCACCAAAACAACATATATTAAAGGATTATTAGTACTGTATGTCTAGATTAAGCTATAAATTTATAAGACAAAGTAAGAAATTGGGAACTGTGTAGTTTTATAAAAACAGTCTGAAAACTTTTAAGTAGTTATTGTTGAATTAATGTTATATAAATTATTTAGAGTTTTATCTCAAGAAACAGTAAAGTAATAAGCAATAACCTTAAGAATCGAATTACAATAAAACTTAATTTATACTGTTACGAATACTGTTACTCTCGCTCAGTTTTATTACCTGCCTGCAATAATTGATGTAAAGGTTAGCGTTACTCTAAGCTTGATTTCTATTAAAAAGAGGTAATTTAAATGTAGTAATAATGCAAGTTATTTACTCTAATGATATTTTAATTCACAGACAATAAATTCATATGACAAGTCCAATGGTGCATTTTAGTGTGGTCGGTTGAATATCTTTCAGCATCGCGGAATTTCGATCCATATATAGGGTGTACTTATCAAGTATTAATTTTATTGTTTCAAGGTGTTACATTATATACTTTCTCTTAAGACCACTGTATTATTTTCACACAATATCTGAACGTAATTTTATGCTAAACTTGTAAATAAAGTGTAACCTTTTCCGGCTGACAATAACTATGTTCATAATAGATTTAAGATAAGCCGGATAAACTCAAGATTAAGATTATAGGTTAACCTTCAATATATTTTTATGTTTATGTTTACCTTTCATTGGTCTTAACTCGAAGATCGTTTATTACGAACTATAAATGTGTTAAGTTACGGATATTAAACAATGTTATCGAATGTCGAGTATTTCTTACAAATGTTTAAATTAAGAATTTCTTATGACCCAATTGTCTAGTAGAAATATACGGATGCCATATGAACTGTGGTGGCGAATTATAAATTGGAAGTTATGACTCATTTTAGACAACTGATAATCCTTTGACGATATAGATAACGAAGTAATTATACAATCTGACAGTGATTTAAAGTAGATTTGATTCGTTCTGAAATTAATGTTATGGAATAGAAAACAGGAGTGCAATCCATTTTATGTTTAGTGATCACTGCAGTCTATAGCTATATACAAACAATCTCAAAAGATAGTTTAAGTAAAGATAGTTGGGAAGATTTATGACCTCCAAATTTCCTTTATTTTTAGATATTTGGTCATTATTTGTAGGTAGAGCCACGCTGAAGCTATACCTGGTTTCAGCATGAATGGGTCGTCTCGTCCTGGGTAGTACCACCGTCTCACAGAAAACCGACGTGAAGTAACAGTGCTTACATTGTTGCGTTTCGTTTGGTCAGTAAGAGCGCCAGAGGCCCACATACTTCACTATCCCATCTTCCTCTTCGTCTTCCCATTCCCTCTTCCTCACCAACACAGGCTGTTAACGTAATTGCGACTCCTCTGGTGTTGCTAGTGTCTATGGACGGTGGTGATCACTTAATATCAAGTGACCCACCTGTTCGTTTGCCTCGTATGACATAAAAATAAATATTTATTAGGTTATCCCCAATGTAGTCAAAGAGAAAACACAGTAACGAAGAAAAATTATTAAAAGTAAATTTTATACAGCTTTATATTATAGTGTCATCATAAACTAACATCATCCGTTACTTACAATCCTCTTCTTAAAACAAATTTAGATTATAATTCCTTATAGGATAATGGAATAATATGTACAATGTAGATAAATACACGTTTGAATAAATCATAAATCATGGTGTAAACAATTTATCTTTGCCATGTGGTAATAATGACACACACAAACTAGATACGAATCAAACCGTTCAAATTGTACGTTTCCGTTTCTAGAACGATTTAAATAATTGTCTGTTACATAGGAATTTATCTATCTAGACAAAAATTGCTAGGTCCAAGTTTTTCCATTGTTCTGTTATGTTTTTTTCGCGTCAAATTTCTAACTAATTTATATAATTTATCCAGTATTTATAGAAAACATAACTAGTACCGTACACTCGTTCATATATTTAACTCGAAAGAACTTGAAATGAAACGATTACAACTGAATAATTGTTATATGCTTAAGACCAACTTTTTATATTAAAATCTAACCAGGGACAAAACAAATGTTGACCTGAACACGCATTATAATTATGGCAACCCAAATCTTATAATTGCTTAAGTACCATTATAAGGTATATCTTGTATTTTATTTAGATTTATCTGCTGTTATATTATTCTGGTATCTTACCTTCTTATTAGAGATTGTAGCATAATGTTTTATTATCTTTTCTTATAGAAATATTATAGCAAGAAATCGCAAATCTTTCAATATTATGTTTTACGCAACGTAACATTTTTTTGAAGTTATAATTCTTTTGGCGTGTTAGGGAAAAATTATGAGAGTAAATTTATACAATGCGCGCGCACACCGTCACGTAAAACCGACACCCTGAAGTTATTACGATGCGAGCACACGCCGTCACGAAAACCGACACCCCGAAGTTAGCTATAGTCAACATTTAGTTTCTTTGTATATGTTGTTTGTATTTCTTTGTATTAAACCTTTAATTTATTAAATACCTTTTTTCTATTAGAGTTGTTTTTTCTACAAACGTAGTATAAGGCCAATGATAACATTTTTGAAAAGATTTTTATCTTGTCACGCCAAAGAAGTACTATATAACTTCTAAGTAGCGTATACATAAGTACCACGCACAACTTTTTTGTTCAGTAATGTTTTTTTAACTGATTTTTATAACAAGTTTTTCTATGTAATAGATAACGTACGTGATTTAATATTTGTTATTGCTATAATAATCCGCAACGTAATAAGATTTTCTCGCAGACTTGCATATAAAGTGTTTACCTCGTATGTTGTTTGTTAAACATTCTTGGAATTGTTTTTAATTCAAGTAATCTAGATTCCAGAGCTATTCGTAAACAGATCATGATAAAGTATCGTGTTTCTGTTATCTTGTTTAATGTTTTGAATGATTACGTTATTAAAAATGTTATTATCGTGTTGGTGATTTGGGTATTTTTAGTTATTTGTACGCTACATACGTGACGGGCATAAGATTTTCTTTTTTTTTAAGCAGGATTTCTCGTAAACTGTGGATGTAAAATTGTAAAGTAATAAACATAAAAAAATTAATAAACACCTTCAAGATCTAACCTCGTTGCAAATCACAGACTCCGTAGATTCATCATAGAACTGCTTCAAGTGAATATAATCGCTATATAAAAACAAACAAAATATTTTATAACGGTTTTAAAGGATATTTTTATATTACATCTTAGGGATTAAAAATAAAATAAAATGAAAATTTAGAGATAGATTCAGGATTTTCCAATTTAAAAGTACGTTATTACAACCTTTATATTAGTAGTATAAGATCTATAATATACAGACAAATGTTATAGTTTTTATAGCAAAGGTCATATACATTCTAGGTAAAATTAGGAATATAAAACCTAGCTAACTACAGGTTACCCAACTGGCTAGTTGTGTTGGCTGTGTGTAAATTTCTCTATATTTATATAAGCATAAATATCTAATTAACAGTACGAATTACAACTTAGTGAGCTTCTTAGTAACTTTGATAATTATTGTTAGTGGTTATCGAATGTTACATACATATTTATGAACTGAACCAAATAAAAACTTCTGATAAATGAAATTTGTAAACGTTTAAAACACATGGCTGCCATTAGACGAGTTACAAGTACATATTACATATTCTATATATTCAGAATAAATAATTATTCGTAAAAGATTATTTTGTTCTACGTACAGTTTGCCCTTAGTATTCCGATGAACGTTTTGCAAGGCGGTTTCGGATTATAGAGTACTGCCGTATATCTTTAATTTGGAACTTTTTGGAAAGAGTACCTTGTAATCCGACATTTTTATATTAAAATGGTTACATTTTAGATGTACCACAAAACATGTATTTGGAATTTAGTATTTTTTTAAATAGAGTAAGTTTTATTATAAAATTAACTACAACTAAATATATTGATTTAATTAACTATGGTATTACACAAAAATAATGTTCATAATGTATTTATATTTATGTGAATCTATAAATTTATTAAAATTAGAAGCATTAACGAAGATTTTCCCAACAAAAATGTACAAGTGATAATGCGTTTTATAATACAGGGGATTTCGGATTAAAAAGGGGCCGGGATTACCAGATGGCCACTATATTTTCGATATAATTGATTATGACAAAACTAAAACTATTATCATGCTAAAGAAATGATGTATCCAATTATTAAGCTCATCTGAGATCCTAATTGGCCACGTCCACGACATCAGTTTGTTGTTTGTGGAATACGTTCAAGGTTGTTTATTAATTACGTCACCACGCGAAAGCCGCTCTGGGACAAGGTGAACGTACGTAATGCCAACTGGTACACCTGCATTAAAATCGATGGGATTTTTGTTTAAATTAATGAACACAAACCTCATTCGAATGGTGAAATAGTTGACTTAAAAATAAATACGTGATTTCATATTATTATTCTTATATATTATCCTTTAGTATTAATTATATTATTCAGTCTTGTACTCATCGGTAACATGCATATTCATAAACGTTATGGTAAATCCATATAGAGATTCTACGTTAGAGGAAACAAGATAAAAGATTTTTGTTTTAAGTTTAACGTCAGTTTGACGTTTTCATATGTGAAATACGTTTTGACGTAAACAGTCGTGAATAATACATTTAATTTGTTGATGATTTGTGCCACAATATATAATAGTGACTATTATGTAAATATATATTTATTTATTTAAGACCTGATATCTGATTTATTTGTATTTCAATGGACTAATCTGGAAGAATAAAATTATACAATTAATATTTAACACTGCTTATAAAGGGACTCTTCCATGACAAACTTGACGCTGGCAGAATTCTTCTCTACGAGACGCCATTATTTAAAAAGTTGAAGTTGATTTGTGACAAAGTTCAATAGCGTATATATTATTTGTTATATATGTGTATATGTATAATTCCTTGGTTATTCATGAGATGTTAAAGCGATATTTTAGTTGATTCTGGTATTTACAATGTAATAGGATAAATGTATTGCTTTTACTTCAACGTAAATGTTGAAAATGTGTAAATTATAGATAACTTCGTTTAAATGCAGTGATAGATATCTTATATTAAGTGGACTAATTCATTACTTGGGGATTGTATACGATTAGGGTATGTATCTATAGTAAAATTTAAAACCTTGGTTTTTTTTATTGTTTATTTAACTGTATTATGTTTCTAATTTGAAGGTATTAGGAATAACGCCCTTGGCACCACTATACATTTGAATATCGTAATATCTTTTAATTCTGAGAACTCATACTTTATTATTATAATTTGATATTATTCCAGGAATGTCTATTTTTGTATTACTATAAGTTGTATACCTATAATTGTAATTGAAAACAATACTGTTTTATTTGTTACAGAGATAGAAGGGAACAGGAGCAACGTGAGATGCTGGAGAAGCAACAGAAAGAGAGAAAAGAGAGAGAACGGTTAGAACAGGAAAGAGAGAGAGAAAGAGAAAGGGAGCGCGAGAGAGAAAAACATGAAAGAGAAGAAAAAGAAAGAAGAGAACAAGAAAATGCGGCTTCGAAACTGGTTTCGAGGCATTTTGAGGAATCTCTAAGGCTGGCAAATCAAAAGGTTGGTAGAGTTTTTACTATATTTTTATAAATTGTTCTGTTAACTTGTTTGAATGATTAAGTAAATTTAATCGTTTTATTACAGAGGGATCGCAATATGTCATGGTCGATATTGCATAGTCTAACGCCGAATCGAGGCGCGCCAGCACCCGACCATGATAGGCTACGCGCTCCCCCGCCGGATCGCAATTATTATTCTCCGCCCGGGCACCCGCCCACGCATCCTGCACACCCCTCGCATCCTTCAACGAGACCCCCTGTTTCCTCTCCCGGTGATTATTGCTCACCGCACGCACGGCTCATACCGTCTAAACCGGATAAATCAACATCCCATCAATCGCTGCCGAAAGGAGAACCTAATTTCGCACCTTATAATTATCCACCCTATCGGTCGTATGATAAATTAAAAGATCCACATTTACCGGCACCGCCACCGCTGGTGCCTGAGAAAAATTCAGTTATAGTCAAACACGATCCCAAACAAATTCACCTAGAGCAGAAGCATCCTTATCCAAGCAAACCTCGTAGTGAACCTTCACCACATTACCTTCCTTCTCGGACATATCGAACTGGTCCGTCGCCCCATGCTCCTCCTCACCCGGCATTACAACCGGCGCCGCACGCGGCCACATTGCCTGCACAGGACAAGGGCGCGCGCCGTCTCTATCAGCCCCAGCCGCAACCCCAACCTCCGCCTCAACGTTCGCCCGTTTACTATCAACCTGTACCGACTAAGCCGAAAGTTTCTAGTCCGGCGCCGCCGCATATATACGGAAAACCCAGTGGTTCGCCGAGCCCGGCGCATTATGCTGTCGCTGTGGAACCTCCACCACCGCTCGCAAAAGCAGAACCTCCACCTGTTCCATACCCGCCACCCTCCGCGTACTCGCCGGCCCCTCGGACGCGTCCGCCACCTCCGGCACATTCGCGAACACCTGAACCGCGTCCTCCGCCACGAACCATAGTCGATACCACCACCATTTCACCATGTCAAACACAACCTCTTGACTTGGGTGTCGCTCGCGAGGACCCAGATCGATTGTCGCCGAGACGACGTGTTGCCGTCGACCCTCCTGCTCCATCTGAGACGGACGCGAAACGGCGGCGATTGGAGGAACCTACTGCGCCGCAGCCTTTAATTGCGGCGGCTGCAAGTATAGCAAGGGCGCCACCCGGCTCTGAACCTGCGCCTCAAGCTCCCGGACCACCATGTGATGTTCGTGTACCTTCTGCTGACGGTAGTGTAGAGGCACCGGAACGCGCAGCAGGCGCTTCGCCTGCACCGCGGTTGACGTTGTCGGTTAGTCCAGCACCTGCAACACCAGTACCGCCGGTCGCAGCATCGCCGCCGCAATCCGCAGCGCCGCCCCCTGCTCCTACACCTCCAGCCCCTCCGGCGACACCACCTGTAGTAGTTGGTAGCGAAACTGACACGCCAGCGAAAGCAGCTTCGTCGCCACGAGAAGGTTCTGCGCCGATTCGACATCTTGGAAAAAAAGCGTGGCTCCAGCGACACGAAACTGCACCAATAGGTGAAGGCGATTGTTCCGGAGGCGGCGGTACCTGCATTACACTACCGATGACAATCGCTCGTGGTTCAGAACCTGACGACTCCGGGTCGAATGTCACAGTACCTATTGCCACAAAATCCATCCAGCGACCTGCCAGAAAACAATCTAAACCGCGCAAACCGAAAGAACCCAACGGTCGCATCGATGACCCCGAAGAGGACAGTTCGAGCTCCGATCGCGAATCTGCCGCGCCACCGAAAAGGAAGCCGCCAAAAGCTAAGCGGAAAAAAGGTGCAGTCGCACGTAAAGCCGGCGACGAGCCAAAGCGAAAGAAGGCGGCGGAGAGCGGGAGCGAGAGCGATAAAGAGAGTGACGACAAGGATTCTGATTCGGGAGGCAGCGGCAGCGGTAGTGGTAGTACATCCAGTAAGCGGGGAGCGGGCAGAGCGCGAGGACGGAGAGCGCGCGGCGGGGGTGCGGGCGGGGGCCGCGGGGGACGACGTCGCGACGAGCCTCCGCGTCGGACCCCGGGGGCTCCCAGCGCGAAGGTTGCAGCGGACTCGTTCCTGCAGAGCGGCCCCTGCTTCGAGGTGGCGCCGCGCTTGGCGAAGTGCCGCGAGTGCCGCTGGTCGCCGGCGCAGCGCGACAAAGACATGCCGAACATCTTTTGCCGTTTCTACGCTTTCCGAAGACTGAAGTACGCTAAGAATAGACAGTTGGCGATAGCCGGCTTCTCGGACCCCTATAAGGACGCCGAGGAGGTACGTAAAACGATTTTCAAAAATGACTTCTGCACAAATATCTTGCTTCTATGAATAAACTTGAATATTAAATTCCATCATATTATTCAAACATATATTTTTTTGTTTCCAGGAAGATAAGAAATTATGGTTATCGTCATCGGCTGGCGCTGCCGAGCTTGATATAGAAATGAGTTGCTTTCTGTTGAGGGAGATTGGAGATCAGTTCTGTGAATTATTACAACAAGAGAAAGAAGCTGAATCTCATCACCTAAACGAAGGTAAGGGATTCTAAAGGATTCATTTAAAAATTTTTTTAGCTTCATTAAAAGTATGTTTCACTATTCAAATGTAGGGATGATGGTCTTCAAGTTACAAACTTGCTCACAGGGTCGTCGAAGGACATGTTTAGATATAATACAATTTTAAATAAATGCAATCACTGTCAAAAACAGCATCTAATCTTTAGAAACACCAGTTTTTAGTGTTGATTTGTTTAAACATCAAATTAATAAGTTAACAAGCACATATGAAGGGCTTCAGGGAAATATTGGCTAAGACACATTTTCAAAACAGTACAGGAGAGAAAATTCAAATCTTCAAAGTATTTTATGGTGGTCTTGAATACCAATATATGAATGATTTCGAAAGGAAATTTTGTTATATACATTTGGAATTGTTTTCTGTATAAAATATGCGAAATAATAATAATAGCCGATTTGGCTAAGTCATGGACTTAGTTATTCACTATTAAAGAATAAGTAAAACAACAACACAACAACAAAATGTGTCACATCGTGCCTTATACTTGTTTTAGACAGTCAAAATATAAAATTAGTATTTTTGTGGCCATACACTACTAAAAAACAATAAAAAAAATTAACTTGCCAATTCCTTCCATTTAGTTCTTCATATGAATTTTTGAATTTGCATTTTAGATTCGCATTTTTACATTTTAGATATGATGATCGTAATTAGAAAGTAGATTATATTAAGAGATCGTATTTTACAATATTTATTTACACAAATATTTAACTATAGTTTTTTTTTTTAATAGACAAAACGATAGCGTGGAAACGCGTGGTTCAGGGCGTTCGGGAAATGTGCGATGTCTGTGAAACAACATTGTTTAACTTCCACTGGACGTGCGGAAAGTGCGGCTTCGTCGTTTGCTTAGATTGTTATAAGGTGAGACTCACTGACTGTTATTCAAAAAAACATATAATTATAAAGCTTAGTTTCTAACTAACGTATATTATTAAATTTCCTAAAACACTATAACTGAAATAATTTTTTTTTATCCCACAGTCCCGAACTTCTGGTGAAGCGGCCAATTCAAATACAGAAACAAACAACACAACCAACGCGACAACTAACAGTGAAAGAGATTCATTTGGGTGAGTGTATATTTGATTTATTGTTGAGAATGTAGAAATATGATTTTAGGTATAGTTTATAAGATATGTTCGATAAACGATCAGTTTTTAATCCTGTAGTCAGTATGTAAACGTTATTGTCATAGAAAACCCTAATTAATTTGTAGTCCGGTGAAGCTGTTAAAACCTTGCTAGGTCAATAGTCAGTTACAGAAAAAAACCTAATTAATATGTAAACACCTTTTGCCTTTTAGCTCTTTACAAAATAATTTGTTAATGAAAAAAAAAATCATTGTATGCTTCATATTAAATGGTCGCAGTAAGTTTGAAGTGTGCCTGTCAGGATATTCTATATATACTATCTAGGGTTATCTTCCTATGTAAAAAAGCTAACATATTCTTTAATGTCTTTAAAGAATTGCTTATATTTTTTTAATCAATTTGTCATGATACAACGGTTTGTTTTTCCTCATTTTGTTAACGCAATAAGTCGATAAAAAAATCCTGGTTGTTAAAAAAAAGGTTCTGTCACCAAAGTAACAATTGTACTTGTACACTCGAAGCCATATTGTTGGCCTGAACGTTATTCGATCTTGATGCCTTGTAACCGGTTATTCTCTAGTTTGTATTATTTGTTGATGCGTCATGCGTCATCTTCGTATTCAAGTGGGATGGGCTGATTGTCTGTATCTAACTGTATTGTTACAACTATACGTATTGCTATAAATTCATTACATTAGCTTTTACATTGGCTTGCTACATTTCGAAATTAGACAGATATCGTATTATTAAAAAATAATTAAGCACACTGTGAATATATGTTTTAAAAAAGTTCGTCAAAAAGAAGGTCTTACACTTTTAACAAGGTAGAAACGTCTTAAACACTTTTTAAATGTAAATATTGTCTAACGCTTATCTAAACTACAGTTCTTATTTATATTTCTTTTTGTCGGCAAAACAGGTTTCATTGTAAATTATTGATTTCTTGGATATAATTCAATTAGTGGATGCAGATAAATTAAATAGTTTTAGAGATTCATAAGTAAATAATACCTATTACTATTTGATAATTGACAATGTATGTAATCTAAGATCAACTAAGATTCTACTGTTCCGTTTGCATTTTGACGTGGTATAATAAATTGACATTGTGTTCACCCCTCAACCACTATTTGACATGCAAAAAGGTTGCCGATGAGAATTTTAAACCTCTCTTATAGGAAGGATCGCCTTAGGAACCATTCAAGTATTACGTAAGCAGAATTTCTGTAATTTCTGACCACTTTCTCCTCACCCTCTTCCTGGTCAGCAAAAGTAAGCAATGTTCTTAACCCTCCCCCTATAATTACGTAAACATTTATATAGGTATATTATATTATATGGTATAAACCTGTACACTAATTCAGTAAATAAATATTGTTGACGTAATCACCGTCCACCCAAATCCTATGTCATTAAAGATAAGCGAATCTAGGACCCCTGCCCTAATGCTTACGTAATATTTGAATATATATATCATACGAGACAAACAAGTGGGTCACCTGATGTTAAGTGATCGCCATCGTCCATACATACGCGCAACACCAGGGGAAGGGCAAGTGCGTTGCTAACCTGTGTTGGGGTTGTGGATGAGGAGAGCGGGAAGACTGAACGAAAACCACACTGTTACTTCTTGGCACCGGGGGCGAGCCGACCCATTCATGCTGAAGCAATTAATAGCTTCAGCGTGGTTCTACCATCAACATAAAACCATAAAATATCATTTAAGTTGAATTTGTGTAATGGTCAAATAGTGAGTGGTGTGTTTGTTTGTGGCAGTTGGTTGACGTGCACGTCGGGCGGTGCACACCCGGCGCGGCGGTTGCTGTTGACGCAGATCGCTGCGGGCGGAGCGCTATCCGCCGCCGCGGCGCGCGCACACCGCGTCCGCGCCGCCTTCGGGCTGCCCTCCTGCGCGTGCGGGAACTCTCCCCACGTCGCTCCCAGCGACCGACTCGCCGCCAGAGCTCTACTGCAACACGCATTACAAAAGGTTATTTCCCCCTCTTTTACTTGTTCTTGTCAATGTTTCGTTTCAATTCTAGATTAG
>JACEII010000020.1:1542266-1689478 GCA_014332785.1 Antheraea mylitta
TCTTTATCGAAAATAAATTATTAACTAATGAAGTAAAGTAATATAACTAGTTTTATCTTGAAGTAGAGCAAGCAATGAAATTCTTATGATTACTACTATGCTTATAAAATCTATTAAGGTAATGAACAATGCAGATGAACTGGCGTGTGTCAGTCAGTTCATATAAAAATTAATAATAATAAAATATAACTTGAAGCCATCTAATTATTGCCTTCATTTCCATTTGATATTATTAGTTGTAAACAAAGTGTAATATCTAGTGTAAGTTTCATGGCAATAGTTCCAATAGTTATAATACAAGATGCTGAGCCCCCTTTTAGTGAGTTTAAATATACTGGTATTTGTGATGTATCAGTAAGATTTCTGAGGGTTTATAAAACTTATATATGAATATATTACATACAGTGCGATTAGTTTTTATTAATATATAAGTATAATAAGCAGTCCGATTCAATGTAGTAATTTGGAGATATTAGCCTATAATGTTATATAGAATGAATGGTATATGCTCAGTTCATTATAATCTGAATGATATAACTCTGTATACGAGTAGTTTTTTTGTGATGCCATATCAATGAGACTGAATACTGTTAAATAAATTTTGTATCTTGTTTGTGGATCATTAATTAATATTATATTTATTATTTAATAGAATGTCAAAAAAGAAGACGTCAAAGAAGAGACCGCGTCGACGAATGGCTCATCACCGGTCAAATCGGAAAACGGTAAAACTGGCAGTTCAGTTGTCAGTTGGTTATCGGAGATACCTCTCAAGAATGAAGCTAAGGAAGAGAAATCGGATACGAGCTCGTCCGACTCGGAGGACGGTGGAAACTTCTCGACGTTACGAGAGCTATTGATAAGACCGGCGCCGGAAGGCAGCGTCGAGGCGCAACCGAGGAAGAAGCAGAAGAAGAACAAGAGCGAGACGGTCGATGACGTCATATCGAGTGTAGTAGAAGAGAAAAAGGGAGAAGAAGACGAGGAAAAGCCGTTCGCGTTGTCGAACGTGTTGCGGCGGTATGAGAGGAGTGGCCGAGAACAAGAGGAGTTACCGGTCAGGATAATGACGTTGACTGAGTCCAAGCTCTTGTACCCGGAGGTGCCTCACGCGTGGCTCTGTGACGGGAAATTGTTGCATCTCACCGACCCCGTACATCCCGGCAATTATAAGCCTTTCCAGGTAATTATCGTATTCTGGAACTTTACATTTCTATTTTTATATCGCACTAGCTTTTGCCCGCGACTCCGTTCGCGTGGAATAGTTACTTTGAGTTAACACTAACACACAGCGGAAACCCTCAAAAGAAAAAAAAAAAGATTTTGAAACTTCTTTATGGGTGCTTCACTTCTAATGGTCTCAGCTTGATTGCATAGCCTATAGCCTTCCCTAATAATTGAATTATTTAATACTGAAATAATTTTGCAAATTGGACCAGTCATTCCTGAGATTAGCGCGTTCGATGAAACAAACAAGCCCTCCAGCTTTATAATATTAGTATAAATTAATTTGAAATTATAGTGTAATATCAGTTGTGTATATGAAATTTCGTCCATGAGTTTGTAATACAGCCGCAGGTCTTGTCTGAAAACCGTAGTTGCATTTGTAAACCTGCATTCAACCTGAAATAAATGTTATGTAACAGTATATTTCTTCCTTTAACTAGTATAAAATATTGTAGCTATTTTTAAGTGCTACCCATTACCATCGTTTTCTCATAAAATGGCGTGACGTTGTTACAGGACCAATGGAAACGCGGCCAACCCGTTCTAGTCTCTGATGTATCGAATCTCCTCGATAAAGATCTGTGGAGTCCCGAAAGCTTCTCACGCGACTTCGGCGAGACGCGAGTCGACCTCGTGAACTGTGCGTCCGGACTCGTGGTTCCAAACCAGCCCGCTAGAAAATTCTGGGACGGGTTCGAGCTCGCCGCGAAACGCCTCCGAGACGAGCGCGGCGCCCCCATGGTGCTCAAACTGAAAGATTGGCCCCCGGGCGAGGACTTCGCCGAGCTCTTGCCAACACGATTCGACGACCTCATGCGAGTACTACCACTCAGCGAGTACACCTCGAGGAACGGGAAGCTGAACCTAGCCGCGAGGCTGCCCGAGTGCTTCGTCCGCCCCGACCTCGGCCCGAAGATGTACACCGCGTATGGTGGCGCCGGCGGTACTACCAACCTACATTTGGACGTGAGCGATGCCGTGAACGTCATGGTGCATGCTAGTGCTCCGGGTGACGCTCAGGAACGAGCCCGTGAAGCTGCCCGAGCGGCCGAGGAAGCCGGAGTCGATGTACTATCACGTCGCAGAGCTCGAGTCAAACCCCCAGCGGCTCTCTGGCACATTTACGCCGCTAAGGACGCGGACAAGATCCGAGACTTCCTAGTCCGGGCCGAGTTGGAACGGGGCGCTCGACCTCGTCTCCAACACGACCCTGTCCACGATCAGACCTGGTACCTGGACGCTGCTCTCCGGGAACGCCTCTACCGGGAGTACGGCGTCGAAGGGTACGCGATACTGCAATGCCCCGGCGATGCGGTTTTCGTACCGGCCGGTGCACCGCATCAAGTACGGAACCTTCTCGACTGCATCAAAGTCGCCGAGGACTTCGTTTCGCCGGAGAACGTGTCGCGGTGCTTCGAACTAGCACAACAGTTCCGGCAACTATCCCGGCAGCACTCGAACAAGGAGGACAAGCTGCAGATAAAGAACATAATGTACCACGCCGTGAAGGACTCCCTGTGCTGTCTCGAGGAGGCGCTCGCGAAGGCCAAGTGAGGCGGAGCGGGCACTCCTGTGCATTTGATCTCAACCTCGAAAGTAAATAGCTAAGTTCCGCATTTAAATGTAAGATTGGGAGCGAGTATGATACGCGCTGTGCGCCGTTTCTTGTATAAGATGCCATTTTAAAGCGTCCGAGATGATTGTGTACCAGTTATGTGTGTAAGTGTACTCGAAATGTGATGTGATTCCGTCGTGCAACCCGCGACTGGTGCATGTGCAATGTAAATTAGTCTGAATATGGTGATATATCTTTGAGATGTGGATATGTTTTATGTTCCTTAATCGAAATACAAATAAACTCTTCAAGTTATTAAAGCTTAACTGTAGTTATAATGATATATATGTATGTATTGTGTAAATTTTTAATTCGAATTCCATCGAGTACATAGTAAGAAGTGTATACTTTTAAGTTATTATATTTGAAATAAAACGTTTTCGCTCGAAGCATTGTACATTAAACATGGCGTGTAGATAAGTTCTATCCTATAATAGATTTCTCAATTTGGTTAGTATGTTATAAAAATGATAGTTAAAAATTTGTGACAATTTAATTTTGTCCTTATTGCTGGATTAGCAAGTTTTTTTTGTACTGTGTATATTATGTATGGTTATAAGTTGGAATAAAAAAAAAGATGTTTATATTAAAACTGGTTTTAATTTATCCCCCACTTCAATTTACCTACTATATGAATCATGATGAAAACGAAAGTAAAACCCATAAAAATTCACTAGGATTAGTTACACTTTTTTATAAATTACATTGTTATTATATATATATATATATATATATATATATATATTTTCATTTTTTTAACTTTTAAGATTTGAAGAATAACTGAAAATTAAGTTGTATTCTTTTATTCAATTTTGATTACTGTTCATTGATTCTATTTTAACATTTAAAAAGGGTCCTTTTTGTACAAAGTTTTAAAACAAGTTCAGTTTAAAAAAATGTATTGGAACATATGTATTGTAAAAAACACAATATTATGTCCAGCAAGCGTTTAATTTTTTAGAGTCTTTGCCCGCGACTTCATTCGCGTAAAATAGTTACTTTAGGCTAAGTCTAACACGAAGGGGAAGCTCTCGAGAGGAAAAAAACCCCGATTTTAACACTCTTCATTGGTGCTCCGCTCCTATTGGTCTTAGCGTGATGATATATAACCTATAACCATTGTCAATAAATGAGCTATATAACATTGAAATATTTTTTTCAAATCGGAACAGTAGTTTCTAAGATTACCCCCTACAACGTCATTCAAAGTCAAGTGTATTGTAAGAAATTACATAAAGAAGTATATTTTGCTAACGAAACTAATTAGAATTACACAAAATTCCAATTTAATTTAGAGAAAAACAGGTTTTCTTTATCGTAGCACGGCAAAATGACTGCACTGCGCCTGATGATAAGCACAGTATAATCCAAAAACAATAGCGACCACCGAGTGACACACTATCCATCGCCGGTCGCCACTGTCATGCCGGCCTGCAAAAAGCTGGATATGCATAGGCTGATCCCGAAACGCGACGCACTATTACGGGCTTTTTCGCCATATAAATGGTGGTTGCGACCCAGTCGGGCTGTAAAACCCTACCACCCCGCTTTCGCCATTGCCTCGTTCGTTATTCAGCAGGGTGCACCACGTGCAGGTGAGGTTGGCTTGGGTGTCTCAAGTTTTATGATGTTATTCGACACCCCTTACACCCCTAAACTTGTGTAACAAGGTTTTAAAAATTTGTGCTCAAGCCATGTGCTGGAAGTCCCAAAATGGAATACACAGTCAAGCTAAAAGTACCCTTTTTACTTTCAGCGCTCGAAGGGTTATAATAAAAAATCTTAAGTAATTAAGAAAAATAAATACTCAAAGGATCAATTGTAGGATTTTAATAATATATTTTTGTTTAAACCCGTGACCTGTCAAAAGAATGTTTTTAAATCGATTTAAATGTGTATGGCGCCATCTAGTACGAAGCGTTGGCATTATGTATCACACAATAATTTGTATAGATTACACACTTCTATTAAACAATAGATGTCGCGATTTAATAATATTAAATTATTTCACATTCTAGTATTAGATAATAGATGTCATATTATAATGTGTCAATTTCATAAAGAATATAATGTTGGCTTTTTTGATTAAATAAATACTGGGAATGAATCTTTGGAATACATAGTCTTATGATACAGCAAAGTCCTAACAGGTGCATTCTTCACTGTTGATGATGATGTTAATTATTTTAGTTTAGTTAGAGCAATTAGTATTACATAGAAAAAACGTTTTGTTTTAGCCAACAATTAACCTAAAATTTAGATATCTATATACATACAAATAGGCAGTGTGGAACCGCTTAAGATCATCTCTCCCTGTTTCTCAGCCGTTTTTTCTTTATTCTTTTTTTATTTCGTTTGGATACAAACTGTATTTTTTTTCTCTATGATCGAAGTTTGACCACTGAATAAACACTGGTACGTATTAATTTATGTCTCAGTTTCAGTGTAAATGTATTTGATAGTAGTGTTGCACCTGATGATGTGCAAATCATCTACAAAACTGATCGCTGAGAGGTTTACAATCCATCGGCAATCTTCGCTATTATACCACCCAGTAAAATATAAGGTAAGTACCGGCAAAATTATGTAGTCAGCAATAATACAATAAGTGTTTACGAAATTGGAGATACGAATCTAAAGTTACCGAGAACTCATGACTATTGAAATTATCACGACCGAATGCAAAATCAACTTTAAAACACAGAGCCAAAGCTGAAATTATGATCTACAACTATAGTTCAACTCTAAAAACAATGTAAATAATACTCATGCATCACAATTTCTGTGAATTTCGTGGTAAACAATGTTGAATTGACAATGTAGGCAGAATTGATTTAAATTACCATTAACTGTGTGTATAAATTATATAGACGAAGCTTTACGATAAATGAGAATATGAATCGCATATTGAAGTTTTGAACAACTGTCCAATAATTGAATTTCGTTTTTTAAGTTGGATTGCGATTACCCTTGATCATGTATACTGTATTTCTATGAAACTTTGAGAAGTGTGAAGGTTGCTATTGTTAAAGGAATCAGAATTTCCCGCGGGAATTTGACACAGAGGAATTTCCTCTTTTTTACTCACTGATTTGTTCTTATGTATAGATAAGTATATAATGTATGTGCTGATTAAAATTTAGACTGTGTTAAATACACACCATCTGGGTAGTAAATCTACTTGAATATGATGTCAAATGGTGGCAAAAATACCTGCAGCCACTAGTCATCGCCGACGCGCACAAATCTATTGACCGTGTTAGGGCAGGCGTTCACTATGCACATTTTGCCGCGCGGCGAAAAATCGCATCGGCATAATATAGCATCACAGTATTGTAACAAAGACATTTGAATCGTAATGGAGGAATCACAGCAGCGGGAAAAAGTATGTGACAATTTGTATTTTGTTACCGGCGCCGTGAGGCGATCGATCTTTTTTGTGTAATATACTTCCTAGTTTAGAATTATGTTACTAGATGCTGTTAACCTGGGAAGGTCTTTACAGCTTCACCGAATTATTGAGGCGAGCGCTGAAGGCACTCAGCCGATTTGGGATGTTTGGGCGACTAGCTAAAGGGTGCACGGCACACCTCGGCTTGGGCTGTCGCTTGTTTTATGCAAAAATCGCGACCTATCTGAGCTAACCTAAGCTAAGCTATCTAGATATCCGTATATGAGTTATTAAAACATGCATGTGTACCAAGCATGCGAGCCTCAACAACTCCTCCTATATGTCTTTTGTGTCGGAAAAAATCCCCTAACCTATGTAGGATAGGATAGGGAAAAATAAGGGTAGAACTCTTTGTCGTTTATTTCTCTGAAAAAGAAAAACAGCATTTAAGCGTGCATGTATGTATAGGTGATCTGTGTGATGTTGTAGCAGTGATGTAAGGTTTTGTGTCACTGTATCGCGTGAGCAGCGTACTCAAGGGCTCTACGCCGAGGGAACGGACCTAGGTTTTTGCCGCTGCAGCCATACTTCCCACAAAGTGTTCTGTGATAACAACATATTAGGAAAGCCTTGACCACGCGGACGCGACGTTTCGCTGTCAGATCATATGTTTTAATTGTACTTGTGAAGCATGAGTTCACTGAGAATATTCGAGAAATACCCATCGTATAGACAGACGATTATAGATAAGAGGATATATCTAAAATCGTATCTTTTTCTTGGGAACTCTAATTAATTATAAGAGTCGAAATAAAAGCCAATTTTATTATTTTCTTTTCAAAATGTCAATTTGTCTGACGATTTTCGCCGGGCAACGAAATGTACGTAGTGCACGTTCGCCCTTACAAGTTTCTTAAAAAGAAACTTAGAAATTAATATTCTGTTACTACGTTCAGTAAAGTTGTAAACTCTAAAATATAATTGTTTATAAAATTGTAATGATAAAGGGATGCAAAACTATTTTACCTACTACCAAATATGCTTATACTCAAACCACCCCTGAGAGCTTATTATACCTTGTAGTCCGGTGAAGCTGTAAAGGCCTTGGAAGGCCAATAGCGTAGTCAGTTCGAAAAAAAAAAGCTATTATACCCTTTCTAAATTGTTTCGATTCTGTTACGGGGTTGTAATTTTCTACATGTTGCTGGCTTTACCGTAATTACACTAAACGTATATAATAATTAATCGAAATGATCCAACGTCGTTAACATTTTTATTACCTACTAAAATATAACGTATGCGTATGTATACCACAAAAATGTTCCCCATTCGTAGAGTTACATACATATGTGAATTGAATTTGAATAAATATTTTAAATGCAAATGTAAGTTTGTTTGTTTATTTGTTAGGCTTTCACGCCTTAACAAATTAACCGTATCAAGAAATTTTGCATGCACGTTTTTTTTTCGTACTGACTACGCTATTACCCTTACTAGGCCTTCATAGCTTCACCGGACTACTAAGGCGAGCGCTTAAGGCACTCGCCGATTTTATTCAGGTAACACGCTCAAGGATGCACGGTACACCTCGGCTTGGGCTGTTACCGAAGAAAAACCCGATCTGACCTAGCTAAACTATTCTAAGTTAATCGTACATGTATTCATTTTTTAATTATGCAATTAAAAATTGCATGATTCAAAAACACAACATGTAAATCTTAAAGAAACGAACTAAACTACTCGATTCAGTTCGAATAAGGAAAAAAAAGTAAACCCTTCCACCAGTTTGTGTAAAGATGCATGTCTGGATATCTGTGTGTGTGTATAATCGGTGTGCTAGGTACTGTATCGCGATAGCAGCATCTTTGTGATCACCCGGGTTATCTCAGCCAAAGATCCCACCGAGAAGACGCGACGTATGTGCGGGTATGATAACGTGAGGGCCCTGCTTAGTGACACACGAGGGAGGTATTCGCGGCGTGACCGGCCACGCACATTACTGGAGATCGATTTTAAAGGATTAACGAACGGCGCCGGCGCCGGAACGCATGCACGTTCCCAGGGGTACATAAAAGGATAGTTTTTCTTCATCGATTGTAGAAGAAAAATACATGCAAGAGATAGTTTAAACCTACATTAACATGATAGAAGTCGCGAGTAAAAACTAGTAATCATTTAACTCTTTAATCTATACATGCGACAAAGTTATTTATATCGATTATTCAAACTTCATTGTGATTTGTATAAAAACTTTAAAAGATAGCAAAAAATAAATCTAGATCTATACAGCATCAAGCGTTGAACCCCATTTGTTTATTAGCTCACAAAACCACACAATACAAATGTGACCTCATCTCAAACGAATTCCTTTTCAACATAGATTACATTGAATCTTTACTTAGAGCACAGATAAATTTATCGTAACCAATAATGCAATGGACATGTAACAGTCATGTGTAACGTTTATTTCATTTGTAACGTGATATAAGTGGTGCCGCCCCACTCTGGCAGGTTATAAAGAGGGTCAGACGTCAGACCTCCATATTGCCAGTTCACCTTGTGTGATAGACGCGGTTTGTCTTGTGGTAAAAATGAAGGCGACAACTTTGATTATATTTGGTAAGTAAATTAATTTGGAAATTTTTTATAACGATAAAAAAACTGCTGCAACTTGTTATTAGTAACAAATAGGATAACACAACACTATAGTTAAATTATAAAATATAAACTTAATTAAAACATTTAATCAAATATGTATAGAAGTTGTATTACATATAATCTATTAACGCACCGTTTACAAGCTGGTATTATCGGTTAGCAACGAATCGAAGCTCAACTTATCTTCTACAAATTGAAAACACATTTATTAGACTTACACCTTATAAGACTATTAGGAAAGGGTTATTTATCTAAGTTGTTAATTTAGTAGTCCGGTGAAGCTGTTAAGACCTTGCTAGGTCAATAGCGTAGTCAGTTCGAGAAAAAAAAAAGTTGTTAATTTACTTGAATAAAAAAACCTTAAATCGAGTAACTTGAAGAACTTGTAGCAAAGATATTTGAGTACATATTTATATAATATATTCAGAATTTTTGCACGTAATACTTTTCATTAACTGCATGATATAACTGTTCAGATAAATCTATACTAATATTATAAAGAGGTAAAGTTTGTGAGTTTGTGACGTTGTAGGGGGTAATCTCAGGTACTACTGGTCCGATATGAATAATTCTTTTAGTGTTATATAGCTCATTCATCGAGAATGGTTAGAGAATATATCACACGTTAAGACCAATAGGATCGGGGCACAGATGAAAAATGTTTCGAAATCAAGATGTTTTTTCCTACTGAGAACGCGAAAGAAGTCGCGGGCAGAGTCTAGTACTTTATAAAGCTGTGATTGTCTCTTCATTGTACCGAGTTCTTGTGTTTGTTCAGCGGATACCCGAGGACCCCAAACATTATTTTATTATACCGTTAAAGCTATCTGTTATACTCAGTTTAAGTAAGCTATTTATCTTGTTATTGTATGTTTCATACTTTATCTACCAGTTTTTATCAATTTTTAAATTTAATTTGTTTACTACAAATTATCTTATATACATACAAAATCTTATATACATACCTACATTCAGTACATATATGTCTAGCAACCGAAATACTAAGAATTTATGTTGCTATAAACAAAGGAACCTTTTAGAAAGGGCTGCAATTAATTTACGTAACAAATTAGGTAAGTATTCTTCGTACAGAATACCAGTTATATATGTATGTACTGTCTAATACAATCTTTAAAATAAGAAAGCCGGTTTCGTATTGAGAAATTATGAACATGTTTTTGAGATATTTAATATGAAAATATTAAGAAGTTCTTCAATAAAACGTTCTATGTGACTCACAAAAGGATACCAGGATACAACAAGAAGTATTTTATTATTTAAGTGGTCTGCCTTCCCGTCATTATCTTAAATATTTTACGAGTGTTTGCTAAGGTCAGATGTGCGGGCGAGTGCAGAGTGCCCAAGCGTTTATTAGATCACTATAAAACTTCCTACAATATGAATACACGTAAACCGGTTCATGACAACTTATCGCATCGTCGCATCTTATTTCGCCTTTATTTCGGGCTTGTTTTTTCTAGTTAGGCAAAATTGCGACTTAGTTGACACAATAAAACGAGTGCGCGCATTGTCAGCAGAATACGAGCCTCTTTGTTAAATGTGATACTGCCATTTAAATTCTTCAAAGTTGTGTAATTTGTACTTTCATAATTTATAACGTATTTAGAGATAGGTAAATAGTTTTATTGTTGAAAACAATTGAATAAATATTTAAATAGTAATAAGATAAATGCCGAACTAAATATAAAAGCAATGTTTGGTTCGAATGTTTCTTCTACTGTATGTTAATAGTAGCATTTTTATAGATTCATTAAGATTTATAATCATAGTAAGGAAATTCAATTTGAGAAATGTTCACTAATCAGTGGCAGTCTTGGCCGTCCTAGACCCCAGGCCATGTAGTAAGTACCAGCCACCGCTGTGTCAGTGAATTTTTTGTCACGATTGGCCGCCCCTTATACCTGGCCGCCTTAGGCCCGGGCCTCCTGGGCCTTAGAGCAAATTTGCCACTGTCACTAATACAGTATATATTCCTCATAATAAGACATAATAATACCTAATCAATAAATGTTATAAACCAAAGTCGGTTTATTGCTGTCAGTATGTCACTTTAATTCATCTAATATATGCCGTTGATTTTGGTATACTTTTGATTATCATTTAGTGAACTTATTAGGGTAGGTTTATGTGTATAATATATACATATAAGTCAGAGAAAATCTTTTTTTTTACTGTAGCACGGCAAAGTGACTGCACTATGCCTGATGGTAAGCACAGTGCAATCCAAAAATAATAGCGACCACCGAGTGACACAGTTTCCATCGCCAGTCGCCACTATCATGCCGGCCTGCAAAAAGCTGGATATGCACAGGCTGATCCCGAAACGCGACCTGCAGAAGCTAATCACTATTACGGGCTTTTTCGCCATATACATGGTGGTTGCGACCCAGTCAGGCTGTAAAACCCTACCACCCCGCTTTCGCCATTGCCTCGTTCGTTACTCAGCAGGGTGCACTACGTGCAGGTGAGGTTGGCTTGGGTGTCTCAAGTCTTAAGATGTTACGCGACACCCCTTACATCCCACAACAATCTTCTCTAATGAACTAGTGAAAAGTAATTTTCGTGCGCTTATATTTATAAGGCTTATGAGATACGTAAAAGTTAGCACTATACTACTGAATATAAAATCTATCCTTCACAGTATTCAATTAATATTATAGAAAACACCAAAGATTAGAAATCATGCACAAGAAAAAAACGTGTGAAGATTCTTATGCAACTTCCAATTTCAACTATCTTTGATGAATTGTAAATATCGAAGCGGCAAGAAATGTATCTAAATTCTCTAAACACTTACGATACCATATTAGTACATGTCAGCCATTCGAAGCCGGGTCGGGTTGTTAATACTTTATATTTGTATATAATAAGTTTTATATATATTCCAGCGGTCTTGTTCGTGGCTGTTAGCTGCCGTCCAGACAAGTCCGATTTGAAGCAGTTGAAAGCAGAAGCGGCACGTAAGAAAGCCTGTCTTCATGATTGTTCCAACGTTAAGTTCCAGCCGATCTGCGCCAGCAAAGATGGCGACAAGCCAAAGTCCTTTGGCAGCGTGTGTGTAATGAATAATTACAATTGCGAACACAAAGACAGTAAGTATTATTACTTATTTGTATTGAGTATATCAGAGGAAGTTTGAAAACAACGCCAGTGACAGAGAAGCTGGGAGTAATATGTTACTATGGTACGGACATATTATTAGAAAAGGTGTTAAGTTATGAAATTAGAAAAGTTTTGAGTATGAGAGTTAACGGATATTGGAGTAAAGGAAGACCGCAAAAGGTGGATGGATTGTGTGAAAAATAATATGTTTATAAAAGGTATGAATACTGAGATGACATCTGACAGGAGAAATTGGTAAAGGAAAACATGTTGTGCCAAAGTTAGATGGGATAAGGGTGAAAAGAAAAAATCTATTATCATTACAAATATGTTTATTTCCAATATCTCCTTACTTCCTTCCTTCTTGCCAAGAAATAATTAAAAAGAAAGTTGTATACGGAGTATACAACTTACGGAGTATACAATAAGTATTTTAGTAGCTCACACTTAGTCCTAACTTTAGCATTTTGGCGTTTTGAGCCACATAGTCTTATTCGTCGTCCACATAGTCGTATTAATTGATACTGTGAGCAAACGCAAACTTGCAAAGTATATAAATAATATATTTTGGAATTTACTTAAGTGTGTTATACATGTGTTATTAAATGCCTTTGTTTATAAATAAGTCTTTATTGGTTGATAATTTATCATTCTTATCTCTATTATTCTATATACGAGTACTCTTTTGTTAAATAAACATATTATTATGAAATTTAAAAATACATGAATCATGACCATTCTTTGACCACTGCTATTTTGAAATAAAAGGTTATATATGTGGATCTTACAAATTCTAAGTAAATTTCACTAGTCCCATATGATTAGGACCGATAGGTTGACTAACCAATAACTGTAGAATTAACAATTAACTGATTGATGCATATGCTTTATTAAAATAATTAATGGTGATGCGATTAGATTAGAGATTGAAAATTTTGTACTTTGTCTCTACCTTATTGCTTTGCTTCGGAAAATCGTTTAAAATCTAAAAAAAAGATATATTTCGTGGAGGTCGAGCGGTTTGGAAGTTGAAATATCAATATGATGTCTGCATGATCGAACCCCGGTATGTATCCATTAATTTTTCAGAATTCCCGTAGAATTACTAATTTAAATTATTAACAACTAGCCTCTGCCCGCGACTTTGTTTGCGTGGAATAAAGATATTCTTTATTTCTAAGTAGTCCGGTGAAGCTGTTAAGACCTTGCTGGGTCAATAGCGTAGTCATTTCGAAAAAAAAAAATATTTCTAACACGCAGAGGAAGCTCTTAAGAGGAAAAAATACCCGATTTTTAAACATTGGTGCTCCGTTCCTATTGGTCTTAGCGTGATGATATATAGCCGATAACCATTATCAATAAATGAGCTATATTACATTGAAAGAATTTTTCAAATTGGACCAGTAGTTCCTGAGATTACCTCCTATAACGTCACAAACTCACAAACTTTACCTCTTTATAATATTAGTATAGAATATAGGCTGACGGTGTAGGTTAACATTGTGAGGTAACTTGGTTTACGTTAGAAAATTTCTTGTAGTACCACTCACTGTATGTGGGAAAATATAGAACTAGATTTTTTGGCGTTTGAAATCGCTAATACGTTGTGGGTTAGTATGGTGATTATACCATGGTATCCCGGTGAAGCTGTTAAGACCTAAGTCAATAACGTAGTCAGTTCGAGGAAAAAAGTGATTATACCATACTTTCCTTCGGGAAGAGGCCTATGGCTCTGCAGTGGGCCTATTAGGGTGATGATGATAAATTTCATACCTCGTTATTACATTGATGTAATAAACAACGAAATATATAAAGAATGCGTGATTCAGAGTTCACACAATTACCTAAGCGTGACGAAAATGATGTAAGTATGGTAATGGTGGCCACCTTGGATACCCCCACTATTGTGTTTTGACACTAATAGCTTTGTTCGGTGGCCATTATACCACGACATATTATGTATAAAAATACTGAATCATAGTGATGTATAGTCAATTATACAACACTATGTACGCAACTATATACATATATCTCTAGTATTAATAAATGTTGCAATAAGTAATTGAAGAGATAAAATGTGTAAATATTATCCATATTCAACTTAAAACTCCTACCAATTTTTTGAGGATCGGTTGCACGTTATGAATGTTCAGGTAATAACTCTTTCTTCCGTGATAAATATTATTGTAATGTACGCCATCTAGTGATGAGCTGTGGTATAATAGGTTGACATAAAATTTCTTCATGGAAAATGGCGTTCGACTTTATTATCTGTGATATATATATTAACATTAATTTTTATTCTGTATATATAATATTATGAAGCTATAGTATATTACCTATAGTTTTTGGTGGGATTTTAGTTTTATTCATAATCTTGTGTTATTTGACTCTATATTTTGTAAATTTGGTAGTATTTTGCGTAATATAGATAATTTATTGTACATAAGTGAAGTGAATGGAAAATAATACCACGGTGAGTGAAATTCTGCGATGGCACAAAAACTCCCTGGATGGTTCTAACAAAGGAGCCACCATCTTGTTGGAACATTGAAATAATTACATGACGCTTGTAGTATTATTAACTACACGACAATGGCAGTAATAATCTGAGACTGCTTGTCAAAAAAAAAATTTTAAAAAACCTGTTACCTATTATTTTCTTAGATTGTAAAATAGTTTTGAACTTTAATTGTATTACCAAATTTGTTTTTTTTTCGAACTGACTATTCTATTGAGCTAGCAAGGTCTTAAAAGCTTTACCGGACTAGTTAACAAATTTGATAAACATTTATTATTTTCATTACTGTATAATAAGTTAGCATTTGTTCGGAGCTAAGACCGCGTAGTGTAGATTTGTCCTATCCTCTTATATTTATTCTTGCTTTTTCAATTACAGCGTTGCGGAAAATCAGCGACGGCGAGTGCGCAGGCTCCGATGGAATTCGCCTTTCTTAATTCTTTTATCTATACCCAGAATTCGTCAATCTAATTTGTTTTTATTCTTATATACAAGACATGACATGTTTTTTTTTCTATAATTTTATTACTTAGAATGCTTAATCTAGATATAGTTAAGTCATTTAAGAGCTCGGTACAATATTGCTTAAGATTAGAAGTAAATATTCATATTTAAGGATATAATATAATGTGTTAATTATAAAACATTTATAACAGCTATGTCAAACTCAGTCATTAGTGGGCCAAAAGCATTAAGGTCGTAAACTAGATGGACCGCAAAACCTAATCTTAGAGAATGCCAACTCCTGAAAATCGTAACAAAAAAAGTACTATTATAGGACAAGTATACTTACTAAATTTCCAATAAAAGGGCCACAGTAAAGTACAAACGTCTTAAGTCATATATTTAACATTTTTTCTCTTTAATTAAGTTGCCTATTTGTGGTGTGAATTTATTGGCAGAAATAACTTTTAAAACTACATCCAAATGTACGTCTGTCGCTCGAGATTTTACTGGAGGTTTGTTTCCTTTCATTCAACCAAATAACTGTCACACTTTCATTGCAAACATTTATAGAATTCTATTACAATAACAACAGATTGTGTAGAACTGCTGCAGTTCGCGTATTTACAAAAACAATTTTTAAACGGGTCTCATTATCTGGCAGTTCTCATAATTGATTCGGGCCAGAGAAAAATGCTTAGTCCACGTGTTTGATATGGCTGAAGTATAATCTTAAATATGAACGGGCTCAATCAAAATGACTGTCGGGCATCAAAGAAACTGTGATGTAGTCGCTAGTTTAAACCTTTTATAGCAGATGTTTGTTGGTCGAACTATTGATTTAATTAACTACTTTATTTGTCTTGCTTTCTTTTAATTATTTTCAGACAATTAAATGCTTTCATGATAATTCTTTCTTTTTTTTTAATTCATTTAATTATTTTTTTATCCTCAATGGGTTATCCACAACAACAGTTGCATGAAGAAAGTAACTATTTATTGTTACTAAATAACGTAATATTAAATAACATAATTTATAAATCGATTTAGCCACATGCGTTAAAGACACTTTGGATTGATAATACATCAATTAGGCGTGGAATTACATTATCCTCAAACACATTTAATCTAAAAATAATTAGTCCAATCTACTAGATCTGCGGGCTCATCGAAAAGTGCACCACGTTAAGCGAAATGTATTCGCAGGAAAGATATAAAGATCTAGGCTCAATGCGTCTGATTCGTTTCAGGGTTTATGTCAGGTCTATGTTATCTGACACTATTTCTAAGTCTGCTCTGGAACTATATGAAACTAAAACAAATTATTATGTTTGCACCTCTATCTGTTTAAAATTGTTACACGTTACGAAGGTAATATAGTATCGCAGGCGACTAAGCCTTCAAATTAAAAAAAAAAATACAAATATCTATCTATCTAATAGGAATCGCCAAGAAATAAGTCCGTACTTTTTCAAAACTACGTACTCTTTTTTATGCAATCGCACAGAAGAAGGATATTTTTTCTTTTGAACTTATCGATTGTTGTCTTGCTAGGTCTTTCTGGTTTTACGGTTTACCGCTCTTTTTGGGCAAGCCTCGAGGACATTCAGCCGAAAAACTAGTGCAAGGGTTGCAAAATGGCTGACCTCTGCTTGGTTTTTCGCCTTTCGTGCAATATCGCGTATCAAGTTTATCTTATTTATCCGAGCTAATCGTACATGTATACTTTGGTGAAACACATGTAGTTATATGTATTCCACTAAAGCGTTATGTATTTTGGATTTGGGAAGTAGGGTAGTTCTTCGACTATATCTGTAAAACGTTTATTTCTTTGACGTGTTGTATAACCTAAATGGTTTGATAGATCTTAATATGTGGATGTCGTTAGATTCTCAAAGTTAGATAATTTGGATTTAGTAAACGATCGACATAATGTAAATACTAGAAATAATAACAAACTGGTCACTCCATGTTTTAGGCTAACTAAGATCAGTAATAGTTTTTTAGGTAACGGTGTTAGATTTTATAACAAAGTCCCAAAACATATTACCGACTTGCCAGTTCAAATATTATGTCAAGCGAGTCTTAATTTATAAAGGCTATAAGGCTAGTGAGTCCTCTCTGTGCATCCACCAAAAACGAATGTAACCTTATATGTTTACTATGTTGTAATTTAATTTAATAAATTTACTACGAAAAGATAAACCAGATCAAGTTTCTCTCCGGTTCTTCTCGATGACTGGGTTGTTTTCCGAACCGGTGGTAGCTTTGACGTACATAAGTGCCTTCTTAGGGCCTAAATTGAATAAAGAGTATTTCGATTTTGATTCTTCTGAATTGTGTGATAGGTATTATAATGGTAAAATATGTATGGAATGTCTTTGAATGGTAAAGAGGAGAGAGATATCTTTTTTAGTTACCAATATTCAATTGAACAGTATATAGACCTAAAAACAGTTTCTTTATTTGTAATGAGGTTTGCTGTTTTTTTTTCTAATACTCAATCTACTTATGGTTTCATTGTCGTTTTACATATAGTCTAGCTTACTGTGTGGGTATAAAAAAGCAAAAGCAATTCGCTGAAATAAAACTTTTATGCCAAATATAATATTAGTTTGTAAATATTCCAATGCTGTAAAAATATATATTGTTTTGGGAGTAATATCTCCTAGCATCAATAAGTAATGTACTAATTGATATTAGTAGTAGTAGTAATAGTAGGTGGTAGAGCCACGCTGAAGCTATTATTGGTTTCAGTATGAATGGGTCGGCTCGCCCGGGGTAGCACCACTCTCTCACAGAAAACCGACGTGAAGTAACAGTGCTTGCATTGTTGTGTTTCGTTCGGTCAGTGAAACCCGATTAGGCCTCCCACGGCAGCGGCTCAAGCCTAGGTTCGGTCCCTCGGTAGGGAGCCCTTGAGTGCGTTGCTTGCGCGATACGGTGACACACAAATATACATCACCGCTAAAACACTACACGATCACCCCCACACACGTGCACGCCTACACACTTACATATGAAAGTGGAAGGGTTTACTTTTTTCCCTTATCGAACTGAAAAACTCTCAACTTTCCGATAATAAATATATGAAGGAGTTGTTGAGGCGTGTATGCTTGGTACACATATACGTGTCAACAACTCATACATATATGAATAGTTAGCTAGGTTAGCTAAGATAGGTCGCGATTTTGCAAGCAACAGGCAACAGCCAAGCCGAGGTGTACCGTGCACCCTTGAGTTGGTTGCCAAAATAAAATCGGCTGAGTGCCTTAAGCGCTCGGCTTAATAGTTCGGTGAAGCTGTTAAGACCTTGCTGAGTCAATAGCGTAGCCATTTCGAAAAAAAAAAAACCAGTCAGTCAGTAAAACCCTATCACCCCTCTATCGCCATTGCCTCGTTCGTTATTCAGCAGGGTGCACCACGTGCAGGTGAGGTTGGCTTGGGTGTGTCAAGTCTTAAGATGTTACTCGACAACTCTTACATCCCATAATTTTTGTTATTGACATTTATCATTACCAGTCAAAATAACAGGTTGTGTTTGTATGAAAGAATGTATGATTTTGGGAGAATCATGAGAGCAGTACATATAGTCCCGAAGCGTCTTTTGTTTATTTCGTTATCGTCTTTTATTCTTTTTCATTATCGAAATTGTGAGCAACAAACTGTAAACAATTAAGTGTTTTGTTAATTCTCAATGTCTATAAATCTATTTATCTATTATAATAGAAGCGTTTTACCTTACAATAAAACGCATATTAATTTACGATAACGCTATTGAACAGATAAACTACAGTTAAATACCTTAGAAACGGGCATAAGTCAACAAAATTGCTAGAAAATTTTCGGCCACGTATTTTTCACTGTTTACGGAATGTTTTTTCAAAGTAATTACTCTCAATAACACCTTTATGCTCATTATTATAATATAAACGGTTGTTTATTACGTCCTACATATGTTCTTGTAACATTAGTACTAGACTAATGCTAAAGAAACGTTCTATATCCTGTTGATTGTACCCAGTTCGTTAGTGGTATCCGCCGCAAAATACGAACCCGTACCGAACGCTGCGCATTATTATAGACGTCCGCGACTTTTATCGACCTTCCTGATAAAATAACGGCAGTGAACGATCAGTACCAGCCTGTCTCTCCAAAGAGAGCGTGCTCACACCCACGCCCGCGTAACCACAGATCACGCCGCCGTGGTCTGGGAGTAAATTTCGCTCTCGCACATCAGATTAGGCCCCCCTCGGCAGAGGCTCAAGCCTAGGTCCGTTACCTCGGCGTGGAGCCCTTGAGTGCGCTGCTCGGGCGATACAGTGACACAAAATCTTACATCACTGCAACAATAGTACACATATTACCCCCACGCACGTGCATGCATACACGCTTACACATGAAAGTGGAAGGGTTTTGTTTCTTTCCCTTATCGAACTGAAATAGTTTGGAAAATTACCCGATACGAAATATATATATATAAGAGTTGTTGAGGTACGTATGCTTGGTACAAATATATGCTCCAACAACTCATATATGTATGAATAATTAGCTTAGGTCAGCTCAGATAGATCGCGAATTGCACGTATCAGGCAACAACCCATGTCGAGGTGTGCCGTGCATCCTTGAGCTAGTTGCCCAAATAGAATCGGTTGAGTGCCGCAAGCACTCGCAGTAGTAGTTCGGTGAAGCTGTTAAGACCTTGCTGTGTCAACAGCGTAGTCAGTTCGAAAAAAAAAAAATCTCTTTACTTTTTGAAATATAATCGTTATTTCAGGCCTGTGTATAATAATGTCAATACTTTAATACAAAACAAGGTTAAATTATTATTATAGGTATTTAAAATTGACATTTATTTATCCTTAAGTTGTTTCGATATTACACTATACTATATAATACTTATTTATATCCAAATTTATGTACTGCGTACACGTAAACCCATACACGTAATTAGAGGAAGACAATAAAAAAGGGACAAAATGTAAACTGATTTATTTGTACCACATAAGCTTTTAAATATTTGCTGAATTATTTGAATTAAATAAATTAACATTTTTGAACATGAAAACTTAAGAATAAAAAAATAACAGTTTGAGGCAGTAAGTATTTAAATGGTACTTAATTTTTATCTATCGTTGAGATAGAATATTGTTCTAAACACTTTTTTTTTCTATAATGGGTGACACAAAATATTTAGTTTTGCCTCCATTTATTGTCATAACTGCTCACATCCATTTGGGCATTTCTTATGAAATATATTATATTATAAAATCTTATTAATAAAAGCTTTGTGGCATTAGGTGCCATTCTTCAATGCAGTTTTCAGGCACCTTGGGTTAACTGGCTGGATTTCTTTGTTTAATATAAGCACTGAATCGTACTGAATACATAATAACAAATATTTAATTAATAATTATGATTAGAAGTGACTCTTAGGGATCAGATGGTTTTTATTGGAGTAAATAAGCTGCAGTATCTGCATCCGAATTATTACTGCTATGCACATAGTAATAAACCTTGTCTTCTAATTTATCTATTTTTGGATTCAACCACATTTCAGGGACTACTGTCAGTAGATTGCAGAACTATCGGTGGTTGTTTTTGGTTTGTACTGTCCTTACCATCAAATATAACGCAGGCACTTTTTCGTGAAAAAAAAAAAACACAAAAATCTGTCTTCTAGTTAAAAGATCAAGGTATGGTACCCGGCTTTTAATATGACAAGACGGGAGGAAGACCGACACATTAGGCAAGTTTGGTTTCGTGTTGCGTAATCTTTGTCTATCGCAGCCATTGTGCTAAAAGACAGAGAGAACGCTTTACAAGACTGAAACAAACCGATATTGACCCAACGTCTCCCTTGTTTCCTCGACTTGTCAAATTAAAATTCGGGTACATAAATGATTACTTAAATATTTTTAATTGCATATTCAGTTTAGAAAGATAAATGAATAGAGTGTCTAT
This sequence comes from Antheraea mylitta, assembly GCA_014332785.1. Classification (NCBI taxonomy): domain Eukaryota; kingdom Metazoa; phylum Arthropoda; class Insecta; order Lepidoptera; family Saturniidae; genus Antheraea; species Antheraea mylitta. Next base: position 1,563,210 of record JACEII010000020.1, read on the forward strand.
TAATTGTGATGAGGTATAAAATTAAGTATGTGTCAGATATTATTTGTTTTGATAAACATTTATAATAAGGTTGCAGTAAATATTAATCTTTGAACAGTGTTCGACATGTGACAATGAGATTATCTCATTATCGCTTATTTATTAACTTATTCTAAGGAATATTTAATAGTAAACAGTGTCACCTAGATCAACCAGCAATAAAACGTTTGCCGTTCGACCTAGATAATGTAATTGACCTAGACAGCATGCCGCCTATTTACTTCTACACGTTTGCTGGATGTTGTTTTAGTAAATAAACCATATTATGTACTTTATATAATCAAGCTTATTGGAAACGACATCTGCCATTGTCAGAATCTTTAGTTTGAGATTATTGAAAATGTCAATAAGAATAATAATTTATAAACTTATTGTTTAAAATGGCCAAAATTATGTCTTGTAAGCGTGAAATGCCACCTGAGAGCTATTTTCGTGTTAGACCGTTAGAGTTACACGAAAATAATGTTCTGGTGTCCTAAGTAATATTATAAATGGTGATGCGAGTTTGTTTGTTACGCTTTCCCACCTTAACCACTAAACCATGTTGAAGAGATATTTCTAATGCGACTTCCAACAAAGTTGCATTAAACGTTTAACGCTATCACGGATGGGGTATGAAAGCACTGTTGCGTTAAACGTTCAACGCTCCTGGGGAGGGGGAATAGGAAGAGACAGAGCGAGAGTGAAGCGTAGTATACCTGTTACAGGCCAGCTACCCCTTCCTATTTTCATTTCCATATTACGAAGTTTTACTTCTTCTGCGCGGAGGGACTCCACGCACTATCTTTTTTTAATATTTCAAAGGTTTTAAAGGACCATAAAATAACAAGATGTTGTATGACGATGTAGTCTAGGTTAGTAAACATACAAAGTATGCCGGAATATACCTATAGGAAATTGCGACAGATTTTCAACTCGTGGTAACTAGCTCCAAAACAATAAGAATGGTATAACTAATTTATTAAAGGTAAACGAGTACATACAAATAGAACCCTAAAAATTAAGTTCTTAGTTTATTTCAATAACTAGCCTCTGCGCGCAACTTCGTACGCGTGGAATAGGTACTTTGGGCTAACCCTAACACGTAGCAGAAGTTCTCAATAGGAAAAAAACCCGATTTTTAATCATTCTTCATTAGTGATCCGCTCCTATTGGTCTTAGCGTGATGATATATAGCCTTCCTCGATAAATAAGCTATATAACATTGAAAGAATTTTTTAAATCGGACCAGTAGTTCCTGAGTTTAACCCCTACAACGTCAAAAACTCACAAACTTTACCTCTTTATAATATTACAATAGCATAGATGACCGGTTGTACTAATCAATCTGATTCATGTATGTTTGAAGAATAAAATATTATTTTGTCACAGCGAGTGGTTTTATGGAATAAAATAATAATTTATGAATAAATAAAAAAAACATAATTTAAAAGAGAAGTTTATTGAACTATATTACGTGAATTACAATGACAACGTTATTAGGACTACTTTAGCCTATGTACGTCTGTACATAATAATATTTCGTACTTTGTACAATAAATAAACAGATTAAATATCTTAATACTAAGAACACTGTCAAATTTTAGTAGAAATTTTATATAAAAATAAATTCATCACGTATACAATTGTTTTGAATTTTGTAGGAACTTCTAACCTTAAAACACCAATTATTGATAAATTAATAATCTGTGTGAAATAAATCTTCAACTAAATTACTTTCCAAAATAATTATATAGATATCTGTGGTATTAAAGGTTAAATATAGGCCTTAAAAATGTATCTACATCTTATACTATCTGTATCATTACATATATATAGTGTAAAAATTGTTTGGAAAATTCTTGTATAGTGTCCGTTGACTTTAAGAAAACGGTATGAAGCTTAACTACTTTTTAAAATGAACCATTCTTTTTTAATAATATTGTTAATCAGCATACACCCAGGCTTGTGACTGCATAATCTGAAAAAAAGAGTGAATAATTTAGTTTTAGAATATTCTTAAAATGTTGTATTTTTTTAAACAGTGTATTTCCAATTTAGACGTGTCTAAATCGCTTATTGACGAATGGGATCTCCCATTAAAATTAAATATCTAAAGACCTAAGAGACGCAATGTCCTGAATAAACGCGATTCAGGTATCACATTTTGCCATTAAATATCTACCAAACGATCAACCATTGCTATAGCAAAAATACCATTTCTTGTTAATCGCATTTTGCAGTAATCACTAAAATTTACGAATCTTATTAACACCTGTATTAGTGAAAAACCATAAAGATTTAAGCGCCATACAAACGAAAATAGACCTTATGATGCAAAGGTTAGCAAACAGTTTGGCAGTATAAGGTTTAAAAAAATACTGGATTTATTACAAGATTTGAATAATTATAAATGATGTAATGTAAAATTCCAATTATTATGCAAAATGTATATTATTTAATTTTTAAGAACTATTTTTTGTACTAAACCACGAAATGTCCAACTTAGCTATTGTATTTATACTTTTAGGTTAGAAAAAATATTTTACATTAAATACTGAACTAAATATACATTAAACTATTACAATATGAATATATCAAACTAAATATTGAATAATTTAGACAAATGAATATGGTAACAATAGTTTTTAGCCAATTAACTTTACTTTTATTCTCTCTCCTTATTTCATATAAAACTTATTTCAAGAAAATATACAATATTTTATCGATCATAAGAAAAAAAAAACGAAATATACTTTAAATTAGATATGATTTTTATGAAAATAATATCAAATACATGATAATGTAAAAACCATATATAATCTGAATATAATTAAATATATTATTGTGACCATAGATTTATAGACTCATATGGTACATGTACTAAATGTCTTTGCCGATGGCGGGAAATTTAAAATTTTTTAAAAAAGCGCGCTGGGACCAATCTGTCCCAAAGCTAGTATCCAGGTTAATGTCTGTAAAATAATAAATCGTTGAATTTAGTTTGTCTTTGTTTTTAAACTTATACGTAATTGATTATATTCGAGTAATCACAGTATAATTTATTATATTTCCATTTTACGATAGATTATAGCAGATTTATGGCAATATTCTGTGGTTTAGCATGCGCTTTTATACAGACGTTTATATATATATGTTATACATATATATGTCAAAAAGAATAACAGATTGAGGGCAAATTATGGATTTACATACAAACTATCATCCTGCCTATGACCATCTTAGTAGTTAATTTACAAAAACAACATATAAAATTTCGCCGCCCTATCTACAGTAGTGTGCGCTGGACATTAATGTGTCAGTCAGTCAGTTATTTACATATATTTAGAATAATGGCCACTAATCACTATCACCACGTAAATAGTGGTATATCGGTGTCAGTGACTTAGTATTTCGCGTTTGGAGATTAGATAGTGTCGAGAATCTTGAAGATCGACATGGCAGCGTACAACAGTCGATGGATTTTAGATTTCCTGGTGTTCTCATTTGTTTTTGAATTGCACTGTGTTTACCATCAAGTACAGTCCAGTCATTCTGTTGTGTTATCATAATAACATAGATATTACAGAAACATGGTAAATACAATCATGCAAATACCACAGTAAACCTAACTAATATTTAATATTATTTCTGCAATCGAATTTCCTTTTTTCCGAATTTTCAATCACAGTAAGTATGTTTCTATGTATTTTTCCATAACCGCCGAATGCCAGAAAGAAAATAAATTATTCAATTAATTTCATGTTTGTTTGGAAATTGGCCATTTACCATGTTTCTACCTAACATATACTTTTTTGCATTTTGACATCTTTATCAATCTATCAGTTACTAGCTGTTGCTCCCATTCGTTCGCGTTGATGTAGTTTTCGGAAATAAAATTCTGCTTATGTAACTCGATAGTAATGTAGCTTTGTATTAGTGAAGTAATTCTCATATTTAACGAAATTTTCTACTCTGCATTATTTTCACAGCGATGAATAAGGAGCTGAAATAAACTCTACATAGAATTCTTTAATCTATTATATATGCAACCATTATATGAATAATAAGTGCATGAATGTAATCTCGTCGGACCGTACTGCGGTCTGGCGCGTGATGATTTAGTCGGGGTACATCCGGTTTGCTGATAACATTATCATTTACACGAGCTCGTATCGGTCCTGAACACTTCCCTAAGCTATATGGACACACCCATTTACACCCAACTACGTATTGACCATATATTATTGTCTCATTCGCATTCTGTAGTTATGGCTTCGTGGCTGCGGTTTCAACGAATAATGTTATGACGCAAATAAAAAACTAATGAGTTCGCCTAATTAGCTTACATATTTAAGTAAAAAATTTGGCACTAAGCGTCTAAAAGAATTTCCTGACGAGCTGTCCTCGCTCCATGGTTTCTTGGACACTAACCTATCTTTTAAGAATCTATAAGATGATAAAAATAAATGATCTGGTTTAAAAAAATGCAAAAAGCTAGTTTGTAGTTTACAGCTTTTTCGATGTTAAAGTAAGCGAAAAATATTGGGTACTATATCTAGATTGCCAGCGGATACTTAAAAAAAAAAGAAATGTCTCCTTAGGTTTGACCGGAAGAGATCGCTCTAAGCGATAGGGCCGCCGAATTGTACAAATATTGTAAAGTATTGTCTTATTTTGTATATTTTCAATGTGTATGCAATGAAGAGTTTTATTATTATAACATATTAATATGAATAATTTAAATGTGTTGATATCACGTAGGTAAAATATGGAATAGTTGGACAGAATGGGCTACTATGTAAATGCATATAATCCGGTCCCTGATTATATCGAATACCTGATGGTATGGAATAGTAGGTGGTAAAGCCACGCTGAAGCTATTATTGATTTATTGGGTAGCACCACCCTCTCATAGAAAACCGACGTAAAGTAACAGTGCTTGCATTTTTGTGTTTTGTTCGGTCAGTGAGAGCGCTGGAGACCCATCTCCCCTTCTCTCCCCTCTCCTCTCCCTTTCTCCGTAGTCCCTCAAACACAAGCTGGCAACGCACTTGCGATTCCTCTGGTGTTGCTAGTGTCTATGGACGGCGGTGATCGCTTAACAACATGTGACCCGCATTTTCGTTTGCCTCCTATATGATATAAAAAAAAAATTAAATGTTAATAATTGCGATAATATTTACATGTGCTCTCGCGACACGAAACAGCTTCCAATTCGCAAAGTGTAGCAAACGTTCTAGCCGTGCCCGTTGCGTCGAAAGCGCACACAGGTCCGGCGGGAGGCGACGCGCATCGTCCAGCACAGAGCGGTGGTGGTACTCCTTCCCCAACCCGAGCCCGCATTAGCTCAGCCGGTGGCCGCATCTCTTGTTCACCGACTTCGTTAACGTCACCTATATTCAGCGGTATGAACCGCAGAGTAGCTGATTGTACTCCATACCAAGCTGAAAAACAAGCAAATCATTGTTGTAGACGTGAGAAAATGAAAGAAGTTAGCTAGTTCACTGAATGAAAGGGACTGTCGCGAGAACAAGTCTTGAAGATAGATGTAGGATACTTAGTAAATGCAAAAAGTATGATGACGTCCTAATAATTGTATTGTTACAACTTGAATATCAATTGTAAAATGCATATACCCGTAAGACATTGTCACGTTAGTATAAAACTTGAAGTATAATTTAAATGATTTTGTATTTAAGTAATGAATAATTCTTGTCTAAGGTTGTTATTGTAAAACATATATTTGTTCAAAAAATGTGCGTTTGCTTATGTACACGCGTTAGAAGTTATACTTCTTAGGCGTAACAAGATGAAAATCTTTTTAAAAATTGTATCTTTCGCCTTATTCTACGTTTGTAGAAAAAACGACACTAACAATAGGAAAAAGGTATTTAATACACTGAAAGTTTTAATTCAAAGAAATACAAACAACAAATATAAAGAAGTAAAATGTTGACTATAGCTAATTTCAGACGGTCGGTTTTTCGTGACGGTGTGCGCGCGCATCGTAAAAATGTACTCTCATCATTTTTCCCTAACGCGCCAAAATATATATAACTTCAAAAAGTACAATTAAAAATAGAAAATTTTTAATGAAGAACCAAATACATTTAAAATCAATGTAGGACAACTTTAAAACAAACTTATTAAATGGTACATGTAACTGTATTGTCATAAGATAGACTGTGAACTTAAAAATACACTTCGATAAAGTCCATAAATAACATTAGCTCTCGCATCCTTTGACGCAATTGTCATGTCTGGAGTACTCAACCAATGATCGTTTGAGCAATTTAAAACGATAACTACAATAACAGGTTATAATTGCGAGGAATAATAATCAACGAGAATATAGCCGTAGTTTAATTGTTTCTTGTTTTATTCCATTATTGTTTTGGCCAGTTGGTTTGTGATTACGGCATGACATATGTTGCGACCCCTCAATCTAATCAGTGTTATTTATTTTCCTAAAGTTTTCCTGTGATCTCATCCATATTACGCTCTTGTTATGAATTAACCTATCGACATATGTTTATACGTAAACAATGCAATGCACACGCCCTCCTGATTCACCTATTAGTGTACAAACAACTAAGATCATTCCTAATAATATAATTTTCTATTTAGAGTCGTGTTTTGCTGGTAATTAGCCACCAATCTTTATTGTTAGATTTTTATATAGCTTACTATGTCTGATTCTTACTATTTATTATCTATTCTTTTTTGTTACGCCTCAATATGAGATATAGAAAGAATATTGCGTTATTTTTCCTTATCCCTAAGAATCTCTTTTGTTTTCTTTGGACTTTTTAAATTCTTCATGTTCCCGCGTGAGTCACGAGTGCATTTTATTTTGATCCTGGTCTGTAGTGTTTCTAAATAAATATCTTTCAGCATAAGTCGATATTGTTTGATCGTGGTTTCATATTAATTCGTCTTCTGCTGTTAAACACATTCGGTTTGCAACTTTTTGGGGAACATACTAATTTTACGTATGTTTTTATTGTTAGTATTACCAACTATTGGTTTGTTTGGTTTGGTTTGTTGGTTATGTGGATTGGAAATATTTCAAATCTACAGTATATGTTTTTAATATTTAGATTAAAATAAACTCAATACTGCTGACTAATATAAGTAAAAGTAATGTCTTCTAAGTACATAAATAGTAGTGGATAAAGAGCTTTTCTAAACTTGCATATGTTTGCAATGGCATTTAACGTACATGCTTTTGTGGACGGAGATTCGCCTTTTATACATTAATTAGCTTCTGTCCACGAATTTATCCACGGGGAATAGTTACTGCAGACGAACGCTAACTTTAACGCGCAAGTTTGTTTACGTAGTAGGTGATAATGTTTTTAAATAATACGTACGTTAACCCAGATTCTAAAACATTCGTTATTGGTGCACTGCTCTTATTTGTCTTAGCGTCATTATATATAGCCTATAGCCTTCCTCGATCAATGAGCTATGCAACACTGAAAGAATTCAAATCGGAGCAGTAGTTCATGAGACTGGCGCGTCCAAGCAAAAAAACTCCTCAGCTTTATAATATTAGGTCTTTACCTATGAAATTGCCGTTTTGTATTAAAAAAATTTAAACGAATTTTTTTCATGTATTTTTTATTTGTATTAATCGCAGTAATCACCCGTACAATCAATGCATTTTTGCCAATGCAGTGGCAGTGTATTGATGCCTTCTTAAAGAAATTAGCTGGACGGAAGCCAACAAATTCTTCAAAGCCATTTTGTACTGCCTCTCGGGTATTGAATTTTTTTCCCGCCAAGGAGTTATCCAAATTCTGGAAAAAGTAGTAGCCTGTAGGCGCAAGGCCTGGTGAGTAGGGCGGACGACGGAAAACTTTTAACCCCAGTTCTTGCAACTTGGAGACCGTCTGCTGTGCTGCAGTATGAAGTCGCGCGTTGTCATGCAGGAGCAGCGGAGACGAGCGATTGACCAATGTTGGTTAGAGATGTGCCAGCAGTTCTCCATCATTGTGTTCAGTTCTTCACAGTACACATCTGCAGTAATGCTCACCCCGTTTGGTAAGAAGTTCTGATGAATCACACCGGCGCTAGACCACCAAACTGTGACCATTACTTTTCTATATTTACTGTAAGATTTATAAAAAAATACCCTATCAATTATAAATAAATACACCAAAAATAGAATTAACCTAATATGTGCTTTGTAACAATTCTCGTATATGGTCCTTCGAGCTTTTGGACTTTGATAGAGAAGGAATCCGCTATCAAATTGTTTTAATAATTTTGTAAAGCATGTGTTCATTAACCTCAAAGCACTTAAAGGACCATTTAAATTATCACAATCTTCTGATTTGTACCTAAATCATTACTAAAGAATATTTGTGACCCTATTATATATTAATATATATTGGAAATAATAAACGTTTATTTATTAAAAATAGCACAATCGAATACGTACCACCGGTGGTACGCGCCGCCAGAAAAGACAGTCTAGTGCGGGCCACCGGTGGTACGCGCCGTCATGAATGTATTAATACTAAAATTAAACGTTACCTTAGTAAAATACTTCAAAGGTTCATTAGTAATATTATATCTTACTTAAGTTCTTTTAATACACGCACCTCACTTGTGTTTGGCGTATGGAATCACTCCTGTCGTAGATTAATCTACTTAGGATGCTTATTTAAATTATGGTGGATTTGATTTTTGCGTGTTACTTAATATTCTTTGGAATTTGTTTAGGTATCTCAGACTTATCGAAAAAATATCTCACAAATTGATAATTGATATTACATAAACATGGCAAACCACGCTATCTGACAAAAATAATTATTAGAACATTTATTATCTTTAGTCTGCAATATTTAAAAATATCTTTCATGTTTTCGTTCGATGATGTCGTAAAGGCCAACAGTAAATATTACTACGAAAAAAAATTTATTCTACGCAATTATTATAATTAGTTTAATGATGATTTTGCACTTTGTTTATCATTTATTTCGTTTTAAGAATGTCTAGTACAATATTTACAAATTATATGTATGTGTATGTATGCATATGGGTGCTCCAATTACTATATCCGTTGTACCTAGGGTTGTCAACTTTTTGTTAAGAAGAATGAGACTTATTTTCCAAATCTATTTATATATTCCCTTAAAACATGTAGTTGTGTTCTTTTAGCACATGCTAACATTTTTTCTTAAAAGATTCAAAGCTAGTTTTAAACTCCAAATTGGAACAAATATTACGATTTTAATTTAATTTATCAACCTGTTCCTCTCTACTCGCCATTTCAGATTCATTGCCGAAAAATCATTTTCAGTGAAAGTTGTAGTGATGAAAATAGAGATTAAATTCATTTTTTAAAAATATCTTTTTTTATATCAAAGGCGTAAAACAAACTAGTGGGTCACGTGATTTTAAATGATCACCACCGTCCATAGATACTGGCGACATCAGGGACGTCGCAAGTGCGTTGCCAGCCTGTATATGGGAGAAGGGGGAGGGAAAGGAAAGGGAAAGAAGGAAAGAGGAAGGGAGGTGGGCCTCCGGCTCTCTCACTGACCGAACGAAACACAACAATGCAAGCACTGTTATTTCACGTCGGTTTTCTGTGAGAGGGGTGGTACTACCCCGGAGGAGCCGACCCATTCATTCTGAAACCAAAAATAACTTCAGCGGGGCTCTACCACATATCTAAGGAATTTATGAAAATCAAAATCTCTCGAATAGCTTAAACTCCATCCAATAAAATTTGAAAGCTTTGTGATGATGTTCCATTCTTGATAATAGCTTTTAATTATTATTAATCTTATTTTTCATTCATAACGAAAGTACTTATCAATTCTTTTTGTATTCATTCCTTTTTACACTGTCCATAATATCCATTTAGATATCCAATTTAATTACGGAAAAGTATATTTACATAATAATTATTCATATAAGTGTTATTATCTTATTTATTACAGTATAGATTGGAATGCATGGATAGAGAGTATTTACGCATACTTTATTTTTATGTAAAAATAAAGTAGGATACTCTATTATAAAGTATGGTTGGCAACCCTAGTTGTACCCATATCGCCATCTAATCACGACGAAATATGAACACGTGCAATATATTATTTTTCTATATATAAAAATCAATTGTTGTTCGTTAGTCTTACCGTTAGTTCGCTAAAACTCGAGAACGGCTGGACCGATTTAGCTGATTTTGATTTTGAAACGTTTGTCGTAGTCCAGGGATGGTTTAAACGGTGAGAAAATATGGAAAAATTGTGAGAAAGATAGTAAAAACAACAATTTCATTTCTCGGTACAAAATGTTCTAGCCAATTTCCTGTCAAACTTTTGACGTTCGTGCTTTCCGTACGGTAGACTCGGGTCCAATTCAATTGAATAATGTATTAAATTAAGGGATTTAAATCAACAATATATATCCAAATTAGTCGGATCTCGGATTATCGCGTATTTAAATTTTAATATTTTCATGGTTGTCATTATTGGTTCGTTTAGAAATGTTTGTCATTGTATTGACATATTTTGATGGTTGTCATTGTTGGAAGGCAAATAAAAAGGTTTTATTTAGAAATTTCACACACAATATCGGCTTTGTTGGAATGCGTAAAAAAATACTGGTAAAATTTTAGTGGGTTATCGAATGTTTATAAATTCGCTCATCTGTAAAATGTCAAACGAAAGTTAAATATATTTCTTCCACTACTATACCGTTATTAAAATCTTCAATCATAAGTTTGTAAGTGCGCGAAAAATTTATTTACCATTTTTGTTTGAAAATGCCAAGGAAAAGACGAGCTGAAATAAATCGTCGAAGTCAATGAAATACGCTATGAGCAACCTCACATGCAAATTGCACTGATGACCAGCAGGAGACAGATAATGATAACATTCATCTTAATATGGCAGAATTGCGTTCAAAAAGGAATAATAACAAGCTTGGAATGAAAACAAACACAAACACGATACAATAGGCACATCAAACAACAACAGCGAGCAAGATGCAATGAAATCGAGCATTCTAAAGCCACAATGCAAGCGAAACTTATTTCGGATTGTGGAAACTATTCGATTTAGATTATTAAAATTTAACTTAATGATTTGAAAATGTGAACGATAATGGGAAATGAATAGTAGACAAAATATCCAACTATATACATTTTAATTTTCATCTGCGTGTTAGAGTACGGAATACATAATAAATACAATCATTCAGATGATAGACGCATGTTAAAAACTGAGCACAATATTTTTAAAGTAAATCTTTTCTTTTTTTTTAACTGATTATGCTATTAACCCAGCTAGGTCTTAACAGCTTCACCAAATAATGTTGAATCGACCCACTTGTGCCGCCATATTGGCGTTGGCTGCTCTGCCGAGTGCCTTTCACTTTACCCTTATTCCGCGATCGACTAATTTGACATGCAATAAATGGACGAAAGAATTTGAGGCAATGGAAAAAAAGCTTCCCTATAAAAATATAACCTACGCTATGTCATTTCAACGAAAAGGAACTGGTCTAGTTATGATTTCCTGGACTGAGTCATATTAGGATATAGAGTAAACGGTATCGGTATCACGCGGTTCCCACGCTTCACAATATTGACAATAGCGTGTGCTTTGATAGCGAATTATTTACAACAGTTACTCCTATGACGCAAGTTGAATATTGTGTTTGATTAAACGTATGTGCACTGTACGCACGTATTATGTTTCTCATGTAAGATATAATGAAACAAGATATATATTAAAACTTTGCAAGAGTATATAAATATTATTAAAAAAACCATTTAAGTCTGTTATCTGCAAGTTATGAGCAGACTGATGGACTATGAAACATATTTTATACTATGTAAGGACACAGTCTAAGTTGTATATAAATTGAAACTTGAATATAGGGAAAAGGTGTACAAGATGATCCCCTTAAGCAAGAATTGAAATAGAAGAAGCATTTTACCATGTAAAGGAAACAGAACGGCATTTACTACTGTCATATGTATCTATAGTATCTTACTTTATCATACTCGGAATATTTCATCTAATAAAATTTAATGATAGTATATATACACATTTTTAAAACCCCATAAAGTAATCATCTTAAAGACTATTCCTATGGTTAGGGTAAAATGAACATTGAAATGATCTTACCTGTATATGTTTTTCTTGTATTTTTTTTTGACAAAAACATAAATAAAATGCGATAAAATTTATTTATGCTGAATAATTTCAAATAAGCACAGTCATATTTGATTTTTTTCAATAAATTCATTGTGTATTTAATTTCTGATGCGTTACATCCATTGTGACACGATTACTTAATATGTTAAATCTGCAAGTTACAACTGATGGAATAGATCAGTGTTTTTCAACGTGTGTGCCGTGACCGACTTGGGGTCGCCAAGCTTCTTTCGGAGGTTGCAAAGCTCCTATAGCGGAGTTGCAAAAGGTTGGGAAAACTACTACAGTAAAAAGAAATTATATTAAAACAAAAATGTTAATGAAATTGTTAACTAAAGGACATAATCATTTGTATCAAATAAACAAACGATAAAATAAACTTATGAGATCTCTTCCATCTTAAACATTTGTACCAAATTAACAAAAAATAAAAATGAAAATTAATGAGAATTCTTATTTATCCGAACACTAATTATGAAAATGAGGAAGTATGTTGAATTTAATATTTATAACAAAATAAAATACATGAAAAAAAGCAACTTGGGTCGAAATGTTCTACATACTAAAGGGGTCGTGTCATGAAAAAGGTTGAATAACACTGGAATAGATTGACCGTAGTCAATTTAAACGAATTGTTAAAACAACTCGCTGTGTTCGTCAACAAACTAAACATTGATCGGTTGTTTCGCGGAATTTCTAAATGAATTAATGATTCCTCGAAGCAACTTCGTGTATTTGTGTACGTGATCTATTAGGTCTAAGAGAAGTGTGTGTACTGCGACCATACATCGGTGTTCAGTGGGCGTGCCTCCGATAACCTTTGGATCAAGTCGCTTCTAGGTGTAGCGGTTTATACACTCGACGCAGATGGCAATGTTTTTGTAGGAGTATTTACTTTCGTTGCATTCAATGGTAGAATCCAATGCAAATACAGTATAATGTCACTAATCCGGCTAATCGATACATCGGCACGTCCAATAATCCGGCAATAATTATTCGCAGCATGCGAGAAATGGGTTTTAAGCAAAGACTACAAGTTGCACAAAAGCAGATCTCAATTAAGGAATACATATTTAAAAACTATGTAATTACATATGTACATGTTAATTTAATACATTACACACATTTATTCCATCTATGAAATGTTTTATTTCATTCATTACCTACGACTTTTTACTATACTTCAGTAATCCAAACATTCCAACAATCCGGCACCCTCCGGTTTTTAATATTGCAGGATTAATAAGATTATACTGTATAATTAATTGAAAATGAAGTAAGATAAAGTTACTTTGTCATCCATTGACATGTCAAAACCAAAGACACACACAGACTTGAATAAAAGTAGCACTGAAAAGCAGCCGCAAAAACTCCCCAATATTCATACGTGGTTATACTTATGATTTTACAAATTCAACTTCAATTGAATGATTTAAAGTTGTTTTTACAAAGACGCAAGCGACGCGAGACTATTTGAAATGACTGCATAATCCAAAATTATGCACTCATTTTTGTGAGTCGGTTGTGGGACTTTAAGTGTGCATTTTGGGTTTTTGTATATTTTTTCCAGTTATTGCTGTAATAAAAATCCAAACAAAATACTTTGCAGTTCTTGTCGACCTGTTTGAACGTTCTGAATATAAATGAGCAGGAAACAAATTTAGATATAAATAAGTGGATACATTTATCATGTGTACAACACTGGAACAACTTGAGGATAAATAAATGCCCGTTTTAGATCGTTTTATACTGTATTATGCTCAAACCTGATCCTAAGGTTATAATACTCAGAGCGGTCAAAAAGATTGACACCTGTAGGTATCATGAGATTTTGCATTTGTATTAAAAAATTAATCAGTTCTTTAAGATAACATTGTGTCTCTTGAGAATTGTTTTGTTTATATTTCATTGTACTAGGCTATGATAAAATAAATCCGTTAGTATACTATAATCAAATGTTAAATTGACACAAGAAATTATAGTTCCAATTACGTGTAAAGTAATTTTTGGCAGTATATATCATACCTAATTGAAAGAAGTTTGATTCAGTAATGAGTTTAGTATGTAACTAAAACACGAATATAAAAGAGTTATATCAAGAATTATCTTACGTTTAGATGACGCGGTTTAAACATATGCTTAAAACATAATAGTTAGAAATAATATACTCTGAAGTTAACATACGGTTATAGAGGAAAATCTTTACATATCGTAGTCCGGTGAAGCTGTTAAGACCTTGCTTGGTTAATAGCGTAGTCAATTCGAAAAAAAAAAATCTTTACATATATAAAATGAAGTCACTGCCGCTGTCTGTACCCTTAGATATTTTAAACTATTTAAGGAATTTTAATACAGTTTTTAGCAATGGATAGAGCGATTCAAGAGGAAGATTTATATGTATAATACATACTTATAATAGTACAGAAAATCAATAAAATCATTTGTAATGTGATGTCGTAACAAACATATTTTTGTGTGCTTTAATCACAAACGCTGGCTAAACATTATGAGATAGATCAAATTAATGTACTACGGAATTGTAGATCTAAAAGATCGATGAAAAAATCCGCGGTGGTATATTTATCTCTAAAGGATAACCCACAATAACCATTTCTATTTTTTTACAAAAATAATGATAATAATGATGTGTTATTTACCAAGATATTACAGAGTTATTTCTTACTCAATTAAATACATTACATACGTTGTACATGTCATGTAGATCAAAACTGCCCTTAACAGTATTTCATTAAAATGGATATCTACATTGAGCCCGTGCGAAGTTGGGGTGGGTTGCTAGTTAATAATAGATAAATGATGTAATATTAATTATTGCGTTATATTAAGTATTGCTCTCTGAATGCAAATGTTTGCTTAAAACTTTTTTCGTTTCAATTGTAAGTTACGAGAAGCGGGTAAGTATTAGATGACTATGATGACCCTGAGTTTAGACATTGAGTTTTAATATATAGTAATTATTTAATATATAATATTTTTTTATAGTTCATTACAGAATATATTAATAGCGAAGTGACTAATGATATTGACACAAAAGTGACTTGAAGAATCTTCTTAACATAATTTAGTCTGTACTTTAGAAAACTGTTAGAAAGTTTTGTTGTTCAATTTGCATTCTGTAAAAGTATGATGCAACACATACCAGTATAGATTTATTATAATTAAAATAATTTATAAGAGAATTGCGCATGTTTATTTACTGAGTAGGTAATGTCCAGTAATCAATGTTGTTTACATAATGACTTACCAGTAACTAAAACTATGTACAATAGTAACACCTTCCCGTGTAACATTTCCAATTTATTATCCGAATACTGATGCACTACTCACAAAACGTTTTATAAAATGTCTGAAAAAACTCTAAATTCAATACAGACAGGAGGCCGCGTGTTTTAAGTTTTAATTTATGAATATTACAGTACAGATGTTTGTGGTCGAGCCCTTATCGGTTCACTGGTGCATCAGAAACGTTCGCAGCATGTTCCAGGATGGGAAGAAGGGGGGATGCGATCAGTGGTGGTGGTAGCGATAACCTCTGTGTCAGAGGACGAACCCCAGATAACAGCAGCGTCTTTCAAACGAGAGCGAGCATTTTTTCGTTATATAAATATAAAACGTATGGGACCGGGATTGTTTTTAAATAGCAAACATTTAGTTAATAGTTATTTATGCTTGTTAAATAATCTTTATTTGTACTATGTTGTATTCATGATCATAAAAAAGATCAGTGATTTTTTTTTTTGGAAAAATTGTTTCAGAACTGCTTCATTTTTTCTCCAACTCTTTTAAATATATTACCTATTACGAACCATAATTAATACGTTATGTGATATATTTTTTATATCATATAGGAGGCAAACGAACATGCAGGTCACCTGTTGTTAAGCGATCACCGCCGTCCATAGACAATAGCAACCCCCAGAGGTGTCGTAAGTGCGTTGCCAACCTGTGTTTGGGGGAATGGAGAGAAAGGATTAGGAGAGGGGAGGGGAGGGCAGATGGGTCTCCGGCGCTCTCACTGACCGAACGAAATGCAACAATGCAAGCACTGTTACTTCACGTCATTTTTCTGTGAGAGGGTGGTGCTACCACGGACGAGCCGACCCATTCATGCTGAAACCAATAATAGCTTCAGCGTGGCTCTACCACCTACTTAAACTAAACATAGACACAAGTTTCATTAGTAACTTATAATACCTACTTAATTAGAAATCGGTTTGGATTTTTTTAATACTCATGCGTGTGCGATTAATATTTCAAATTCTGAGTACCTTTACACCTTGAATTGTAATTTTCTATAGTATAAAAAGGTTTAAACATAAAAACTATCATCTATTAGGTTTTGCTTGCAACTTCGTTCATATTAATGTAGCCCTCGAAGAGCAATACTTTTATTAAATGAAAGGTACCCCATGTCCTTTCATGTATCTCTGATAATCTGTATGCATATATATAAGATGATAAGTTGAGTAATTAAGGCTTGAGAGCGTGACGAACAAACAGTTAAACTTACATTCATATCTGAAATATTAGTTAAGATAATTATGTTATTACGAGATTATACATTCCTTGTTTGAACGTGTTAATCTTTGGGACTAAGTACATTGAGGAAGGTTAGATTATCTAGCATCACGCTCTGATCTCTAGGAGCAGAGCAATTATCACACAAAATGCTGATCAAATTTTGCTAGTGAGATCGAAGTAACAGTGCGAGTTGGTCGTGAGTTCTAAATTGCTGGAGATAAATGTAAATGGTACATTCCCAAATCAAACAATCATAGTATTAGTAAATAGACTTCTACTTGAAGAAGATATGTTTCACTGTGAGTTGGTGCAGAATAAAACTGAGTCTAATTTAAAGGGTAGTTTAGGGGTAAAGATTTCATTGCACGTGTGTGGCATCGATGATAGTATATAATTTATTATATTATTATATACCCATATGGGGTAAGTACATGATATTGTGAGAAAAATCTGGACAAGACTGGTACAGAATTGACAAAAATAGCGTAAAAGAGAGGAGGCTTATGACCTACAGTGGATTGAGACGAGCCTCCATGATGATGATACTCTAGCTTCTGCTTTTTCTTCGAACTAACTACGCTATGGGCCTAGCAAGTTTTTTGCTGTTAATTTTGTGTCACTGTATCGCGTGAGCAGCGTACTAAAGGACTCCACGTCGAGGGAACGGATCTAGGCTTGAGCCGCTGCCGAGGTGGTCTAGTCTGGTGTGCGGGAGTGAAATTTACCCCCAGACCACGGCAGCGTGGCCACGGACGCGCTCTGTTTGAAGTTCGTTCGCTTGAAGATGGTTCGCTGCCATTCTATAATCAGGAGGATCGGTAAAAATGTTTCGCGGGTGTCTTTTGTAATACGGGGCGTGTCTACTTTCTGCTCATGAGTTTATTTTAATAATAGCATATTGTATAAACTTTATATAGATTTTTAATAAATACAGAAAGGAAATGAGAAGACATAGACACAACGAATATAAAACATAAGCAATATAAAAGTGATTTGATTACACTATATCTATCTATTTATCTATCTAATACCTTTAAACGAGCAATTCTTGTATATTTTTATATATCCAGGATCTCGGAAACGGTGTCATCTATTTCCGTGAAATTTAGTATATAGTAGGTATATAGGTAGTTTCGGGGACGATAAATTTTATTCATAGAAAAACTTTTTAACCGAGTTTTCAGGCGATGAAAGAAATATAGCTAGAATATAAACAGGTCCGCGCTTGGCCACAATCTCATCACTAGATGCCTGTTCTCTTTACTCTTGAAGACTCCAAAGTTATAAGATGACGGGAAGACAAATGCCGGAAGTGAATTCCACTCCTTAGCTTACGCATAATGAATGTGGAAGCAAACCGCTTCGTACGAATTATGGGAACATACCACCTGTACCACCGAAAGACCGACGTGAAGTGAAGTGTTTGCATTGTTGTGTTTCTTTCGGTCAGTGAGAGCGCCGAAGGCCCACCTCCCCTCCCCTCTCCTTTCCGCTCCCCTCTTCCCATCAACACAGGCTGGTAACGCAGTAGCGACTCTTCTGGTGTTGTGTCTATGGACGGTGGTGATCATTTAAGCTCAGGTGACCCACCCGTTCGTTTGCCTCATATGATATATAAAAAAAATAGTACCAGTTAATAGGCAAACGGGATTTGCAAGAATGGCCACTGTCGACATCTATCAATACTGGAAATAGTCGTTATCGCAATAAAATACGTGAATAGGCCGTGATATTCATCATTCTATTTGTGAACGGGGGATACAGATATTCTTACGGGCATAATGATAGTGATTGCATTGATTCTATATTTAGTAGGAGGCAACGATCTCTCACAAAGAGGCTATTTAAATCAGTGATTTTATTTCGCCAGTACTGTTAATTTATCATACAGAAGTATGCCTGTTCGACGTCACGGGTTATCTGTCCAATGATTTTGTGTCGACCTCTGTGACCGTTGTAATTAAACTATAAAACGTCACTGCTATATATAGAATTTAAATAGTTTTTATTTAAATATTTCAAATCAATTTTTGTATCGATTCAAATAATGAGCATATCCTTAAATGCCATTCGTTTGTTTGGGACAAATGCCGTTATATTTTTTTATAAAATCTAATGTTTAAATGAAAGTGTAATTTGGTGATTGTAAGACATTACTTCTTAGGTTAAATATGTTATGCCTGGCTGTAACTAACAATAAAATACAATGACCAAAATTATACATTTCACGTAGTCCGGTGAAACTGCATAGGCCTCACCAAGTTAACAGTGTAGTCAGCTCGGAAAGAAATATATGTATATTTCACTTGTATGTATTGATTTACATGTTTGACTCTTTTTTATAATTTTTTATTTTTTATCATAGGAGGCAAATGTACAGGTGCGTTACCTGAAGTTAAGCGATTACTACCATCCATAGACACTTGCAACACCAGGGGAGTCGCAAGTGTGTTGCCAACCTGTGTTGGGGTATGGGAGGGGGAGGAAGGGAAGAAGAGAGGGGTGAGGAGAGCTGGGCCTCTGGCGTTCTCACTGACCGAACGAAACACAATAATGCAAGCACTGTTACCTCACGCCGGTTTTCTGTGACTACCCCGGACGAACCGACCCATTTATACTGAAGGCGGTAACAGCTTTAGCGTGGCTTTACCACCTACAAGATTAGAGACATTGATTGTCTTAGAACGACCACGAGATAAGTGAAATACATATAAGTGTAAAAAAATCAGTCAGTCATCAAATGTAATTAATTTAAAAACGGTCCAGCTCGTGACAAAAACCAAATAGATATTTTGTTTCCATTTTTAAGATATTTTTAATAGAAGTTGACTTAAATTGATAACACAACATCGCAGTATAGAGTCGTTTTGTTAATATTCCAACAGAGTTATTTTAATTAAAGAGAGATATTCCAAAAACATCTCATCTCTGTCATTTTTTATATTCCTCAAAATATAAAATGAAATTGCAAAATACTTTTGCGGAGAGCTCGAAATATCCTAGTATCGGTTAGTTCTTTTGGGTTAAAATAAATAAAGGTTTGAAGTTTCAAGGATGTGAATTTAGAATAGTATCCCAAATATTTTTAGACATGTGACACGCAATATGTATCGACATCAATATTAAAATTAATATAAACCGTTATTGTCCAGCACCATTTCATACAAACGAGTGTATCTCTGTTTTTGGTCTCGCCTTGGTTAACATTGTACGCCATATTTAATCTATGCATTACTCTGTGAGTTGCTTATAACTATCTAAAATATATGATAATGTTCTTTATTATTGTAATAGGTAATATAAACTCTTTCCTGTTGCTATAAATACTACATAACTTAATTGGGCTTTGGTAAAGTACCCGATTAGGCCTCCCGCGGCAGCGGCTCAAGCCTAGGTTTGATCCCTCAGTAGGGAGCCCTTGAGTGCGTTGCTTGCGCGATACGGTGACACACAAATATACATCACCGCTACAACACTACACGATCACCCCCACACACGTGCTACACGCTTACACATGAAAGTGGAAGGGTTTACTTTTTTTTCCTTATCGAACTGAAAAACTCTCAATTTTCCGATAATAAATATATGGAAGAATTGTTTAGGCGTGTATGCTTGGTACACATATACGGTTCAACAACTCATACATATATGAATAGTTAGCTAGGCTAGCTAAGATAGGTCGCGATTTTGCATGCAACAGGCAACAGCCAAGCCGAGGTGTGCCGTGCACCCTTGAGCTGGTTGCCATAATAAAATCGGCTGAGTGCCTTAAGCGCTCGCCTAGTAGTCCGGTGAAGCTGTTAAGACCTTGATGGGTCAATAGCGTAGTCATATCGAGAAAAAAAAAAAGCTTTGGTAAAGTTGATCAGATTGAATTTACGTTTGTGGACAAACTACTATATAATATATTAATTTATTTGGCAATTAATTGCGAATACAATCCTGTATTTTATGAAAAAGTAAAAAAAACTTGTGAGTTACTTTAAAGTTTTGATATGTGTATACCAACTATATAGAAGTTTTTGCTGAGGGACCAATAATCAACCGAGGAATCTTGTTTATATATTTTAGAGCGTTGAAACTAAACTTGATAAAATACATATATTAAAATGAATATCACAAGGTCTACAAAACAAAGAACCATCTATGAATCGACTCGGATACTAAGTTGTTCATACATTAATTGTATATTGGTTTAACGTATGGATTTTGGTTTGTTTAATGGCAACTGTTCGTTTTAAATAATGTCAATAGAGGTCACTTAAATAAAAAATAGTTCTCTAGTTGAATTGGATAAACTGGGGACATATGGAGCGACATATATATACGGAAACATAAGTTTTTATCCTATTTGAAAATTGCTGAAAGGCATATAAAACATCTAGATTTTTGTATGTGGTAGAGCCACGCTGAAGCTATTACTGGTATCA
The DNA here is from genome assembly GCA_014332785.1 of Antheraea mylitta. Lineage (NCBI taxonomy): Eukaryota > Metazoa > Arthropoda > Insecta > Lepidoptera > Saturniidae > Antheraea > Antheraea mylitta. Next base: position 1,584,385 of record JACEII010000020.1, read on the forward strand.
GCATGAATGGGTCGGCTCGACCGGGGTAGTACCACCCTTTCACAGAAAACCGACCTGAAGTAACAATGCTTGCATTGTTGCGTTTCGTTCCGTCAGTGAGAGCGCCGGAGGCCCACCTCTCTTCACCTTTTCCCTTCTTCCCCCGACACAGGCTGGAAGCGCACTTGCAACTACCCTGGTGTTGCAAGTGTCTGTAGACGGTGGTGATTACTTAACATCAGGTGACCCACATGTTCGTTTGCCTGCTATGATATAAAAAAAAAATTAAAGTTTAACAATTTTATTTATATACCATCGGATTCGTTAAACGCGTTAGAAATATCTAACGAGACCGCAATTAAAACTCTACCCCGGGAGGTAGCCTCGTTTGAGAGAGCTTTCACCTTAAGAATCGGAGCTAGCCTAGGCTAAGCTACATATTCATACTTATATGAGTTATTGAAACATATACGTGTACCAAGCATACATACCTCGACAACTCTTATATGTATTTTATGTCGGATAATTTTTCTAAACTATTTCAGTTCGATAAGGGAAAAAAATAAAACCCTTCCACTTTTATGTGTAAGCATGCGTGCGTGCACGTGTGTGTAATGTTGTCGCAGTGATGTAAGATTTTGTGTCACTGTATCGCGCGAACAGCGTACTCAAGAGCTCCCCGCCGAGGGAACAGACCTAGGCTTAAGCCGCTGCCGAGGCGGGAGCGAAATTTACCCCCAGATTACGGCGGCGTGATCTGTGGTTACGCGGGCGTGGGCGTGAGCACGCTCTGTTTAGAGAGACAGGCTGGTACTGATCGTTCACTGCCGTTATTTTATCAGGAGGGTCGGTAAAAATATGTCGCGGACGTCTTCTATAAAAATGCATGTGGTAAATGAAATCTTAATAATAATTACACCATTAATTGCATAAAAATCACTTTATTTCCTCTGTAGAATGGATATTTGCTATATTGTATAGGTGAGTAATAAACCTCTACACTGAATTGCAATTACCGTTCTATCTATGTTTTTACTGGAAACTATGACTATCACGTGAATTACATATTAAAATGTATGATTTAAGACAGTTACTGCCATCTGGTATACGGTTTCAGCACTATATAGAGTGTTCTTTCAGAAATGGTGGTTGTACTTGTCTTTGAGCGGTGTTTATTTTCAAATGCACAGTTTACTTACATTTAGATGTAAGCTCATAATCTATTTATCTATATGTAATTGAATGACCTCTATATTTTAATATAGTTTATCTGGTTTTTATCTCGTACATCTTATTAAAGAGAACAGATTTCATTGTAGGTGGTAGAGCCACGCTGAAGTTATTACTGGTTTCAGCATGAATGGGTCGTCTCGCTCGGGGTAGTACCACCCTCTTATAGAAAACCGACGTGAAGTAACAATGCTTGCATTGTTGCGTATCGTTCGGTCAGTGAGAGCGCCGGGGGGCCATCTACCCTCCCCTCTACCCACTCTCCTCCCTCTCCCTCATATCCATTCCCCTAAGGCTGGCAACGCACTTGCCTGGTGTTGCAAACGTATATGGACGGTGGTGATCACTTCCATCAGGTGACTCGCCTGCTCGTTTGCTTCCTATGACAAAAAGAAAGTTCTTTTTTTCTTTGAAGATAAACTAACTACTTAGATGCAGAGTTACCCACATGGGCAGTTAGAGGATCATAAAGTGATTGCTATATTGTACACTTTAAAGGGAAATAAAATGTTTTTGTGTTTATAAATTATTAATTTAACGAATTATGTAATGAGTAGCATATTGTAGAAGAATTAATTATTATACTGATTATAATCTGTTATTACTGACCATGATAATGATTGGCCAGTGTTATCGAAATGTGCGAACAACAAATATATTGCAACTCTAATAGGCGTGAAAGGGATGGAGCTTCACATTACTCACTAAAAGTTAGGATACGAACAAAAAACAATTAATGCGTGTAAGCGTCACATTACAATAATTGTGATTATGTCACTAAATAGTTTATAAACAAATCGAAAAAAAATACAAAATATTAAAATGAATATTTTTGTATTTTGTATTGAATAAAAATGAATATTTATGTAATAAAATAAAAAACAGTCCTTATTTTATGGAACAAATTTGTAGTGCTTTATACTTTCATTATGCCATAGCTGATTCGTATCGTAATCTGTTATTTTATGCATACAACTTATACAAAACAATTTCGATGTTTCACATCAGCCAGGCGTCGCGTGACGGCTGATTTTTTTATACATACATTTCCGTATATACTTGCTAGATTATAACGTATTACATTATGCTAATATGTATATTCAAAGAACAAATAGAAGACAAATAACATTTTTTTTAATTTACTTTTGTTATTTAATAGTTTTGTAACGAAGAAACGTGTTTTTAATGATGCACCTGAAAAAGCCGGTTTTAAAATGTCATCGATGATCAAAGAATATGAGGGTCAAGGATATATGAAAATATTATGCTTATATTATAAGGTTAGTACCTGGGCGACCGAGCCTAGCTCGGTTCTTTAAAAATCATTTTTAAAATAAAATAAACTGTTAGGTTTGCTTTATGAACTTTAATTTTTTTTACAAACGAAAAATATATCTCTTCTGCTGTCACTCGGATTCGAACTGGAGTTACACGGATTTTCGAAGCAGCTAATTTCCATTTGAGCTATTTTTGTTTTGACAGTGGCGGCGAAATTTACCTTGATATTCTAGCTAATTTTTTTCTTTTTTCCTTTACTTTCCACCAAGTATCGTGCAGTCTTTTTGCCGAACCAGTCTATTTAACGCAGGTTACAGGGAAATTAAAAAATATATATAATTTCAAAGTGTCTGTAAGCAATTCTTATCAAATCAAATAAATGTTTTTTGCTATTATTTGTTAGATCGTGTTCTATGAAATAGTAGATAGAAATAGTTATGTATAAATGTAATATTTTGTTTATGTTCAATTGTAACAGTATTTATGGCTAGACTAAATATGTACCAGTCGTAATCGCAACGACAGTGTTTCTTCTATATCTTCTATATATATCTATATATTATATATATCTATATATTATTATATGTCTATATATATTCAGTATCCAAGAACCACAAAGTGGCTGAATTATATCTGACAGTGTGATCCAAAAACAACGAAGAGCATGAAATTCATCATATGCTTAATTAAATGGATATCTTAAAAGATACAACAAATTTAGACAGTTGCTGTGAAAAAAAGACGTCTAAACCAATTAAAACAAAACGCGTTTGTTAAATGTCAAGCTACGGTCGAAGATTTTTCATCTTAATATATCAATATTAGATTGTAAAAAAAGTTATTTTACTCGTTTTGTTTTGGAAATTAACATGTTTTCAATGCAAAAAGATTAATATGCATTTTCTTTATCTGTAGGAATACATAAATGGTAATTATTTATGTGGGTAGAATATAATTTACTAGATGTCATTTAAACACGCGGCGGACGGTACATCGTGGGGTTTTAGTCCGTGGGAGTCGGACATAACGCACTCTCTCCCCCGGGAGGGTGGCGTATCCATAAGGGATTTCCCCACGTAAATAAAAAAAAGATGTCATTTCAATTTTGTAATGAGTTTTTATTCATCAATAAATATTAGAAGTTTTAATATTTCATTTTTTTATAACTCTATATTAAAATTAATCTATACTATTTCGAAGTATCAGTCAAATTACAAATAATATTTTTGTTTTTTATTGTTACTGTAAAAGGTTTGTAATATACGCTCTCTTAGAAGTGGAGTGGTCAGTGGAGACGAGGAAAACGAACAGGCGGTTCAGCTAATGTTAAGTAATCACTGCCGTTCATAAACATTAATAACACCAGGAGAGTCGCAAATGCGTTGCTAGCCTGTGATTGGGAATGGGGCAGTGGGAAGTAGGAGATGAGAGGAGGTGAGCCTCCGGCACTCTCACTGATCGAACGAAACGTAAAAGCACAAGCATTGTTACTTCACATTGGTTTTCTGTGAGAGGGTGGTCCTACCCCTAATGAGCCGACCCACTTATGCGGAAATCAGTAACAGTTTCAGCTTTTTAGCGCACTTGCAGGCGAGCACGAAAACTACTGCTGTGCGGTGCTCAAATCGCCAGACCATTCAGTTGAAATAGCAATTATTACAATTTACATGTAAATCTCGCGAATCCAATTATCCAAGCTAACTAATTAACTAAGGATGTATACGTTTATGGAACTTGTAAGCTTATATACTATATGTATTTAAGATTTGAATATTTTTAGTTAACTGTCAATATTTTTAGTTACAAAAAATGTCCCTTATACAACCTATGTACCTACTATATGGGTGCACAGGCTTCTGGGGGGGCAATATGGTCTCTGTTGTTAAGTAGTGAATGGGAAGTCGCTGTGTGGCACAAATCTGCGTGTTCGAGGACATCATTTCGAAGAAGCAAACTTGTATGCAGTCATTGCCTGGGCTGCCCCTTCTTGCGGTGACACATATGGAATATACGAGGAAATAATCAAAAGCAAGCGTCGTAAGGACAACTAATTAACTTAGGCGAATGGTTAAAAATTCACTTATTTCAAGGACGTTGCGAACATTACGACTACATGAAGTCTTAAATATTAGCTAGCTAGATGATACCCGTGGCTTCGTCTGTGTTGTTTATTATCTAAACAATATATTTTATACACAGAGGAAAACATATTAATCACCTCACCGCTTGCCCTAATTATTCACGGCTAGAATCGTTGGACGCGTTGTACTCGTAGTAGTACTGATAAAAGTCTTAGTTTCTAAAAAAAATAATAACTCTATATTAAGAGAAACTATAAATATGAGATAATTGAAATGATTATTTTCGACATATTATTTTATTAGAATATGACTATTTTTATTGCATCTCAAAACATAACACATAGTTATATGGGATTATTAAAATCAATTGCGAATAAAAAAGTACTTTTTGTTTTCTAAAATTATTTCCTTTAATTCCTATATCTTATATTTGATTTTATGATTTTAATGATAATAATAATTTATTTATCAGACAACAAGGGTCCACAAAAACAAATTATATACTAATCTATACATTAGTAGTAATTTAAAAAATAAAATTAAATAACTAAATTAATATGTGCTTTTATACAAATGTATATGAAATAGGATGAAAAGATGAAAATCACAATGACAACAGATATCCAGTGTTTCATGAAAGGACTGTCGTACATGTTTGCTATTGTTCTCATTATATTATTGGGACTATCACGAAATCTACCCAGGATGGATGCTATTCTCTTACGGATTATAGCATAGAAATCATCAACCCTAGCATTTGCAAACATCGCGGAAGCGCTACAAAATCGTGGTAATTCCAATAACATTCTAAAAATATTATTATAGTCCTCTTACTGAAGTTGATCCATAGGCTGCTCGTGTAAAAACATTGACAAAATGCTTTGAATAAATTAATAAATAAAAATAAATAAATTAATGATTAAATAATATAATAATAATAATTAATAATAATAATAATAAATAAAAAAACTAAATAAAATAATAATAATAATTATTATTATTATTTAATTAATATAATTTAATTAATTCATGTTAATTAAATTATTGATAATAATTCAATAATAATTAATTATGAATAATTAATTTTTAATTTAATCCAATTAAATTATTAATTAATTTTTATTTTAATAATTTATTACTGCTAATGATTCTTATTGACGTTTGGAAGATAGCCTATAGAAAACATGAAACCGATTCGCTGTTCACAATATGAAGAAAAAAACATATTGTACCGAACCTACTCACATAAATAAGAGCAAAAGAACAAGTTATAAGGTAAATTGTGGTTGTCAATGAACTGTTTTATTAATGTCACCCTTATTTGTCATTCGGGTATATACCGCATAAGATCATATAACTATAGATGAGAATTTATAAACAAAAGGAGAGTGCAAAAATTCAGCATTAACGAAGTGACTCGCGACCTGTTAGCACCGCTCTACAAAATTTATAACAATAACTCGGTAATTCACTTTTTACAATTTCAAATGGATAAACTGTGCTTGTTTTTTATATTCGGTGAGTTCGTTTTTATTACATTAATTCTGTCATTAACTGTACTCACATTTACTGTACACTGTTTGCCGTAATACTAAACTTTACGTGACTTTGGTCATAAACTAGGTCTATAAAGGTGAATAAATTGATTTTTGTACAATGAGTCCAAAAAAGCGGTAAGCGTTTTGATTTGAAATACAGGGATTCCGCATTAATTATAAGAAGTGATTTTTGAAGTGAAAACTGAATTTGATGAAATATATACTATCAAACTGTATATGGAAATGTATATCGTTTATTGAACGCATGTTTCAACATTAATAAGAAAGAGAGGAGTAATATATGAATCTTTGGCGTTTTGTAGCCTCGAGGATTCGTGTTGATTGTTACTAGTGGAATGAAATAAAATGCTGAAGACGCGATATAACTTGCTTCAAGATTGTCCTAGGTTTAGCAAGAAGAGACTATGGCACACAATGCTCTGCTATAATCTCCGTGCATGTCCATTCGATATGTTGGGCTTGATGTAAAAGGAGTCTACAATCAAATCGCTTGATAATTTTGTCAAGCATGTGATGCTAATCTTAATCTAATTCTGTATCTAAATATTTTTGAAATAACCAAGACTTTCACTCTGACTTATATATAGCTATATCAGCACTAACAAATCTTGGTGACTTAACATTACACTCATGCAACACGTTAAAGGAGTGAGTACTGAATAGTCTCAAATTGCGATCAGCCCTCTCTCCGTTTCTTTTGCCAATTCCAAATTATCCTTTTGCGAAAACAACAAGTTTAAAAAAAAGAAGATGCAATATGGATTGCTTTTTTAATGCAGATGGAACACAAGTGATACACAATGAAATACAAAAAACGGTTCATAAACATAGCGCATTACACTAGCGTCTACGTGTGCCGGGTGAAAAGTTTCAGTTGTCTGGGTAGCGCGTGAGTTTACATTTTGTTAGGCTCCCAGTTACATAACCTTTGTCATATATTTCACATAAAATCCTCATAATACGCTTATAGTGAGATCAACTTTCTTATCATTTACAGAGTATAATCTGCTTTCTTTTTACGTCAAATTGTGCAAACGTTGTTAAAACTAACGAAGAAATCTGGTAAATATTGCGAGCATAACATCGATGAGTTAATAATTAATAATTTTGTGTGTTGCAATGTCTGCACCGGTTTTCCTTTTAAAAAAAACATGGCCTCAACTCGTAAATGAATTCATGCGCATATCTTATCTACGTTTGTATATTAATAAACTCAAATTATAATAATGGAAGATTCTGTGTTTTTATGAAGGTATAATACTTATTTTATTTATATTCTGTGTATTACAACTAAACTTATATTAAATGGTATAGAACGATAGTCATTATCATTACATAAAGTATAAAATAAAGCCCTTCGCCACATCTCTCTGTTCGCGATAAACTTCTAGATGGTAGAGCCAAACTGAAGCTATTACTGGTTTCAGCATGAATGAGTCGGCTTGCCGGGTGCACTATACCCGACCCACAGAAACACCGACGTGAAGTAACAGTGCTTGCATTGTTGCGTTTCGTTCGGTTAGTGAGAGCGCCGTAGGCCCACCTACCCTCCTATTCCCCTTTCTCTTTCCCTTCCTCTCCTCCCAACACAGGCTGGCAACGCACTTGCGACTCCCCTGGTGATGCAAGTGTCTATGGACGGTGTTGATCACTTAACATCAGGTGACCCATCTGTTCGTTTGCCTTGTAAGATATGAAAATAGAACTCAACTACTACTAACGGACTTTCATGCTATTTTCACCAGTTGTTAAAGTCTTTCATAATTAAGGTTTAGGTATATAATTTGTCAAGGTTTTGTGTAAATTGGTTGAAATATAAAGATAATCGTTGTAAATGTCTGAAAAGTCAAGCCAAGGGAGTTTTCATCGAAAACGCTGCCTAATCCTATTGATATGTAACAAAAAATTGATGTTGGGATATTCCCCTTTTATAGATCTACAAAGATATCTTTGAGGGGCATACATCTATCTATCTGTTAAGGATAGCCCACTATACTCGTTACACCTTCTAAAATAACGTTGACGTACAATTAGAAAACTATTTCGACGGATACATTATTAATAATTATCAATTTAGATACGTTAGTTACATTATGCATATTCATAAGAATCATCATAAATATAACTAGCCTCTGCCCGCGACTTCGTTCGCGTGGAATAGATTTTCTGCTAACACTAATACGCAGCGGAAGCTCTCAAGAGGAAAAAAACCCCGGTTTTTAAACATTCATCATTGGTGCTCCGCTCCTATTAGTCTTAGCGTGATGATATATATCCTATAACCATCCTCGATAAATGAATAATATAACATTGAAAGAATTTTTCAAATCGGACAAGTAGTTCCTGAGATTACCCCCTACAACGTTACAACGCCACAAACTTACAAACTTTTCCTCTTATTTTACTTATAACATTAGTATGATAATACTTCTGTCCGTGTGTATGTGACTAAACTCCTCCTAGACAGATTTTGATGATTTTTTTGTGTTCCAGTGAATTCTATGGTTTAGAATAGAATGGTTTAGATTCATAATTGGGCCCGGTAAGTTGCCCTGCAGTCTGATTCTTGGTTTTATATTATCAGGGTGGTACAAAGTTCGCCGGGCCGACTAGTACAATTATAAAATAATGGTATAAATAAATGGTATAAAGTACCAAGTGTTGCTTTATGAAGTTTATCCAGTTTATATATTTTACGATTTCTGTAAACTATAAATTGATCATTTTGAATATTCAAGAGAATGTTATATCGAAAATAACTAATCAAATATCTTTCTAATTTACAGGTATAATCGTGGGTCAAACTGTATGTATGAGTGTTAGAAATAAAAGACAGGCGGATAACATATTAAACAGCTCGAACAACAAGTAAGTTTTCAACAGTCTTAACAATGATAGGTAACCCCTTTTTTTATGGCGTAACAAAGAAACTGTCCTGTAACTGATGGTAAGCGAAGTGACATTCAAATGCAAGAAACACAAGGAGAGTTATTCTTACGGGTATATTGCAATACGTATATGGGTGGTCACGATTTAGTCGTGTACAGACTTCCCACTACCCCGTTTGCATATAATATATAACTGTGGTAGGTAATTCCGGAATTTAAGTATTACATAAAAATATCTATTACGAGAATAAAATAGAACTATACAAAGATATTAGTTAGGTTTTATAACAAAGTCCCAAATCATATTACCGATTTCCCTCCAAAATCGTGTTTTACGTAAAGTGACCGGTGCCCCGTGATACATCCGGAGAGTCGATCTCCATAGAGACCTAGAGATCCCTTCTATCTGGGCGTACGTAAAATCACTTACGATTAGTTATTATGAAAAAGCCGCGAATCATCCTAGTCCGTTAGTGATATCCGCCGCAAACTATGAACCCGTACGTAACGCTGCGAGTTACAAAAGACGTCCGCGACACATTTTTATCGACCCTCCTGATTCAATCACGTCAGCGAACGATCAGTACCAGCCTGTTCCTCGAAACAGAACGTGTTCACGCCCACGCTCGTGTAACCACAGATCACGCCGTCGTGGTCTGGGAGTTAATTTTGCTCCCGCACACCTGATTACGCCTCCCACGGTAGCGGCTCAAGCCTAGATTCGATCCCTCGGTAGCGTGCCCTTGAGTGCGTTGCTTGCGCGATACGGTGACACACAAATATAAATCACCGTTACAACACTACACGATCACCCCCACACACGTGCACGCCTACACGCTTACACATGAAAGTGGAAGGGTTTACTTTTTTTTCCTTATCGAACTGAAAATATCTCAATTTTCCGATAATAAATATATGGAGGAGTTGTTGAGGCGTGTATGCTTGGTACACATATACGTTTCAACAACTCATACATATATGAATAGTTAGCTAGGTTAGCTAAGATTAGTCGCGATTTTGCATGCAGCAGGCAACAGCCAAGCCGAGGTGTGCAACGCACCCTTGAGCTGGTTGCCAAAATGAAATCGGCTGAGTGCCTTAAGCGCTCGCCTTGGTAGTCCAGTGAAGCTGTTAAGACCTTGCTGGGTCAATAGCGTAGTCATTTCGAAAAAAAAAACCGATTTATCGGATAGCGAGTTCAAGAACCATGTCAAGCGAGCTTAATGTCTATAGGTTATTTTAGAGTGGATCAATATGTGAACGATTGTGACGTCTGGAAATGACGCCCCTCTCTATGCATCCACTAAAACATAATGCCGGAGGACCACCTCCCCTCCTACCTTCCCTCCTTTCCTCCCCTTATCCCTTCCCATAAACACAGACTGGCAACGCATTAGCGACTCCCCTGGTGTTGCAAGTGTCTATGAACGACGGTGATCACTTAACATCAGGTGACCCGTCTGTTCGTTTGCCTCCTATTACATAAAAAAAATGTATTTACGTTTAGTAAAAAAATACAACATGAAGAGATAAACCAGATCAAGTTTCTTGCCAGTTCTTCTGAATAACTGGGTTGTTTTCCATGCCGCTAGTAGCTTTGACTTTCATAAGCGCATTCTCAGGTCCTAAATTGAATAAAGTAAATTATGGTTTGATCGCTCACAAGAGCTCTTGTTTCCGCTAAAAACTAAAAACATTTAGTTAATTGAAAATCGGCGTTGGTACAAATTAAACAATTCTAATGTTGAGTGAACCATAATAACCAGACTTTACTTATATATGATTTAATTTATTTGCCTGATTAGTCTCATTATATCAATATTTTGAGTAGATACGTGATGAATTATTGAACCTTTAAATGAACGCTATACTAAGAGTTTGGAAACCCTTGGTTTATGTGTCTCCTTACCTTCTTTATTTTCTTCATGCATGTCGATTATAAGTTTAGACGATGCTATTTCTTCACCGCACACTATGTGTCAATTTTAAATGACAACGCCAACCTAGTTTTATAAGTTATGTATCAGTACTTGACTGTAGATTCCTTTCATTGAGAATAGTAAGAAAATCGTTAGAAAACATATAGTAACTTCTATTATTAGATCATAATAGAATGTATACATTTTTTTTCAGTGGTACTACAACATCATCGCTTGACGAGTGCAAGAGGTCTTGTCCGGTAACACCAGAGTATAACCCTGTGTGTGGCACTAACAATGAAACATTCTCAAACCCAGGAAGGTTAATTTGTGCCCAAGCTTGTGGCGAGAGTAAGTATTTTAAAAATATCATTTACTTTAACAGAATTTTTATTTTCTAGTAAAATTTTCGAACAAAACTGCGTAGTAAAATTTAAAAAAAAAGTCGTCAACAGAAAAGTTAGAATCGATTAACAGTTCTTTCTTTTTCAAACAGTTATCTTCTTTCACCTCAGTATTCATTTTTTGTACACACGTAATTTCTCACACATTTACCTTATTCAGTCTTCTTCTATTGCTACATTCTTTCAATGGCGGCATATGACAGTCACCAAGATTTTGAACGGCTCCGCTCCGGAGCCCTCGAGTGCAAAGTCCGTCCTTCTACTTATGTTACTTGTATCCTTATGATTAGCTCATATCGAGTCGATCTTTACAACCTTTATATCACTCATATTCTGTTTGTTCTTCTTCTTTTTGTTAATCTTAGTCATTATAGTTACATCACATATCCATGTTAATACTCTCATCTTTGCCATTTGCAATCTTCTTTCATCCGTTCCTTTCGTTGCTCAGCACTGAAATCTAACTATATTACTCATAATGAGTTTATGTACTATTATTCTCTTAAGATTTAGAGCCATTTGTGGTTTAGATGATTGCCAAACACCTATTACTATGTCAGTCGCGCTACGTTTATTGTACTTCACAATCCGATGAATGCCACCGTTGTAATGCTATGAGAGAAAATCTGCATAAACCACCGAACTGGCAGAAGAAATATTCAAATTATGTTCTATTGATTGTCAATCCAATGTTTTCTTGCTTTTGCCGCTATTTTGCGAACCTACTCTGAACTTCACTGGCATTTTCTCCAATAAGAACAATGTCGTGGGCAAACAAATCCCTTGTTATTTGAGATTACATATTTTGTAGGTATATAATCATGAAGTAAGTCTTTTTGAGAATAAGTAAAATTAAAAAAGTAACACAAAAAATCTGACAACAAAAAAAAAAACAGCATTAAAGTAATGAATTGTATAATGAAGAAGTTGTTCTCTTGAGTATTGGTATTTAAAAAAACTTAATTTGAACTCTCTTCCCCTTCTTTCTGTAAGTCATAATATTACTTTTCTTTTGTTATGGTATTTATTTTTAGATTCGATCGATCTTTTGCCATTTTATAATATTTAACGAATCCGATGGTATATAAATAAAATTGTTAAACTTTAATATGTTAGTGGTGTTGTTCTGAGAACTTCTAATATATTCTATTTTATGCATTATTGCTCTCTCTTGATTAATCAATTGTTAAGATTAAATTAAAGTATTTATTTTTCTACAGATGTAAAATTGGCGAGGAGAGCTCCGTGCCCACCAGCACAGAATAAATGAGGGAAGAGTGTGAAAAGGAAATCTTTTTAATTAATAATTTAAAAATGAAATAAAACTTCAATATACACGTCTGTGATTTTCAATGAACGCAACATTATTTCGAAGTAGGTAACTTACCTATTACCCTTTTTTTTTTCTCGAAATTACTACGCTATTGACCCATTAAGGTCTTAACAGCTTCACCGGACTACTAAACCGAGCGCTTAAGGCACTCAGCCGATTTTATTATGGCAACCAGCTCAAGGGTGCACGGCACACCTCGGCTTGGCTGTTGCCTGTTGCATGCAAAATCGCGACCTATCTTAGCTAACCTAGCTAACTATTCATATATGTATGAGTTGTTGAACCGTATATGTGTACCAAGCATACACGCCTCAACAACTCTTCCATATATTTATTATCGGAAAATTGAGAGTTTTTTAGTTCGATGAGGAAAAAAAAGTAAACCCTTCCACTTTCATGTGTATGCGTGTAGGCGTGCACGTGTGTGGGTGTGATCGTGTAGTGTTATAGCGGTGATGTATATTTGTGTGTCACCGTATCGTCACCGTCCCTACCGAGGGATCGAACCTAGGCTTGAGCCGCTGCCGTGGGAGGCCTAATCGGGTAACCCTATTACCCGTAGCTAATGTACCCGCTCGAGTTAATGTAAATTTAATTTATCACTCAAGGGATAGTAATGTATTTTATGCGACATAATATATATTCTTGTTTACACCTTGTTTATAATATGTATACAAATTTCATGGTGATCGGTTGAGTAATTGAGACGTGAATACTTAACAAACACACTTGCTTCCGAGTTTAGAACATTAGATATGATAAGGATTCAGAATTAACACTGTCTATTATGTAAATTATGTCAGAAATCATTGTTTCAATAGCATAACGATTCAATGTTAAATATTAAAAGAAAATCATATACTCACCTAAACATACATAAATACATGAATTAATATTAATAATTTTAGATAGATACAAGCAATTCCACGGTATTTTAGTGTACGGACCATTTAATAACGATATTAAAAATGTAGGGTAACCGCTATAGAAGTCAGCCGCACAGGTGTTTACGAAGCTACTGAAAGGTCAATGTTTTTATATTTCTACACTTTTCTTCTTCAACTCTGTACAATTTGAGAATCTTTTAATAGCAATACATTAAACCCTAAGCAATAGCATTCTCTTTAAGCGGCTGAACACATTTGCAAAGCTGTCATTGCAAAATTATCAAGACTAGTGAGCGCCCAGTGGTCGACATTCGACCATAGTTAATTGATTTTTTGGATTGAGTTTGAACTTTATTAGAGTTCTTTTGTCAAAGGGTATACTTCTATTATCAAAGGTTTTCATCATGGCTACTCAGTTATTTGCCATTTGCTATGATCTTTATTATATATTCTTTATTCTTCTCAAAGGCCGGCAAGGGATTTGTGATTCTTCTAGTTTCGCAGGTATCCATAGACGGCGGTGATCACTTATCATCAGGTGACCCGCATGTTCGTTTGCCGCCAATAGTATATAAACAAAAATATAATCATTAAAAAAATCTATGTGTAAATGAAAATTAAATTAATTATAAATTGGAAACAAAAACCACGTGGTAAAGCTCAAATTTTAACCAAATATAACTTTACGAAAATAAAGAAATTTATCGCAACCCATGACACAATTTTCAATTAATTTTATACGACACCATGGTGTGGTATTTCTGGGTGATATGGAATTAAATGTAGTCTGTTCATTATGAGAAATAGTGATATGCGCAGTATCATCGTTTGGAAAAGCAATGGATGCACAATACAATCAAATGGTGAATCCAAGACAAAGACGTTTTTAATACTACCATTAGCGTTTGAAAATAAATTATTTGTTGTTGATACATGAGGTAGAATTGCACCATTTTAACCGAGGAGGTCTAAGTCATGGATTACTTTTGTAAACAAAACTCTTATTTTGATTATACAAAGTATTATTTGGCTATTTTTTTTATTAATTCATCATTTGAAGTGAGTTCACCATAAAAAATAATAAACATTACAATCATAGATATATTTTATAATATCATTATTGAATGTAGGATGAAAAATGGTAATTAGAACGTAAGCGTTAAGTACGTATAGTCGAGCATAGCAACCTCCTTCACAACCTTTTTTGAAGTTCGTAATTATTGACGGCTGTCAAAATGTCTTTATGTTTACATGTGTGTATATGTTGTGTAAAATTCGAGTAGTAGTGTGAGTAGTGCATATTTTAATTAATTTAATGTACTTCTAATGCATTTTATATAAAATAAACAGCTTTCTGTACTTCTCCGCCATTAAAACTTTAACTATGCCAAATTTCAAGTTCACCCGTTGACGGGAAATAGGTTAAAAAGGGGTACAAACATTTTGCTTCACGTATTAATATATAGATACTTTTTACAATATTGTATTATAAACTAGCTGACCCGTGGAACATCGTCTCCAACGAATCGGTTATTACCATTTTTAATTGTAGTTTTAAACACTAAATATCTTAAAAAACCTAAAACTAAATTGTAACGGCATCTACCGCTTCCAATTATAAATCCAAACCATTAAGGGACTCACTCAAACATATACCCAGTTGGCATGTGAAAAATCTTTTAAAATAAACCTAGAACCCGTTTGCAGCATCACACCAGCGACAGCATTAGCATCCAATTACGATAAAAACTGACCTATATATATTGCTGATAAATGTCTTCCCAGTAGCCTTTAAGTTGCTCCTGTGCCACTCACCTTCAAGACCGTTAACTATTTAGAGCCACGGGCAACGACAACGCAATAATTTTGCTGGCTTATGTTTCTATTTCGCATTATCTTCTGACTAACTTAACCAATTAACATACTGTAAAAACTAAACTTTATTTACATAAAATTTCCATTTTGATTTAGTTGTTTGTTTTATAAGAATTTGTAAAGTATATGTGAAGTCGGGATCCAAACATAATTTTGTCAAATTTATTTTTCTTTTGACATATAAACCATTTTTTCGCGAACTTTGTTGTAAAAAGTAATAAATATTTTTGTTACAGATTTTATTCTTTTATTTCATACCGTTCAAGCAGCGCACACAATATTATAGTTTTTTTGTCAAATTCAATTACATCTATTGTGTTTAATTATCGAGAATATATATTTGCCAAAACGATATATAGCACTGGTGGATTATATACCTTTCTAACAGTGAAAGAATTTTCAAAATCGGAGCAGTAGTACCAAAGCTTTCCCGAAAATGGAATATAACTATTTTTTTTAGCTAATATGTCTGCTATATTACCATTTAGAAGATTTACCAAAATTAGTCAAGAATTTCATTAACTATAAATTTTTGATTTTCGTCCGTTAACCTGGAGAACCTCTTACGTCTTATAGGGGTAATAGTATCCCAGGATGAAAGTTTATGATATTAGATATTGTTGTGTCAAATTTCTTCAAAATTGGTTCAGTACTTTCAGAGTGATACGTGTTCTCAGGGACAGACAGACAGACAAAAATTGTAGATGTTTTTTTAAATAATATTTAAAATACATTACAAGTCACAATCGTTTTTGGTGGTAGCACAGATATGGGTCAATTCGAGACATCATACATAGTTCACATATTAATCGAGTCTGTAATAACTTTTTGACACCAATATCCGCTTGACAAGACACAATTCGGCAAATAGGTAATAATGCTTTGGGAATTTGTTGTAAAATCTAATATTCTCTAAAAAACTGGTACTGGTTTTAATGAGTTTGAAACGTGGGATAACCAGTTTTTCACAGTTTCTAGTATGTCGGTTTTTTACAAAACCCAACTCTTCAAAGTTTTCGCAGACATGTATTATCAAGAATGTATTAAGAGGGTAGAGTTAAGATTTTGAATTTCTGAAACTTGTCTTTAATGATTCGCGAGGTCCTATATTCTGTATTGCTCGAAATGCCCGTTTTTGTAATAAAAAAAAAGCGGAATCTGAACTTTAACTTATATTATTGATATGAAATAATTATCTTGCATTGGTTTTATTTACGAGGTAAATTATGTTTATTTTCCCCTCTATCAGTCTGGGAATATACGTTTAAGATTGTATGAGCCGAGATTGGAGTTTATAAACAAATACGGAACGCAAAGAATTATCATTAAGAAATTAATTCTCGGCCGGTCTGTATCGTTTTACAAAATTTAACCTATTTAAAAAAAATAAATCAAATGGCTAAATTGTGTGTATTAATAATATTCGGTGAGTTTTTTGTTCTTTTTTCTCATTTACCGAAATTATCACAATGGAAACTCTGTGTAATTTTGTTTACCTTTTCGTGAAACTTGTTAAAATTTCTTACATATATAAATACATTTTATCAATATTTTACATATTTTAAATGCATTTCTCAAAAATATTCATCTGACATCAATTTTACTTCATTATTTTGAAATAAATTTTTTTTCTCGAACTGACTACGCTATTGGCCTTATTTTTTTGGACTTTACAGCTTCACCAGACTACAATAATTTAATACAGTTATCTGTAGTAATATTATAAAGAGATAAAGTTTGTGACGTTGTAGGTATTCTATATTATATTTGACTCATGTAAACAAAATGCAAAAGGAAGGTAGTATCATTTTATTACATTAAAATGTAAAATCATTTTTGGAATAAAAACGATTTTATTATTATTTCTATTGATGGTCCTTTTGTATTCAATCAGCGATATTAAAGAGATCGTATCTTATTGCATCGTAATGATCGTAATCATAGATTTTTATGTTACAGGCTTAATAGCCGGTCAAGTGATATGTATGAATACAAGAGGTAAAAGACAGACAGTTAATAACACAAAGGATTTGGATGACAAGTACAAATTCGATAGTTCGAACCGGTTTTCGTCAGATAGTATGTTCTTCGCAGGACAGGATAGGAATACGGGTTTTACTGTCACACCTTACCCTTATCAACAACAGTTTCCAAATCAGCAACAATTCCCGAACCCAAGCCCGTACCTGACTCAACAACAGTTGCTGTTCATGCAACAATTACTGAACCAGCAATATTTCCTGAATCAGCAACAATTCCCGAACCAACAACAGTTCCCGAATCAGCAACAGTTCCCGAACCAGCAACAGTTCCTGAACCAGCAACAGTTCCTGAACCAGCAACAACAAACACCAAGGACTACTGCTGCTGCTAATAACGGGTAAGATATTGAGCTAGCAATTTTTGAAATCTAAAAGGAATATTTTTTTAGTTCCTACGTATAGTTTTATTCTAGTGTAATAAAATCGTTTACTAAATACAAACTAGTAACAATAGTAAAAAATATACATAAAGTAGAGTACATATAAATAAAAATGAGTTGTCGAATGTATTTCACTTCAGAACGGTTGCACCTGCTTGCCTAATTCTTTTTTGTTGTGTGAATAGTCATGGTAAGTTTTAGATGAAAGATAAATGTTTTATGTGTATAATAAATGTTATAATTAAATGTTTTCCTTCGAATCAAAAAAGAAAACATTATTAATAAGTAAGTATGTAGTAAGAAAATGTACAATAAGTTATCTATTAGTACTTGACTGTAGATTCCTTTTATTGAGAATAGTCAGAATATTATTACATAACCCATAGTAACTTCTATTATTAGATCATAATAAAATGTATACATATTTTTTCAGTGGTACAACATTATCGCTTGACGAGTGTAAGAGGTCTTGTCCGGTAACATCAGAGTATAACCCTGTGTGTGGCACTGACAACATAACATACACAAACCATGGAAGGCTAACTTGTGCCCAAGCTTGTGGCGAGAGTAAGTATTTAAAGATTATTATTTAATCTAATTTAATTTTTCATTCTCTAGTAAATACAAAAGTGTGGAGTAAAATT
This sequence comes from Antheraea mylitta, assembly GCA_014332785.1. Taxonomy (NCBI): domain Eukaryota; kingdom Metazoa; phylum Arthropoda; class Insecta; order Lepidoptera; family Saturniidae; genus Antheraea; species Antheraea mylitta. The sequence goes on from JACEII010000020.1 coordinate 1,602,884, forward strand.
AGAAATCATAGATGATATTTTAACATAAAAGTTAGAACCGATTATAGTTGTTTCTTCTTTAACCAGTTATCGTCTTTCATATTAGTATTCATTTTATACACACTTAATTCCTACGGCAGCGGCTCAAGCCTAGGTTCGATCCCTCGGTAGGGAGCCCTTGAGTGCGTTGCTTGCGCGATACGGTGACACACAAATATACATCACTGCTACAACACTACACGATCACCCCCACACACGTGCACGCCTACACACTTACACATGAAAGTGGAAGGGTTTACTTTTTTCCCTTATCGAACTGAAAAACTCTCAATTTTTCGATAATAAATATTTGGAGGAGTTGTTGAGGCGTGTATGCTTGGTACACATATACGTTTCAACAACTCATACATATATGAATAGTTAGCTAGGTTAGCTAAGATAGATCGCAATTTTGCATGCAACAGGCAACAGGCAACAGCCAAGCCGAGGTGTGCCGTGCACCCTTGAGCTGGTTGCTGGGTCAATAGAGTAGTCATTTCGAAAAAAAAAAAACAATTCCTCGCACACTTTCTTTATTCAGTATTATTTTGCTCCTACCTCCTACACACTTACTATATAATTAACATACTTCTACTTATGTGACTCTAACCCATCCTTATGATATGTTCATATCACGCCAATTTTCACAATCTTTATGTCGTTGATACCTGTTTAATTCTTTCATTGTTATTAATTACTATTTGTTAATTTCAGCTATTATAGATACATCGCGTATCCAAGTTAATACTCCCATCTTTGTCATCTTTGCAATCTTCTTACGTCCGTTCCTTTTGGTACTCAGCACTGAAATCCATAGATTAAGATATCACTTATAATGATTTTATATATTATTCCCATAAGATTTAGGGCCGTTTGTGGTCTACATGTGATCCAACACACTTGTCACTATTTCATCCGCTCTACGTTTTCTTGTAATTCACGTCCTGGTGAATGCCACCATTGTAATGGTATGAAAAAAATCTGGCATTTTCTCCAATAAGAATATCGTCGGCAAACAAATCCCTCGATATTTGACATAAATGATATATTTGGTAGGTATATAATCATAAAGTAAGTCTATTTGCGAATAAGTAAAATTAATAAAGTGATCAAAAAACTCTGAATACAAAAACGATAACAGCATTAAGGTAATGAATTGTATTAATGAAGAAGTTGTTCTGTTGAGTAATGGTATTTAAATATCTTAATCTGGGCTCTCTTCCCCTTCTTTATATATAGAAGTCATAATATTATTTATCTTTTGATATTGTATTTATTTTTGGATTCAATCGATCTTTTACCTTTTATAATGTCTAACGAATCTAAAAGTATATAAACAAAATTGTTAAACTTTAATATGCTAGTGGTGATGTTCTGAGAACTTCTAACATATTCTATTTCATGCATTGTTGCTCTCTCTTGATTACTTAATTGTTAAGATTAAATTAAAGTATCTATTTTTCTGCAGATGTAAAATTGGCGAAGCGAGCACCGTGCCCACCAGAACAGAATAAATGAGTGTAGAGAGTGTTAAGAACTCTTTTTAAATTAATAATTTAAAAATGTAATAAATCTTCAACAGCATTTTCAAAGACCAGAAACTTTAAAAGTGTTATATTTCACTTATGTCCGCTATACAAGATACATATAGTTGGGATTGAAAAAATAAACAATAGATACTTGAAGACGTTGGATCTTCAAAACTAATAACTCGTTATCTAATTATAAAACAAGTGCCTCTAGACATCATTTGCAATCTTTAAAGGCAAAAGAATTTATCTGGATGCTATTTTCTTACATAAAATAATTAATAACTAAATTGATTCATCCCAGTAATTTGAACATATCTATTTTAAAACAGCACGATTTAGTACTCGATGTAAGAATTTTGTAGAAAAAATTCACATAAAAAAATTTTCACATTTCCTTTTGTAGAAAAAAATATTTTAAGAATTTCTTTTTTGAAGGAACTTGTAAACAATAAAATAAATTTCTTAACAGTGTTTACATATTTTCTAGTAATTTTTTATCTTTAAGGTGGCTGATGTGCTGTATAATGCTGGAATGTGATGTATACATTCTTTAGTTCTTTGTTATTTTTTTGTATGTTAAAAGAAAGAAAGTTACATTCCAAGATAAAAAAAGACATTTTTTTTAAGCACGCATAAATAAATAGTTATTAAATTAATGTCTTAAAATAGTTTAAAAAAAATATGTTTTTCAAATAATGGTACTTTAGGCCTTTTAGTCAATATTATAATTATAACATGTTTATGTATGTCTGTTTGTTTCCTAAATAAAGAAATTAGATAATCGTTTGTGATTTTCAATGAACACAACATTATTTCAAACTACCTATTAATAACTGTGGCTTCCAATCGATAGCAAATAACGGAAAAACATCGATTTTTTTATATCATAGGAGGCCAACGAACAGGTGGGTCACCTGATGTTAAGTGATTACCACCGTGCATACGTAGTCCGGTGAAGCTGTTAAGACCTTGTAAGGTCAATAGCGTAGTCAGTTCGAGAAATAAAAAAAACCACCGTGCATAGACACCTGCAAAACCGTAGGAGTCGCAAATGCGTTGCTAGCCTGTGTGGAAAGGGGGGGAGGGAGAAAGGAAAGGGGAAAAGAGGGAAGGGAGAGTAGAGGGAGTTGTGCCTCCGGAGCTCTCACTGACCGTACAAAACGCAACAATGCAAGCACTGTTACGTCACGTCGGTTTTCTGTGAGAGGATGGTACTACCCCGGGTGAGCCAACTTATTCATGTTAAAACCAGTTATAGAATCAGCGTGGCTCTACCACCTACCATGACATAACATGATGTACCACTCATATCCAAGCCTTGACAAAGTAACGACAGTACTGTCTCCGTATTAGTAATAGTCAAACTTCCTTACGAGTAAGCTTATAAACGAGAAAAGTTCACATGATAATTCATATAATAACTTGTAATACGACTTTGCCATATTAAGGGTTTTATGTGAGGTTAGAAAGCGTAATGCTGGGTCTAATATTGTAGGAGCCCGGCGGCCACTTTCCGCGGGGCGGACCGGTGGGGCGGCTATCTAAGGGGAATAGCTTAGCTCGATCCCTTGCCGCCCCAACACTACGGTTGGTCGGTACACCGTGGGGTTTTAATCCGTGCGAGTCGGACATAACCCACCATCTCCCTCGGGAGGGTGGGTATCCATAAGGGATTCCCCCACGTTAAAAAAAAAAAAATTTATAAGTACAATGATTCAAATCCAGTCTGAGAAGATTTTCGTGCCTAAACAGATGGTTATTTCTAGAATCCCAGAAACGAGTCTAAAAATTATTTCACTGGTATAGAGCTACCGTTCTGAGTGATGTTTATGTGTTATTGTTAAACTAGTTGTGCTCGCAACTAAGTCTCTGTGGAATTAAAAATGGAAAGAAACAGTGAATCATAAAATCATAGGTAAATATATATAGAGTATTCAACATTGACTATTTAACCTGGGCTCACTCTTTGTAAACAATGCTGTTCTGCGAGACGCAACATGTAACGTGTGTACCGTAACACAATCCGTGAAAGATATAAACCAAAATAAATAAGACAAATATAAATTTAACTTTGCATATGTTGTGGTTTTTTTCTCGAACTGATGATGATGATGTCCGCTCCTTGACGTGTCCGTCAACAGCGAACCTTGTTAATTTCGGGAATGAGAGCGAATTTGGCTCGCGAGTCCAGATTTTGTTTGAAATATACGGTTACAAGGCGCACAGTGTATCTGACCAAAGTAATTTAGGGCGCAGAAGTAGGAAGGCTTGGCACGGTTCTTTGCGGAAAGGCGTTTTGCATCGAGATTTTGTAGTCGATGTTTCTCGAAAGTTTCTACTGCCTTTTTAACAGAGTTGCGGTCCCTAGGCTTGCACTTTCCATATTTCAGCTGTGAATAAAACACAGACTTAGGCAACCTGGAGCCATTAATGCGTACAATGTCACCGCACCATCCCAGTTGGCATGAAATAAGTAACGACTCTATTTCACTGAGCCCAGTCCGTCCCAGGCCATTTCACACGAAGTATCGATCGAAAGCATCTCATGTGAAAGACGTCAAGTTTTCTTATGTTGCTTCTATAGAGGCACCATGTCTCAGAGGCATAAAGCAGTACAGGAAGTACTATAGCTTTTTTACTGATTACGCTATTGACCTGGCAAGGTCTTTACAGCTTCACCGGACTACTAAGGCGAGCGCTTAAGGCACTCAGCCGATGAATATGTTGTGTTAATATTATTTACGTTCGTGTTTTCTTGCCCCAGAATATTTAAAACGATTAAAATAATAGTTTAGCATTATCTATTAATTATAAAAGTATATATTTTTGTTTTAATTACATTCCCATTTGATAGTCTAATTTAAGAACTAGAATATTTCACGTGAAGCGGACAACGAAGAAAAAGTAAGATTCTGAAATTCGTTCATATTCAGTCTAATTGGATTTCTACAAGGCATGAATGTGAACACAGTTCTTTTCTATCACACTTATTTGTCAAGTTACTGGCTTCTAAAGAACAGTAGTTTTGGAAATCTGATTTATTATAAGCAGTTTTTCTAAATGAAATTCGTTTATCTCAAATATAAATATTATAAATTTATCTTGAATCTAATATCGCTTAGAATTGAAAAAAATAATGCACTGGGAAACTGGCACTCTCTTCCAGTTGACCAGCGGTATTCTGGAAAAAGAAAACAGTTAGCAGTGCAAATAACACAAAATAATAACATACAAATAATAAGAATGGTCTTAGCACTCGAATATAAATAAAACATTATTTATTTAATAGGATTAAATATGAATTTTAATATTGTTTTAGCAATTGTCAATTGGAATATCAGCGTTATGGTATTCCAATACCTCAGAGTATCGCCACGAAGTTTTGTCCATGATCACAATCAATTTAGGTGTGAACAGATATTACCGTCGTGCGTTCCGAACTACCCAACTACATGACGATAGACGGAACACGATAACTTATTCTACAGCTATTACAGGAACTTGGAAACCCCAATTTTGAGTTATGATTTAAATGACAAATGGGTTCGAACAATATTAGTTCTTAGCGCGCTAAGTACGCGAAGCTTCGCCACGCAGGTATGAGATTATCATTAGAATGTGTACTGTTAAATGAGAAGTTGAAAGTATATACTTTGTTGAAATCTCTAGTCCAAATGGTATGAAAAGTATAAAATAATAGGCTGACAGTCCAATTCTTCAGTTTATATCATTAATCTTTTTTTTACCTCATACCATCCTAAAAGTTGAATGCCCTTTAAAAGGAAATTTGTGCGTTAAATATAATTATGCTACAAAGTTATTACTTATACTTCGCTTAATGATGCAATTTGTTATACTTCTCGTATCTATATAATATATCAATTTAAAATTCGAAGTATCTAATTAAGTATTTATATATGTGTATGTATATCTATATATATAAAAATCTATATATATAATAATATATATATATATTATTCTGGAAAAAGGGGCTATGCAGGCCTTGAGTCCTGTATCACTGCGACCATGAGTGGTCTATTGTGATCGCCCCTTATTACTAAAGCTCCCCGCCCAGTCCTATAGCAATTAAAAACTACAGGACTTTTTTGGATGAGAGCATCTGTACCTCATCCGGAAGCAGTACATGCTTTCCCAGAATCCGCTTCTGTGTAGGCTTTAGTGGATCACATTCACACAAGAGGTGCTTCAGGTCTCATCCGCACTATCACAGAATCTATACTCTTTTGTACTCTGGACACCGATGTTGTACATGTGTTTTTTAAGACAATAGTGTCCAGTGAGTGCTCTCACTAAAACCCGTACTTGATTCCTAACGAGTGACAGGGCTTTATCAGCATATCGCTGGTTAAATGCCCTGATGAGTTCTTTGGAATGTTTTGTCCTGGCAAATTATGCCAGAACATTTTCGCGTCTTGATTGTAATGTTTTCTAAGGGTCCAAAGAGCTAGCTAGGCTTTTGGGTATTCCACAGAACGGTTCTGGATCAATGTATATCCCCATAGCACCTGCCCTTGCAAACTCATCAGCAACTTCGTTGTCAGGAATGCCTGCGTGCTCCGGAACCCATCGCAAAATTAGTCTGTTATTTTGTCCCAGACTGTTTAATTTTATATATTAATATTAGTCGTACCCGTGACTCCGTCCGTGTGGAACCTAATCTAAAAAATCAGTGATTAATAAGATCATTTCCATGTATAAAGTCCATTTACTTAATTACTTTTCTCTGGCATTTTTTTTCTCGAACTGGCTACGCTATTGGCCTTAATTTTTTGTCCTTTACAGCTTCACCGGACTACTGTCTCTCGCATTTAACTCGAGCCGACATTAAAAATACAAGACCGTTTAATAGAGCAAACCGATTTTAATAAAACTAAGACTAAAGTTACTTGAGGTTATACTGTATAATTTTCTTGATGTGGTTCCATCTTGAACGCAGTACTTTAGCAGTGATGACTGAAACAGACAGATAGACAGACACTTCTAAAAATCATCGAAATGTTTTTTTTATTCCAAGACATCGGCAATATTTTTTTTTTCACAAAGATTAAAAAGTACAGGTCGAATTTCATTTTTATTAAATGTATAGAAGAAGATTTAGAGTAAAATCAACGATTATTTAAAAATACCTCATTATTAGTAAACTAGTAGACCGAAAGTACACTCATCAAAAAAGTCTAAGCAACATGTACTAATTTAAATTTTAGGATGGTTCTTCACATTATAACGTTGTATTTTATTTTTAGAATAATATCTTTAGGGTTCTATGATGTAACAATAGCAGCTGTTGTCTTTATAAGTTCTTTTAAGAACAGAAATGAACAATATTAGAATATACTGTAGAAACTAAGATACATAAGAAACTAAACTTTATTTTTACAAAATGAAATTTCTAAAGAAAATGTATTTATTGTGAAAGAAAGTATTCACTGGTTCGCCGAGCTGTATGTGAACGCGCATTGTCATGCATTAACCTAAAATCGGAGCCAAAGGTTTGTGCAAATGGGTAGATATAAGGTCTGAAAATAACGTCAATGTAATTTTCAGCATTCATGTTTCCATTTACAAAAACGAACTCAGTTCGCCTGTTCTTCATAATACCCGTCCATAACATAACTGTTGAGCCGCTGTATGGATGAACTTCATGAACACACCTGAGCCTTTCAGTATTTCCGGGCTGACGATACACTCGCACCCTTTTTGTATTAGGCTTAAACCCGAATCGCGACTCATCGGAAAACATAATTTTATCCCATTGTTCCTGGGTCCATGTTATGCGTTCTCTACACCATTCATATCGACGAGCGCGATTCCCGTTACGTATCGGTGGGCACCTGATTGAACGTCGAGCTCGTAGGCCGTACTCATTCGGTCGATTTCGCACAGTTTGAGGACTTACATCAACACCATTTGAAATTTATAGCCTCAAACTTATCTCTCGAGCGGTTAACATCGGCTGGCGTCTTGCAGTCAGTTGTATGTACCGGTCTTGCCGAGTGGTTGTACTCCTTTTACGGCCTGGATGCTGTTCAGCGGGTTCTCCTGTATTATTGTAGCGCTGCCAAAGACGACAAATAACACTTCTATGAATGCCAAAATGTCGAGATACCTGAGATTGATTACTTCCCGCTTGCAATATCCCTACAGCTCTTTGCATTTCATCTGCCATCAAATGACGTCTCTTCATGACGTAGAGAATATCTAACAATTCAATTTTGTCGCTAACTTTATTTAAATGGTTGGTAAAATTATAAAATCAAGACTAAACGTAGCTATTAAAACGCACTTAAATTCAAACAAATTCGCAGTCATTTGAATTTTATGAAAAAAACAAAACATAATCAAATTTTTTTTTACAACTAGCCAGTATGTCATCAATAATAAAAAAGTTTACTTACCTACGCGCTATGTTTGAGTAAATACTTAGAAATTAATTAATATAAATGGTAAAATTTGTAATATCACGCATGCTGCTTAGACTTTTTTGATGTGTGTACAATCAACTTTGTTCTTACACTAAGTCAATGTTTACCTAAGAAATTACTTTTAGTGATACTGAGTCTTTTGTTTTTATATTTTCATAAAAAAACTACTTGCCAAGACAATAGCTGACTAGCTAGCTAGATAAGGCGCTCCGACTTCATATGGATGTAACTATTAACGAAGAAAATTAGACAGAATCTATCATTTTCAGTTGTAATGTAATGTAATGAAATAAAACGGTAATTAAACATATGGATGTCAATCTTCTAAAGATCTGTAGGTGGTAGAAACGTTGAAGCTGTTATTGGTTTCAGCATGTATCTGTTGGCTCATCTGGGGTAGCACCACCCTCTCACAGAAGCCGACGTGAAGTAACAGTTCTTGCATTGTTGCGTTTAGTGCGGTCAGTGAGAGCGCCGGAGACCCACCTCCTCTCGCCCTCCCTCTTTCCCACCATTCCCCCAAACACAGGCTGGCAATGCCCTCCCTCTTTCCCACCATTCCCCCAAACACAGGCTGGCAATGCACTTGCGACTCCCCTGGTGTAGCTGGTGTCTATAGACAGCGGTGATTACTTAACATCAGGTGACCCGCCTATTCGTTTGTCTCCTATGATATAAAAAAAGATTCTTTAACTGTGTTCTATCTTATTCACTTTTTACCAATTTTTTCACTTTTCCGTGCGACTTTTTTGAACAATTTCTTTCATACTAACCTTGTCTAAACGACAAGAATATAATTAGCCAAAAAATGTTCTAAAGTGATGCTGATTTGTTCGGAAATTGATTTTTATTTCTACAAATCGAATACCTTTAAGCGAGTAATTCTTGAATATTTTTATATCTGTATATATTCAGGATCTCGGAAACGGCGTCCTCTATTTCCGTGAAACTTAGTATGTAGGTAGATTCGGGAACGATAAATCAATCTAGCTAGATTTTATTCCTAGAAAACTTTTTTTACTGAGTTTTCAGACTATGAAAAAATATAACTAGGATGTGAAGGTAAATTTCGCCGCCGCTGTTAAAACAAAAATAGCTCAGGTGGCAATTGGATGCTTCGAAAATCCGTGTAACCCCATTTCAAATCCGAGTGTATATATATGTATATATACATTTATACTTTTGGAAAAAATAATAATTTCGTAAGGCAAACCTAGCAATTTATTTAATTTACATAAATAATTTTGTTATTATAAGAGAAAACTGTTTTTTTCAATATTTATTTTATATGAATATATTCTAATTTTGTGAGGCAAACGTGACAGTTTATTAATTAAAATTTTTTTTTTTAAAGAACCGAGCCAGGCTCGGTCGCCCATCTACTGTGTTAATAATATGTGTAAATCATAGTATAGAATAAAGTGCTACACTTAATAACTAGCGACCCGTCCCAGCTTCGCACGGCAGCAATGTAGATATCCATTTCAATGAAATACTGTTAAGGGCTATTTTGATCTACATAACATGTAAAAGAAATGTAATTTATTTAATTGGATAAGGAATAATATTGTATGGTATAAAACGATTGGTAAATAACACATAATTATTTTTATACAAAAATGAAAATGGGAACTGTGGGTTATCTTTTAGAGATAAATACATACCATCGCGGACTTTTTTATCGATCTTTTTAAGATATACAATTCCGTAGAACATTAATTTGATCTATCTCATAAGGTTTAACCAGTGTTTGTGATTTAAGCAAAACTATTACGACATCACATTTCAATTCATTCTTTGAATGTGTAGCTGAAAACTGTATTAAAATCCGTTGAGTATTTTAAAAGGATTAAGGGAACAGACAGCGGAAACTACTTAATTTTACTTTTTTAATTTTACTATGTATAGATTAATTGAATGATGTTTTTTTTATTAGTTACTAGCTGCTGCCTGCAACTTCGTCCGCGTGGAATAGTTACTTTGGGCCAACACTAACTTTAACTCCGGAATTTGTATTTGGTTACTTGCATACATAAACTTTCAGTCTTGTTTTTTTTTTTTATATCCAAGGAGGCAAACGAACTGGTGGGTCACGTGATGTTAAATGATCACCACCGTCCATAGACACTAGCGACATCAGGGATGTCGCAAGTGCGTTGCCGGCCTGTATATGGGAGAAGGGGGAGGGGATGAAAAGGGAAAGAAGGAAAGAGGAAGGGACGTGGGCTTCCGGCTATCTCACTGACCGAACGAAACACACTAATGCAAGCAGTGTTATTTCATGTCGGTTATCTGTGAGAGGGGTGGTACTACCCCGGAGGAGCCGACCCATTCATGCTGAAACCAAAAATAGCTTCACCGGGGCTCTACCACCTACAAGATATTTCCAAATTATAGACTTATAATTATAGAAATTATAGACCTATAATCTCTAATAAACACATATGAGAGAAAATCACTTGATGAATATTTATCCTAACCAATACAATATAAACGTGAAAGTAAGTTTGTTTGTTACGCTATTAACCCTGAACTACTGAACCTAATCATTAAATTTGCACGTGCAATCACAGGGGTACAAAAGAGGACATAGTGTACCTTTGAAACCTTTGAAAACGCTATCGGCATACGCTCGGTCACGCTATACTAGCATATCATGACGCGAAATCGTAACTCTTATCTCCTTTTTTTATCCATACGGATACCCACCCTAGCCGGGCAGCTGAGGATGGGTTATGTGCGACTTGCACAGACTAAAACCCCATGGTTCCTTCACTCACCTATATGCCGGGGAGCAGGAGCTGCCGACTGGCAATGCTTCTTCTCCCATAACTCTCCTGCTACAAATATCGCTCAACGCGCCTAAAGAAGTTGTCACAATAAAAAAATGTGAATAACTGAAACTGAATTTTTATCTCCTAAGTTTATTTATATTAAATAAATACATACATACACTAGTTTTATTTTGTAGCTAGGAGGTAAAATGTGTTTGTTTTTCCCTCGTTTATCAGACTGGGAATATACGTTCATGATTGTATGAGTCGAGATGAGAGTTTATAAACAAATATGGAACGCAAAGATTTATCATTAACAAAGTAGTTCTCGGCCAGTCTGTATCGTAAATTGAACTAATTTTTTAAAATACGAAATGGCTAAGTTGTGTTTGTTCATAATATTCGGTGAGTTTTTTATTCTGTTTCTTCATTTACCGTAATCATCCCAATGAAGATATTTTTTTTTTGTTATTTTGTTTCTATCTCGGGGAAACTTGGTTACTGATTCGTACATACATAAATACATCGATTAAATTAATTGATTTATCTATACTAATATTATAAAGGGGTAAAGTTTGTGAGTTTGTGACGTTGTGATGTTGTGACGTTGTAGGGGTAATCTCAGGAACTACTGGTCCGATTTGAAAAATTCTTTCATTGCTATATAGCTAATTTATCGAGGATGGTTATAGGCTATATATCATTGCGCTAAGACTAATAGGAGCGAAGCAACATTGAATAATGTTTAAAAATCGGGGTGCTTTTTCCTCTTGAGAACTTTCGCTGCGCATTAGTTAGCCCAAATTAACTATGCCCACGCGAAAGAAGTCGCGGGTAAAGGCTAGTTGATTAGTATTTTACACATTTTAAAAAGTTTCCTCAGAAATATGTATCTATTTTTAATTATACTTGATTTGATAAATTTTATTTTATCATCTTGAAATATTTTAATATAGTTATCTTCTACATGTAAATAGGCGAAGATACAGCAGCTCACCACCTTTTTGTCTTCTGATGGTCAATTGATCCTTTTTATTATTCTATTCTGATTTCTGAAGTTATACTTCTTTTGGCGCGTTAGGGCTAAATGATGACAATAAATGTTTACGACGCGCGCAATCCGTCACGAAAAACCGATACCCTGAAGTTAGCTATAGTCAACATTTTGTTTCTTTGTATCAAAACTTTCAATGTATTAAATACTTTTTTCTATTGTTAGTGTGGTTTTGTTCTGTATAATAAGGCGAAAGATAAAATTTTTGAGAAGATTTATATCTTGTTACGCCAAAGAAGTATAACTTTTAACGCGTATACATAAGTACACTCACACTTTCTATATTTTTAGCTAGTAAGATATTGAAGTTCTTTAATATTATCAAGAAATAAACAGGGTGTGTCATAAAGACACACTAAAGTAGAAGTGAAATTTTTGTATTACAGATAACATTTTAATCTAAAAAATACAATAAAAAGACAACGTCAAGGGGTGTGGTTCTAGGGCGGCCACCCATCCAAATACAGAGCACGCTCGACGTAGCTTAACTTCGGTGATTGAATGAGAACCGGTGTTTTTGACACTCTACCCGACTTGTTTGTCCCCATAACTTTTCGTAACTTAGAAAGGTTGTTAACAAGAATTTCAAAGTTCATTAGAAATTTGGTTTCAATTTTTTTTTTTACTTTTAACAGTTTCTCTTCTTAAAGTCGACGAGTCAGATCCTTAAATGATAAGTCTCTATTTATCATATTCCACAGTTCAGACGTCTATTTATTTGCAATATTTCTACACTCTTTTAAAGAAAACCTCAATAATATTGAAAAAAAAGGATAATGGATAAATTTCAATTGCTAACAGTTGATAATTTACCATATGTATTTGATGACAACTGCAATAAAAATTCAAAGCAAAATATTACTACAAAAATATTAATATCTTTCAGAGTCAAAAGTCGAAAGTTTATCAAAAAAAGTACATACAAGAATAAAATCCATAATCTAGACTTGGCGTATTACGATAATGTATAATTTCAAATTAGGTACAAAGATAAAGCAATGATATAGTATAAAATATAATAAAAAGATGTGTATACATTGGTCTGTTATCTGCTTGACCTCTTGGTCGAGATTATGCACTTTAAGCAATAACAAAATTGTTCATTCGATAATTTATATAAAAAGCGCGAAATTTATACGCAATCTATACATAAAATACGAATGTAAATCTAACGTGCCTATACTCTCTTGATTTTCGTGAAAAAAAATGTAACGGGTGTCCAGGAATAAGTAATAGAATATATTTCAATTTTTTTTTAAATAGCTCTCTTGTTTGTTTGTATGATTACGTATCACTACTTAAGTGGTAGATTCATAATAATACCATACCAAGAAAATCATAAAGCATATCTTCAAGAATAATTTAGTCTTTGTTTCATTAAAATTGGTCTACTCCATCAAAAAATATTGTAATTTTAATGACGACGTGGCGTAAGTACGAGAGACAATTAGATAAGCTTATTACATTCAGATGATTTTATTATTCACTGTTTTTAAATAAGATTCCACGCTGACGATGTCGCGGGCACAGCTAGAGTAATAATAAAAGTATAGTATCGTCATGTCTGTAGATTGAAAATATTTCACCAAATTTGTTGAATTTAAATAAAACAGTTTAAAAAATTTTGAAAAATCTAATTATTAAAACTAATGAACAAATTTTCGTAGTGATTACACATGTACCTTAACCGTAGCTTGAGACAACATATAGTAATCTAATAAAAATCGGTTTACAGAAAAATAATCTTGGATTGAACATTTGTTCCGCGTGAATCCACAAAAAGTCGAATAATGGTGTTAATTAATTTTAAAATATGTCAAATAAGTTTATAAATGTTTATTTTAGTTCCACGTTCATCAGGGCCTGGCGGACGAACGGCATGGGCGTTATACTATTGACAGCGTCCGCCCGGTCCTGTGGGATTGGATTGGGAGACGCTGGGGCTCTCTGTCGTTCAGACTAGTGCAGGTGCTCACCGGGCATGGTTGCTTTGGGTGGTACCTGCTCCATATCGCTCGTAGGGAGCCAACCGCCGCGTTCCATGAGTGCGGCGCTGCGGAGAATACCGCGCAGCACACTCTGTCTGAGTGTGCTGTGTGGGAGGGACAGCGTCACATTTTGGAAGCGGCGGTAGGGTTGGATTTGTCGCTATCACTAACTCTTCATTGCACGGGTTCGGCGGACGAGGGGAGGCAACTGGTGTGTGCCCAGTCTGTCTCCCTATTAGGAGGGAGCCCGGCGGTCACCTTCCGCCGGGCGGACCGTTGGGGCGACTTTCCCAGGGGAATAGCGTAGTTCGATCCCTTGCCACCCCAGCAATACGTGCGGATGGTTTACCGTGGGGTTTTAGTCTGTGCGAGTCGGACATAACCCATTGTCTCCCCCGGAGGGTGGCGTGTATCCATAAGGGATTTTCCCACGTTAATAAAAAAAAACGTTCCACGTTCATGACGACCTGGTACATTGAAGAACTAATAGATGGCGTAGTTAACCCTTAAGCAAGTGACTAAAATATTTCCTTAAGTTTATGTCGGAGAAAAATTACCTATCGCAATCTAATTTTTTGATTACAAACTAATGTTGAATTTGTTTTTGCTCTCTGTTCACATATTTTTCTGGCAATCTATATACTGCTTGTATATACCGATATCAAGAATAGGAACTACTGGTTTTATGAAATTTTGTACATAAGATTTAGTTAATTTTTTTTATCAAAATAAAAACTAATTTTCAACTAATGTCAAAGAAATTTTGTGCACTCGCCAAATTTGGTACTATGTTGTATTGTATATAAGTATTATGTTATTAAATTGTATACTATATTTAAATGCGGGTATTTAAGTGCGGGTTTAAGTGATTAATTATTTATTCTATAACTGTTAAGTATTTAAAATTCATAGAACAGTATACATGTTAGAACTGTGCGATTTTATAACAAGTCATCGGAATTTCCATGCTCTTATGAAACATTAATTTTTATATTATTATATAAATGAACTTTGCGGGTTTTTACTGACGACTTATCTGTTTTGACATTCTGTGATTCACTTTCGTAGTGGTAGAGCCACGCTGAAGCTATTATTGGTTTCAGCATGAACGGGTCGGCTCGTCCGGGGTAGCACCACCCTCTCACAGAAAACCGACGTGAAGTAACCGTGCTTACATTGTTGCGTTTCGTTCGGTCAATGAGAGCGCCGGAGACCCATCTCCCTTCCCCCTCCCCTCTCCTCTACCTTCTCCTCCCCCTTTCTCTCCATTCCCCCAAACACAGGCTGGCAACGCACCAACGCACTTGCGACTACTTTGGGGTTGCTAGTGTGTATGGACGGCGGTGATCGCTTAACAGCAGGTGCCCCGCATGTTCATTTGTCTCCTATATGACATAAAAAAAAATCACATGTGTATATTCTTTTAACTATTGATACCTAATTAATAACACATAACTTTTTATTGGAGTTTTTGGCGGGATTTTAGTCTTTCGTGTAGTGGATTTTATATTCTATTCATAATCTTGTGTTTTTGACTCTGTATTGTGTAAATTTGGTGGTGTTTTACGTAATATAGTTAGTTCATTGTGCATAAGTGAAGTGAATGGAAAATAATACCACAGAGCATGAAATTCTGAGATTCCACAAAAACTCCCTGGAAGGTTCTAGCAAGGGATCCACCATCTTGTTAGAATATTGATTCACACGATGCTTAATATTGAAATGATCGCACGACGCTTGTGATATTATTGATTACGTGACAATGGCAGTAATAATCGGAAAGATTGATTGCCAAAGATAAAGTTTAAAAAAAACTTTTTATATAATATATAATTACCTTAGAAATGAATATTTTATATGTTACCTGATAATGGACATAATTTTTAAATTGTTTTATTATAATTGCCTTATTCTATTATTATTTGACATAAGTATTTTTACCTGCAAGATGCTTCTTCTTCTTCTTCTTCTTACAACGCCCAGTAAATTTTCTCCGGATTAAGTATTTTGAATTGTATATGTATAGCGTTTGGTGCTCCTAATAATCAACACATATTGGAACTACCAAAGCAAATTAAAAAAAGATGAGGTTATTTGAATTTTGCGATAATTTATTATTACTCTCAAGAATATTATGTTTATTCTCAAGGAATACATAACTTAATATGCGTGCGAAAATCGCATAAAGAACATAATACTCACAACTCGCAACTCTTTTTTTATATCATAAGAGGCAAACGAACAGGTGGGTTACCTGATGTTAAGTGATCACCACCGTCCATAGACACTTGCAACTTCAGTGGAGTCGCAAGTACGTTGCCAGCCTGCGTTAGGAGATGGGTAGTAAGGGAAGAGGAAAGGGGGAAGGTGAGGAGAGGTGGGCTTCGGCATACTCACTGACCGAACGAAACGCAACAATGCAAGCACTGTTACTTCACGTTGGTTTTCTGTGAGAGGGTGGTACTACCCCGGGCGAGCCAAACTACTGATACTAAAACCAGTAATAGCTTCAGGCTCTACCTCCTACCAAATCGTGAATGAATGAGTTTTTTTTTTCCTTTTTCCTACCATGACCTCATTTGATGTACATGTATGAAAGCATGAGTATAGTTTCAGGAATAGACCAATAGGTGGTTGGAGAGAGATTTCCTACTCGAGGGTGGTAGCCAACCTGCCGAATTAAAAAAAAACTCTACCATCATGCTATGGTCTGTCTCATTACGATGTTTTTTATGGTGAACGCTAAATGAGTGAATGCGTTACAACAAACAAACAAACTTTCGCGTTTATAACATTAGTTAAAACATAAAAAGGTAGGAAACAAAACGTAAAATAAGAAAATAAGTATAGCCCTTTATTATCTACCAGTAAACAAAATCGTTGATGTGAAAACAAAGTAATATTTATATAATATGACTATTCCTCTTAACTGTAATTTGATCACTATACCATGTCACTGTTTAATGCTTAACATTCTTAATCCTTTGGTAGTTCATGGTCACATTTTACATATGAAATAAAAAATAAAAACAAATACGAATAAACAACAAAGAGAACCTTAGTTAATTTTTTTTTTATTTTTAAAGTATGGTAAATACTTTTAAACGTAAAGGCATCACACCTAGGTTCAAGGAATAACATTATAGAGCATTTTTTAAGGTTAATCATTACGTAACTGCTTTTCATAGGAACGTCGCAGTGTCGAAATACGGTAAATACAAACATGCAAGGAGGAACTGGTATCGTTTTTGTTAAATTAAAACGTACAATCAATGGAAGTCACATGAAATATAACCGATTGACAGTAAACTTTTGAGATAAAAATGATGTTTCTGTTATTTCTGTTCCTTTTGTATTTAATCAGCGATATTAAAGAGACGATATTTTGTTAAATTGAAATCAAATAATGCGCTTTTATTTCACAGGCTTAATAGTCAATCAAGTTAAATGTATGAATATACGAGATAGAAGACAGACGGTTAACAGCGCAAAAGATAGCCCTAACAACAGTCCAAACCGGT
This sequence comes from Antheraea mylitta, assembly GCA_014332785.1. NCBI lineage: Eukaryota > Metazoa > Arthropoda > Insecta > Lepidoptera > Saturniidae > Antheraea > Antheraea mylitta. Next base: position 1,620,214 of record JACEII010000020.1, read on the forward strand.
TTTCGTCAGATAGTTTTTTCTTCCCAGGACAAGATGATTTTGTCATATCTTACCCTAAACAAGAACAGTTTCCAAATCAGCCACAATTCCTGAACCTAAAACCGTACCTGACTCAGCAACAATGGCTGTACCTGCAACAATTACTGAACCAGCAACAGTTTCCGAATCTGCAACAGTTCCCGAATCAGCAACAATTTCCGAACCAGCAACAGTTTCCGAATCTGCAACAGTTTCCGAATCAGCAACAGTTCCCGAGCCAGCAACAATTCCCAAATCAGCAACAGTTTCCGAATGTGCAACAGTTTCCGAATCTGCGACAGTTTCCGAATCAGCAACAGTTCCCGAATCAGCAACAGTTCCCGAATTTGCAACAGTTCTTGGACCAACAACAGTTCCCGAACCAGCAACAGTTCCCAAATCAGCAACAGTTTCCGAACCAGCAACAACAAACATCAAGTACTACTGCTGCTCCTACCAACGGGTAAGATATTGTACAAGCAATTTATGCAATCCAAAAGACTTCATTTTATTGTTCCTATCGTTTTATCCTAGTGTAATAAAATCGTTTACTTATAAACTAGTTACAATAGTATAAGAATATACATAAAAAATATGTGTGTAAATAAAAATAAATCGCCACATTGAATGTATTTAAGTATATCACTTGAGATTCGCTGCACTGATTTGGCTAATTCTTTTTTGTCGAGTGTGTAATTATCAGGATAAGGATTATATGAAAAAAAATGTTTGAAAAATCTCACAAAAATGTGGAAAATTTGGGTTAAAAAAATGTTCTATTCCATTACAAGTATTGTAAAAGGAAGACTTGGTCTTACTTTCTTCGTTATTAAATTTGTTCGAAACCGAATTGAGCACCTAGTTACTTATCATATATCATTATTATTATATACATAATACAGTGAAGCATTTTAAGGTGAAATATCCATACCTAAATATAAACCTGATTGTTGGCGTGGCGATGTGTATGAGACGTGGCGACACGATGCCATGCACAAGAGACTGTGCAATTTCTTGCCGCACTGAACTAGCATACTTATAGCGTATATATACAGTGTTACTTATTACGTTACATATGTGTTTCACATCTACCAGGCGTCCTGTGACAGCTCAATTTTTTTTAACCTGTAGACTTATCTAAGTATTTTTTCTGAAATTCTGTGTTAGACAACTTATAAAGGCCACTACTATATATATATAATATATATATTTATTGTAGCACGGCAAAATAACTGCACTATGTCTGATGGTAAACACAGTGTAATCCAAAAATAATAGCGACCACCGATTGACACACTACCATCGCCGGTCGCCACTATCATGCCGGCCTGTAAAAAGCTGGATATGCACAGGCTGATCCCGAAACGCGAAAGAATATTTTTTTATGGAAAGTAATTGTAAGTTATGTAAACTAAACTTAACGTGACCTATATTATTTAGTCCAGTAATAATTAGGTCCCACCAATAAATGTCAATATTGATACCTCTAATTGTCTCGATTAGGATGTATATAATCAGAGAATCATCAGAAATATCATATTAATTTTATGTACTTTTTTTGTGTTTTTTGCTTTCAGAGAAACGACAACTTTATCGCCGGCAATTAAATTGTGCACGGATGCCTGCCCCTCAACTCCAGAGTTCAACCCTGTATGTGGTACTAACAAAGAAACCTACCAAAACTTTGGAAGATTAACTTGTGCCCGAATTTGTGGAGTCAGTAAGTACATAAAAACTTAATTTTATGGCACAGTTCTAACGTAAACTAAAATACTAAGAAAAAATTAAAGGTGGTTAAATTCGAACACCTTTTAATAATTTAGAAACGATTTATATTATTTTCTTTCTTCTAGGTAACCTATAGTGATAGTATAAAAAAAACCTTTTTTGTCTACAAATGTACAGTTGGCCAGACGATCGCCGTGCGACCCACCAGTGACAAATTAACTGAACTAAATTAATAATTTAACGAATAACCTAAAGAATATAATAAACCAGTATGTAAATTATACAATAAATCTTTATATAAAATACACATAATATAATTTAATTTTGTATGTAGTAGAGCATTTTTTTTCTCGAAACATTATATGTATTTTGTGTCGGAAATTTTTTTAAACTATTTTTAAGGGAAAAAATAAATCCTTCCACTTTCATGTGTAAGCATGTATGCGTGCACGTGTACGGAGGTGATATGTGTAATGTTGTCACAGTGATGTAAGATTTTGTGTCACTGTATCGTGCGAGCAGCGTACTCAAAGGCTCTACGCCGAGGGAAAAGTAGTAGAGCCATGCTGAAGCTATTACTGGTTTCAGCATAAATGGGTTGACTCACCCGGGGTAGTACCACCCCCTTACAGAAAACCGACGCGAAGTAGCAGTGCTCGCATTGTTGCGTATCGTTCGGTTAGTGAGAGAGCCGGAGGACTACCTCTCCTCCCCCTCCCTTCTCCCTCTTCCCCATCCGCATTTCTGCCCGAACACAGATTGGCAACGCACTTGCAACCCTTCTGGTGTTGCTAGTGCCTATGGACGGCGGTGATCACACAACATCAAGTGACCCGTCTGTTTGTTTACTGGATGACATAAATAAAAACTCTAAGGATGGACAGTGTATAAAGGTGCATCGGGTGGTCTATGAAGTATTTGCGAGGAGCCATATCTCATAATATATATAATAGTCCTACAGTTTTCGTCAATAAACTAATTTAAAGCGCAATCTGTTGGACACTGATGAAACTTACAATTAATAACAGTAATCAACATTTATTTAAAGTGTTGAGTATGATAGTGGACGGATATACGAGTAGAGGAAGACCGAAAAAGGTATGGAAGGACTGTGTGAAAAACGATATGTCCGTAAAAGGTGTGAATACTGAGATGATATCTGACAGGAGAGAATGGAAAAAGAAAACATGTTGTGCCGACCCTACTTAAGTGGGATAAGGGTAATGATGATGATGATAAATCAACATTCATTTAAATAGTACATTTATATAGTAATATTGACGCCATGAATCGAAATATAAATTATTAACTTATTATATTTCTCAAGTTCGACTACATTTTACATAAATGCCAACTTTTTTTTTTTTTTTGTTTTTAACTTTATTTTTGGCAATCTTTTTCTTTTTTTTTATCGTGGGGAAATCCCTTATGAATACCCACCCTTCCGGGGGAGAAGGTGGGTTATGTCCGACTCGCACGGACTAAAACCCCACGGTGTACCGACCGATCGTAGTGTTGGGGCGGCAAGGGATCGTTCTAAGCTATTGAAGGTGGCCGCCGAGCTCCTACCTATAGAGAGGCAGCTGGGTACACACAAGCTGCCTCCCCTCGTCCGCCAGACCTGTGCAATGAGGGGATGAGCCCCCCGACTACATCCCCTCAGGTCCGGCTACGGTGGCAGGAGGAGTCGGGCGAAGCGCCGCCTCCTCCTGCCGGTTCTCCGTTGGCGAAGACGGCCACTGAGGGGTCCGCCTCGCGGGCCCTCTCCGCCGCCTTCTTTTGCGAGATGACTTCCTTGCAAAAGTAGGCCACTACTCGCCACGCCTGCTTACTGCCGAGCATGGACGAAACCACGCTCGGCGGCGACAAATCCTCCCCCACCACCGCCACCAGAGAGCAACGCTCCACCTCCCATGCAACACACTCAGAGAGAGTGTGCTGTGCGGTATCCTTCTCAGCGCCGCACTCATGGCAGGCGGCGGTCGGCTCCATGCGAGCGATCCGGTACAGGTACCACTCGAAACAACCGTGTCCGGTCAGCGCCTGCACCAGCCTGAACGACAGGGAGCCCCATCTCCTCCCAATCCACTCCCGCAGGACCGGGCGGACGGCGTCGACGGTGTACGTCCCGAAGCGCGCGTCCGCCAGGTCTTGCATCCACCACTCTATCGCCTCCTCCCGTAGCTCCTGCCTTTTGGCCTCTATTTCCCTGGGAGCCGAAGACTCCCCATTACGTTTCCTCGCCGTCGTGTATTCGTATACGGCGGCAAGAACTCCTGCCTCCAGCTCCCAAGGAAGGGAGCCGGCGAGCGTGAAAGCCGCCGCCGAGGACTCCGTCCGGTACGCCCGGATCGCCCTCAGTGCCACCGTGCGCGGCGCATTGCGAAGCGCGCGCACGTTGGAGGCAACGAGGGCTTCTGCCCAGACCGGTGCCCCGTAAGCGGCCATCACCCGCACAACTCCTATGGACAATCGCCGGCACCTGGCCCCCGGCCCCCCAATATTGGGGAGCAATCGGCCGAGTGCCGCCGCCGCCCTAGCAATTCGTGGCCCGAGCCCCGCGAAGTGGGGTTCGAACCGCCAGCGCCCGTCCAGGGTGAGGCCCAAGTACTTCATTTGGGCTCCCACCCTGATCCGGGTGCCCTCCACCATAATGTGGGCCCCAGGTGGTGGTCTCCGCCGAGGCCCATGGAAGAGAATGGCCTCGGTCTTTTTGAGGGCCACCCTGAGGCCCAACCTCCTTATGCGCCTGACCACTAGGGTTGTGGCCATCGTGGCCAGGTGCTGCACCTCTCTCCATTCCTCACCCCGGGCTACGACTAGGGTGTCGTCGGCGTAGCAGATTAGGCGCGCTCCATAAGGGAGAGCGCCACGGAGCACCCAGTCGTAGCCCATGTTCCACAGGAGCGGCCCCAGGACCGACCCCTGTGGGACCCCCCACCTTGTAGCCCGCCGGACCATTCGCCCGTCGCCGTCGACGTAGGCGACCTCCCTGTCCACCAGGTACGTCTCCAACAGCCGCCGCAGGTACGGGGGCACTCCGAAATATCGAAAAGCAATCAATCTATTAGATAATTACTGCCATTGGCGCGTAGTCAATAATATTACAAGCGTCGTGCGATCACTTCAATATTGCGTCGTGTAAGTCAATACTCTAACAAGATGGTGGATCCCTTGTTAGAACCTTCCTGTGAGTTTTTGTGGCATCTCAGAATATCATGCTCCATGGTATTATTTTCCATTCACTTCACCTATGCATAAAAAACTAACTATATTACGTAAAACACCATCAAATTTACAAAATATAGAGTCACATAACATAAGATTATGAATAAAATATAAAACACATTACATGACACACTAAAATCCCGCCAAAAAACCCAACGTTCTGTTTCTGAGTTTATCGTAACATTGGATTTTTATACGAGTACATTATGATTTTACACAATACCCAGTTATTTAATATTAATAGAATAAATGGCAAACTGGCGGCTTGAATTGAAACTGCATTGAATCGAATTGCTCTCCTTAACAGGAAACGTGCGTTCTATTACACATATTAAAGGCCAATCCAGTGGGACTTTGTTGCTTGATTCAAGGAGAATAGCTGTACCCGGCTAAATGGGCTTACTACGAGTTAACAATTTACTTCGAACCTGAATAGTTTTCAATTGTCTAACATCTCGCCTTGACCAAAAGAATTAAACTTAACCGTCAACTAAATTTCTTATTTGGAGAAGTCTCATTGTTAAAATCTTTTGCCGGTAATAATTTCAGTAGAGCTTTGAAGCGATGATAGCTTAGTTGTTAACGTGTTCGGACATTACGTAGATGAACGTAGGTTCAAATCCTAGCAATAGAGTCACAAGTTTCGGTGAAGGAAAAAATCGTGATGAAAATGTGGTGGTAGGGTTTCTTCTAAGTATATATTGGTATATTCCAGCAGCTAGCTCTCTCTAAGTTTAGCCGAATGCATCTTAGATCATATCGAATTATAAAGTCAGATTTGACTGTGTGCAAACGCTAAAATATACAAATAACTCTAAATAATATATACATTTATTTATTATCACGAATGTTGACTCATAACAATAAATTAGACCGTTAAAAATACACGAGTAATAATTTCCCTAAGTTTAACATATTAATGGCAATTTTATATACGTACAATTTTCCTGGTAGAGAGCATTGACTGTTTAAGACGGTATGAGGAAAACGGTAGGGTTACCTGTTGAAAATACAGAACAAGGCAGGTTTATACATCCTTCAAGCAATCTCGACGTCATTTCTTATCCTTGTTTCACTTAAGCACATGTTTTTTTTTATCTCTAGGAATGTTGAGATACGAAGTATGAAAATAGTACACACCTCTATATATTATATAGGTTCTAAACTATCACGAACTCATATGGCTCATAAAATAAAGTGAAATCAATCTTACAAATCTAATTTTAAAGTAGTAGCATATATTGAAGAAAAGAGACTTCTGTAACCTCTTTTTTGTAAATTTACTGTTTATTACTAGTTACTGTTAATACTTTGCGAACTTTACCACATTTTAGTAACAAACGGTAGTATACTTTACCACATTTTAGTAACAAACAGTAGTATACTTTACCACATTTTATTAACATTGTAGTAACAAAATAGTTCATTATTATCTTCTGAAGAGAATATCACCGCACTCACTCCATTCATTAGGTGCTAAATAGCTATTTCAATCAACCTCAAGCTGTACCTCTCGGGCATTTTATACTTTTTTAAACTGTAACCGTGTTATAAAAAAAGTTAAATACGTATTGAACACTTGCTTGCTTGCTTTGTATATTTTAAAATTATTATCAATTGTCTGCCACTGGTTGAAATTAGACCATATTTCATTAATTTTTCAAGTTTAAGCATTAAGAAAACTTAACGATTTTTTTTATATTTTTTTATTAATAACACTAAAGCTCGTATCTAATAAACAAAAAACTCGAGGCAGTCATAAGGGCTGCCGATAGATGTGAAAATTTAAAATATTTGAATTTTTTTTTCAACTTCTAAATCAATATAGTCTGTGAATTATTTAAATTTTATAATCTATAAATTGGAAATATTAACATTAGTCTGGTTCTCACTTCTATTGGCACTCGGGTTATGTAAGTTTAATAATCAAAAATATAATGGGTTGTACGAGCTTAATATAAAAAAATAAAATTACTTATACACAGGCATCTATATACGCGTCGATAATCTGGTGCAAGCCTAATACGTCACAAGCATGTCTAGGTCATCAGTGACGAGTCATAAACTGAATGCGGTTAAGAGTTTTCACTTCACAAGTCCGTTAACAACATTGTTGAAACTGAAATGTCTATCTTCTTCTATTTGTATATGTATGTACATATTCGACATTGACTTCCAATACGAGTATATTGCTTGCATATGTTGCTATACTTTTTCAATCCAATAATTATATAAAGAATTATTTGTAGTAGTACCCCAGTGCTTTTGGTTTTGTATTGTTGTATAAATATGTATTTTGCTACATATATATTATGTATCTACTTTAGTAAGATAATGGATCCTTAAGATTATTTAAACGTTAATGAGGTATGGAAATACCTCCAAGTATTTACATTAAACACTTTAAATGACAGCAATAAAATCTTTACAAGACGTGTTATACCAAAAAAATACTAAACAACTATTATATGTTACTAAATAACTATCATGGATTATTGTTTATTTTTATTTTACGAAAAAAAAAAACATCTTGTGTCTTACCGGCAACCCTCACCGGTTTGTGTGAGTGTAATGTGTTAATGTGACATCAAAGTGTCTCAACCACTTAGATCTTTTTTTTACAGATTTGATATTTATCATTTACCAAGGTCATAGAATCTAAGTAAAAAGGTTCATATTAACAAGTTGTTTCTTTGTTGCGCGTGACTTTGAAATCAGTGAAATCTTCCAAGATAATCATTTAAATGGGATGCTATAAAGGTTGATTTTCATTTAAATTAAATGTTCAATTAAAGTAAAGTATTTAATTGGATAGGGATTAACAATATAATTGAGTGGGGGGAGGGAGAAGGCAGGGCTGAGGAGGGAAAGTTGGTCTCCAGTGCTGTCACTGACCGAAGGAAACGCAACAATGCAAGCACTATTACTTAACGTCGGTTTTCTATGAGTGGGTAGTACTATCTCGGGCCGACCAATTCATGCTAAGCTGTTCAGTAATAGCTTGATGAATGAGACGATGATGTGATATAAAATGATGACGTGTCCAAAATAATAATATCAACAGTTGCTTGGCGATAGATTTTTAATTTGATTGCGATATGTGGGCAGAGGGGCTTTGAATAAGTCTTACCACCATATGATTTCATCATAATATTTTCCTTAATCGTAAGCTCTAACTCAGTTGCTAGGATTCGAATCTACGTCCATCAACGCGGTGTCTGAACACGCTACCAACTAAGCCATTGTCGCTTATGATTGAGTTATTAGTAGTATTGTTATAATCCAAGAATAAGTAGATCCCGTAGTCCGGTGAAGCTGTAAAGGCCAATAGCGTAGCCAGTTCGCGAAAACAAAACAACGACATAGTGGTGCATTTCCTTAGAGTTAATTTTTTTGTTAAATATTTACTTGTATAATATTTATAGTACCTGGACGACCGAAAGTAGCTCGGTTCTTTAAAACGAACTGTTAGGTTGCCTCACAAAATAAGCATGTAAAAAAGAATTTAAAAAAAAGAAGAGAGATCTCGGTTTCGAAGTGGGGTTAGACGGATTTTCGAAGCAGCCGATTTCCATCTGAGCTATTTTTGTTTTGACAACGACGGCGAAATTTACCTTTATATTCTAGCTATATTTTTTTATTACCCGAAAACTCAGTTAAAAAGTTTTCTATGAATGAAATGTAGCTAGATCGATTTATCGTCCCCGAAACCACATACATATTAAATTTCACGGGAATAGCTGACGCCGTTTCCGAGATCCTGGATATATAAAAATATACGAGAATTGCTCGTGTAAAGGTATTAAGTATAAATAAATAGATTTTTGTTATTAGTATCGATATCAGTATAATATAAATAGCATTGAAAATTTAGGTTTATTTTTAAAATTTGTACTAAATACGACTTCATTAAAAATCGTCATTTAAGATTTAATGATGCAATGTGACAGTGATTAATGATTATATAGAATTTATTTTACACTAAAACAAAAAAGAAATGCGGCGTGCAATTTTTCTACAGTAATGATTTTAAACTCGTTACTGTATTGTATAATACTAGTGGGCGGCCAGTGGTCGACATTCGACCACAGTTAATTGATTTTTTAAAGTTTGAACTTTGTTAGGGTTCTTTTGTCAAAAGGTATACTTCTATAATCAAAGGTTTTCACCATGGCTACTCAGTTATTTGCCATTTGCCATGATCTTTATTACATAAACATTTAAAAAAAATCTATGTGTAAATGAAAATATAAATTAATTTTAAATTTGAAAAAAAACCACGTGGCAAAGCTCTCAAATTTTAAGCAAACATAACTTTACGAAAATTAAGAAATTTATCGTAACCCATGACATAATTTTCAATTAATTTTACACGACACCATGGATGGGTGGTATTTCTAGGTGATACTGAATTAAATGTAGTCTGTTAATTATGAGAAATAGTCATATGCCCAGTATCATCGTTTGGAAAAGTAATGGATGCACAATACAATCAAATGGTGAATGCAAGACAAAGATGTTTTTAATACTACCATTAGCTTTTGAAAATAAATTCTTTTTGTTGCTACATGAGGTTGAATTGCATCATTGTAACCGTTGAGGTCTAAGTCATGGATTAGTTTTATGAACAAAATTCATATTTTGATTATATAAAAAAATTTTTTTTTTGCTCATTTTTTTATTAAAACATCATTTGAATATCACTGTTGAATGTAGGATGAAAAATGGTAATTGGAACGTAAGAGTTAAAAAATGCATATAATCGAGCATGGCAACCTCCATCGCAACCTTTTTTGAAGTCGCTGTTGACGGCCCTGTTAAAATGTCTTTTTTATTTACATGCGTGTATATGTTGTATAAAATTTAAGCAGTAGTGTGAGTAGTGCATATTTTAATTAATTTAATGTACTTCTAATGCATTTTATATAAAATAAACAGCTTTCTGCATTTCTCCGTCGTATAAACTTTAACAATGCCAAATTTCAAGTTCATCCGTTCACGGGAAATCGGTCAAAAAGGGGTACAAAATTTTTTCTTCACGTATTAATATAAAGATATATTAGTTTCTAAAACTATTGCTAATGATTTTATTACAATATTAAATAAAATCCTATAATATTTTATAATAACAGGACGGATTAAGTGATATATACTTTCCGATAAATATTTTCATTATAATCTAGTTCCGTTGCGGAGCACGCTTGCTTGTTTAATAATTGTTTACGATTATTCATTCTATTTAAATACACATATATTATTATTACTAAGACTGTTATTAAGAATACTTATATTCTTGTGAATTTTGCAATAATGAATATGAAAATGAATACGTCTGTCAATGTCCAAAACATACACTTTGTTAGTCTGACACAAGCGTAATACGGCACCCGATTAGGCCTCCCACGGCAACGGCTCAAGCCTAGGTTCGATCCCTCGGTAGTGTAGGTAGGGTAGTGCGTTGCTTGCGCGATACGGTGACACACAAATATACATCACTGCTACAACACTACACGATCACCCCCACACACGTGCACGCCTACACGCTTACATATGAAAGTGGAAGGGTTTACTTTTTTTCCTCATCGAACTGAAAAACTCTCAATTTTCCGATAATAAATATATGGAGGAGTTGTTGAGGCGTGTATGCTTGGTACACATATACGTTTCAACAACTCATACATATATGAATGCTTAGCTGGATTAGCTAAGATAGGTCGCGATTTTGCATGCAACAGGCAACAGCCAGGCCGAGGTGTGCCGTGCACCCTTGAGCTGGTTGCCAAAATAAAATCGGCTGAGTGTCTTAAGTGCTCGCCTTAGTAGCCCGGTGAAGCTGTTAAGACCTTGTTGGGTCAATAGCGTAGACATTTGGAAAAAAAGCGTAATACGGTCGGTCACGCTTACTAGCATGTCATCACGTGAAATAAAAAGCTTATCTATTGCCTATAGAAGCTTTCACTTTAAAAATCCAAACGAAGTGTCAGATAATCTAAACTAATATTATAAAAATTAAGTTGGTGAGTTTGTGACGTTGTAGAGGGTAATCAAGAACTGCTTGTCCGATTTGGTAATTCTTTCAATATTATACAGCTCATTTATCGAGGAAGATTATAGTGTATATCATCACGCTAAGACCAATAGCAGCGGAGCAAAAATGAATAATATTTCACAATCGGGGATTTTGTTGTTCTTGAGGGCTTCTGCTACGTGTTAGCGGTAGACTAAAGTAACTATTCCAAGCGGAGGAAGTCGCATTCAGAAGCTAGTTACAAATAAATTGCATGCAACATAAACTTCCCGGAATTAAATGTCACTTTGTTGAATTATTTGTTCTAAATGATTAACCTTCCATTTGCTAATTAATTCTAATAGTTATGAGGTAAATTGTGATTATATTTCAACTTAATGTGTTATTCTACGTCTAGTCTGGTTTGTCATCCGGGGAACTCGTACATGTAAGATCATAAGAGTTCGAGTCAAGTTTATAAATGAAAGCCGAGCGCATACAATGAACACTGACTAACTGACTCGCAGCCGGTCTGTACCGCTCTGTAAAACTTGTCACAAGGCACATTAATTTTTACCATTTCAAATGGATAAGCTGTGTTTATTTTTAATATTTGGTAAGTCATTTTTTTTTCTTTTAGATCTACCATTTAACGTAATCGCCGCTGCGCCGTGTAAACATTATTGCCGTGATTTCGTCTCTTTTTGTATTTTAATTACGGTTTTATCCATATATGACTACAAAGATTAATTGGTAATACAGTTAGTTAAATATAATTGCTTTTTTCATGGAATAGAACATTTAGTCACCTAGGTTGAAAAATGTTAAACTCCGATTTGACAGAGGTTTGTAATTAAGTTTTGTAATTTCTATTTGTTTGAAATTGTCATTCTAATTGCATCTTTAATATGTTGCAATAATTCATGAATTTGGAATTGTTATTTTGAGACAATTTAACTTGATTAAGGATTCTCAATACTTACTACAAATAATATTTACTACATTTTTTTTAATAAGAGCAGGAAAGAAAGTGTTATAACTACACAATGTATTTAGTAAAACAAATTCAGATATAATAATATTACTAAAATTAAATCGACTAATATATTCGATTAAGTTTTTAAAGCGGTAAGCGAGACGCATTTTTTTTACAAAATTCCAACGTATGTTTATTCGTTTTGAATCATAATTAATTTGTCAATGTTGACCAGTCGCTTCTAGTGGGCGTGGAGGTAAAGCGAGTTTAGTTGTCTTATTACAAGTTTGTATTTACAAACGTGTTTATTCTATGTCCATAGCGTTGGTCTTAAGTTGTTGCACATTTATTAAAACATAATATCGAAACATTCATATAAACAAATCATATTAGTAAATCCAAGATATAATGATATATAAATATATTTTATACCGATTCCAAGACGTGGTTGATTGTAGAAGAAAGTAAAGATATGTAGTAATAAAATAAATTGTTTGAACTTTATCTGCCTTTGTACAATGATGTTAAAAGGGTGGTAAGTATGTCACTTGTAAGGCTGGAGATTTTTTACTGAGTTACTACTTGTTACAATAAAGGATACCTCATTAGATTTAAAGAGTGATTTTTTGTTATAAACTTTCTTATTATATTTTGGTGACAATAGCTTTCGTTTATGCTCTTTTAATCTCATCTGTTTCTATATATAAGATGGCGTAGTTAGTATATAAGTCATGATTATTTCTACTATACGTTATTATTCCGAAAGCGAATTTTTTTTATTCAGCTCAGAATTACGGTCATTAAAAATCGTATTGTATGTGCTTCCTCAAATTAATGTTCTTTTAAATTATATTCAATACTCTGATAACTTAGAGTACTATATAAATATATAAATAATGATTCTACAAAAGCCATTAACACAGACGATGTCTCGAGAATGTACCGAGAATAACATTCGTCCGGTAACTTGGAAATTACGTATGTCGCATCGTCCGACGCGTTTAGTACGTTTTCCTGTTTAAAAGATCATGACCTCAACTCGTAAATGAATGATATCGTTTACAGTGGTTTTGTATACCTGTATGATTATAATAGTCTGTGGTAAACATATAGTATAATATAAGAATTCTTAAAAATACTTTCATTAATTGTTTAAACATTCAATTTTAAGCATTCGTTAATGTAATAATAGTAATAAGTGATATTTATACTGTGTAATCTAAACTATATTAGAAATGTATAAATATAAAAAATGGGGTGTGGCTGTGTCATAGACTAAGCCGTTTGTTGTACATGAATACATCTCGTAACTGGCGATATTTTTTGTATAATTTTTTAGTTTTTTTTTCTCTCGAACTGACTACGCTATTGGCCTTACTAGGCCTTCACAGCTTCACCGGACTACAATATTTTTTTTAGTATTTATGTATAAAATAACCATAAGAAGTCCTCCGGGTTTCCTTGTTTTGCTTATGATTGCTTTTTTTTTTATTGATTCCATTTAACGAGCTGCAGTGTTACTAGCATTGTCGAAGATCCGCTCGGCTGCATTTACTTTTTTACATTGCCCAGGCACTTCTTGACTCGTCCATATGATGTTTTATTGGTACCATTACAAAAATGTTTGGAAAAAGTGAAAATGATTTTTGTGTGTTAAAATCACTATATAAATAATGAGTGAGTGAAATAGAAACAAGTATTGAGAGAAAAGCTATTGTGGCCCAGTTATGCAGTTGCCATTTTATCTAATTACTAGCCTCTGCCCGCGACATCGTTCGCGTGGAATAGATAATCTGGGCTAACGCTAACACGCAGCGGAAGCTCTCAAGAGGAAAATAAAACCTCTATTTTTAAACATTCTTCATTGGTACTCTGCTCCTATTGGTCTTAACGTGATGATATATAGCTTATGACTATCCTTAATAAATGACCTAAATAACATTGAAAGTTTTTAATTAACAATTTTTCAAATCGTACCAGTAGTTCTTGCGATTACCCCCTACAAACTCACAAACTTTACCTCTTTATAATATTAGTATATATTTACCGTTAAGGGGAGATTTCAAAAAGTCTCATCTTCTTCCTTAGTACATCCGTGTAACTAGAGTAGACAGCCAGTTATCACATAAAGAAATAAACAATGAAAGAAACAAAATAAGACTAGCGGTGTTTTACGTGCTTATATGAAAAATAAAAACAGTTAAGTGAAAATCGTGTGATAAAAAATGGTGAATATAAACACTGTGTCGCGTATACTGTTGAAGATATATCGGTTCTTGTGTGATTACCGAAGTTAAGCAACATCGAGCGCGGTCAATACTTAGATGGGTGACCGCATTGGAACACTGAGTGGCGTTATATATATATATTCTTTATATAATACAGAACTTTCACGTTTTTCGTGTCTTTGCGACACATCATGTTTTTTTACTGTTTATATAAACTCTGTAACTTTGTTACCTTAAATATTAAAGAACATGTTACATACTTCGATGGAAAACAATTAATCATGTACCATTTTATTTACAGGCCTAATAGCCAGTCAAGTTACATGTATGAGTATAAGAGATAAAAGACAAACAGAAGACGACGCAAATGACTTAGACGACAGATACGGATTCATCAATCCCAACAATGTCTTCAATCGTCCCGATCGGTTCCCGATACAGAATATTTTCCCTGGACAGAATCCTTTCGATACTGACATGGATTTCATTATAATCGGTTTCCCTGGCCAACTAACAGGTCAAGGACAACGGCCAACTCAAAGACCTGTGCCAGGTCAAAGACCTGTGCCAGATCAAAGACCTGTGCCAGGTCAAAGACCTGTCCCGAATCCGCAAACAACAACTACAACTGCTGCCCCTACCAATGGGTAAGATATTGAACTAGCAATGGATAGTAGGTAAATTGGAAAAATAAAAGCCACGTCCAAAAATCGGGACATTCTTAATAGCTAATAGCAGTTCCCGCTTTTTTTTTCTCTAGCTTAATAGCTAATAGTTTCTTAATAGCAGTACCCGCTTTTTTTTTCTCAAACTGATTACGCTATTGACCAAGCTAGGTCTTAACAGCTTCACCGAAATCTGGAGGTATTTTTCGCTCCCGCACACCAGATTAGGCGTCCCTCGGTAGCGGCTCAAGTCTAGGTTCGATCCCTCGGCAGGGAACTCTTGAGTGCGTTACTTGCGCGATACAGTGACACAAAAATCTACATCACTGCTACAACACTACACGATCACCCCCACACACGTGCACGACTACACGCTTACACATAGAAGTGGAAGGGTTTTATTTTTTTCCCTTATCAAACTGAAAAAACTCTAACTTTCCGATAAAAGATATATGAAAGGGTTGTTGAAGCGTGTATTCTTGGTACACATATGCGTCTCAACAACTCAAACATATATGAATAGTTAACTAGGTTAGCTAAGATAGGTCGCGAGTTTGCATGTAACAGGCAACAGCCAAGCCGAGGTGTGCCGTGCACCTTTGAGCTAGTTACCCAAATAAAATCGGCTGAGTGCCTTAAGCGCTCGCCTTAGTAGTTCGGTGAAGCTGTTGAGAAGTTGCTAGGTCAATAATGTAGTCAGTCCGAAAAAAAAAAAAAAAAACGATACAGTGACACAAAATCTTACATCACTGCATCAACATTACACACGGCACACCTCGGCTTGGGCTGTTGCCTGATACGTGCAATTCGCGACCTATCTGAGCTGACCTAAGCTAACTATTCATACATATATGAGTTGTTGGAACATGTATGTGTACCAAGCATACATACCTCAACAACTCTTATATATATTTCGTATCGGATGATTTTCTAAACTATTTCAGTTCGATAAGGGAAAGAAACAAAATCCTTCCACTTTCATGTGTAAGCGTGTATGCGTGCACGTGTGTGGGGGTGCTATGTGTAATGTTGTTGCAGTGATGTAAGCTTTTGTGTCACTGTATCGCGTGAGCAGCGCACTCGAGGGCTCCATGCCGAGGGAACGGGCCTAGGCTTGAGCCGCTGCCCAGGGGGGCCTAATCTGGTGTGCGGGAGCGCAATTTACCCCCAGACTACGGTGGCGTAATCTGTGGATACGCGGGCGTGGGGTCAATACAACATTAATTGAATAAAGTACACTGATCAAAATTTTTGCTAGATAGGACACAATTTCCAGTCAGCAACAAGATGCAAATTAAATATTATTATTGTGTCATATAACTTAAAAAATTAAGATGATAAAAATATTTAAAAATGATAGATTCAATGATTAAGAATTACTGATATGTGTGAAAAAATGTATATTGATAATCATAATTAACATTACGGAAATATGGAAAATACTTTACTATTTCTAATTGAGCGGAGTAAATACATTATTTTTCTCAAAAAACTTAGTAGTACTAGTGATAATGGTATGGAATGAAATGTCAACAATACTTGTATAACAAAATATCATATTTTAAAATCTCTAAATACATACATCCTCTTTTTGCGGGTTAGGTATTAGATACGATAAACAAGCGGTATATCATAAAGTTATTTTGTACTGTTATGCATGTATAGCTTATGTACATGTATAGCTCAATATGTCTTCGACGCTTAAACTACTGAGTCAATTCAGTTTAAACAGGATGCACCTCGAGTAAGTAAGAGTGACGTCCGAGGCAACTACAATTAAATAGCCCCAACCAATTGGCTCGTATAACTCTCTGGTACTTGTTGCTGTTCGTGATTTGTAAATATTTATAAATTTGCACACACATATTCATTTTTAATTGTTAATAAATACGAAATTATAATTCATAGAGAACGTGTAGCAAAAATAATTGTGGTAAAAAAAGTTTTAGAACGATATAACTAGACTAAAATTTCTCACAATATTTATACATTTTTGGTTTATATCAGAAGTTCCAAAGCATGCAAAGAGATGCGCTATGTTTTTGTTTATAACCTGGAAACTAAACGTGCTTCAATATTTAAAAAACTGATCAGGAACAGATAAAATAATCCAATAAGTACATAGTTGAGCCTAGGATTCTTAGGTCTAATTAAAAAGTTGTGTTTTATTTGTCTGGTTCATATACGCGTATATTGACAGAGTTCTGTCACAAAATATGAAATTACTAGCTTCAACTAATATTGTTCGAGGAACCCTCATATATGGGAATTGTTATTCTATGTCATGTTGTTTTTATTGTGTTGTGAGTATTGATGTTGTCTTTTCACTGTTCAATCTATAATCGTTTTCAAGAACTATTAAAGAGCTATTAATATTGTGTTTAAGACATTAAAACCTGTTAATTGATAAATTCTAATCAAATCGTTAATTAGTTTATTTTTCATTCCGTCAAGTGTTTTTATAAAAGCTGTTAGATTACTATCAGGATTTTTTTAAAGGAAAATTTATAATACACCTATAAGTGTTTTATCAAGGTTTCAAAATCATAAACAATGACAGAAGCCTTAGAAAGTGCCGTACTAACCATGTATTATTAGCTCATAATTAATTGTAATATCTCTGCTTTCAGTGGAACAACAACTTTATCACCGTCAGTTCAGCAGTGTATAAAATCCTGCCCAGTAACCTCAGAGTACAACCCTGTCTGTGGGACAGATAATATTACATACACAAACCCCGGAGGCTTAACATGTGCCCAAGCTTGTGGAGTCGGTAAGTGTTAGGATTATTTTATAGTTGTAAGTGGTACTATTAGTTAATGCAGTAGGATATAATAAAGAGTAAGCAAATCTGTGGGTAATTTTAAAGTTTTCACACGCGGAAGAAAAAGAATGTAAAATCGGTTGATAGTTTCTACTACTTCTTACTCTTATTCCAGCTAAGTCCAACGTTTTTTCGTCTTTCATTTCAGTATTAATGCCTTTTACATATATTTTATTCATCAAACACTACCTGTATTCCTATACTCGTTCTTAGATAATCTGTGGGCACGGCGGTGCCCCCGCCAAGTCGAGCTAAAGGCGGAACGGCCGCACTATCCTTTTCTCAAAGCAATTCGGGCCATTTTCGACCCCCTATAACTCCGTTGTGCAGAAAAATAGAAGTTTGGTTTTTATTTAAAACATAAAAGATTTTTAATACTGATAAAGTCACTATAAGATGTTGTTAGGTTAGCTAGTTACGTAATAACGTAAGACAGAAGGCTCCATAAGTAGGGACTTAACAAAGTAACCGATTTGGTTTAGTCCGCTGAAGCTGTTAAGACCTTGCTAGATCAATATCGTGGTCAATTCGAAAAAAAAACCGATTTGGTAATATGGATCTCACAACTTTTTACGGTAGAAGAAGTTAGTTGCGAATCTTGTTTTTTTTTATAAGTTTTGTTGTTGATGGCATATTCTTTTACTTTATTAATATCTCTTCATGTCATCCAATTTAACATTCGGTATCTCTACCAGGAATACTCATCTTTCATACAACTCTTTTGTTGCCACACTTTTAAGTTATGACAAGTGATTTTATGCTGTTAAATACAGTTCATTTAAATTTGGAGACTATCGTGGATGACATGTGATTCCCGAGACCTGACAACATTTCATCCTACTTTTCACAAATTTATCAACTTCAACCATCGGTTTAGATCAATTAACCGAGGCTCCAATAATTAGTACAGGCTGACAGAGATACACCATTGAAATTTATTTTATAAACATTAGAAGGGCTACCAATGTTACATTTCAAAGGTTTAATTCCTGTTACACTGATCTTTAATCCGATGTTCTCCATAATTTTCTGTCATTTTCGTAGCTTATATATTCTTTACCTAGTACCATTATCTCCAACAAAAACAATATTATTGGCTACCAGCTTCCGGAACACTAGCTGTGTTTCGCTGTTCTATTGATCTTTAAATTATGCATATATTACTATATCTAAACTAAATCTTAGCAAAAGTTTCCGATTTTATTATTTTAGATCACAAATTGGGTTTTTTCTGTTCAGTTTCGTCGTTCGTTTTTTATTTACAAGTTCACTGAAATATATGTCCGTCCATGCCATTAAAATATGGCGCCGACATTTCCTTACATGATATTCTATTCTTATACTAACCTCTGCCCGCGATTTCGTTTGCGTGGAATTGTTACTTAGGGTTGATGCTAACACGCAGCGAAAGCTCTCAAGAAGAACAAAAAAACCCGATTTTTCAACATAATTCATTTGTGCTCCGCTCCTATTGATTTTAGTCTGATGATAAATAGCATATAACCATCCTTGATAAATGAGCTATATAACACTGAAATAATTTTTCAAAACGGACCAGTAGATACTGAGATTACCTCTATCACGTTACAAACTCACAAATTTTTACCTCTTTATAATATTAGTATAGATCAAATAAAGAAATAAAGATTATTAGTTTTAGAATATTGATTTCCTTGATTATCCATTTTATGGCATGTGTTTATTATAACAAGTTATTCTGCAGATGCGTTCCTTATGATTTAAAACAAGGAAAACGTTAGAACAAAATAAATATACTATAATTATCTTAATAACTTAAACGCTGTGTCGTGTAGTCTAGGTTACAATATTTTATATGTAATTCTACTCTTCTTATATATAGTTTATCAGGTGTCGTTATTAAAAGAAAAACGATTTTTTCAAACAACACATTTTATTCTTTAAAGTTATGAAATATTTAAACCTAATAGATTATCTAGTTTTGATGTTCTTATTTAACTTGATTTTTGGCAACCAATCTCTCAGATTATTACTGCCATTGTCGTGTAGTTAATGATATTACAAGCGTCGTGTGATTATTTCAATGTTTCAACAAGACGGTGTCTCCCTTGTTAGGACTTCCCAGAGAGTTTTTGTGACATCTCGGAATTTCATTCTTCGTGGTGTTATTTTCCATTCACTTCATTTATGCACAATAAACTAACTTCATATCGTAAAACACTACCAAATTCACAAAATGTAGAGTCAAATAACATAAGATTATAAATAAAATGTAACATCCACTACATGATAGACTCAAATCCCGCCAAAAACTCCCTTTGATGGTGTATGCGAAAAAAAAATGCTTTAAAAACAACCTAACTAATAATAACCAGGCCGAAGCTTCGAACAATTATAGTAAGTGTAAAACGCATACTAGATCCGTAGAAATATGCATTTGTAATTAACGAAATAATGTTATATAATTTTCTGGATAAATTATAATACTAATTTGTTATAACTTTCTTATTTTACAGATGTAAAATTAGCCAGACAATCGCAGTGTCCAGCGCCTACAGCCGCACAGAATTAATTAAATGAAAAAATAAATTTTCATATAAGCTATACAATATAATTATAAATAAGACAAACATTTATAATTGTAGTTAAATACGAACTCATTCGAACGAATTAATTTAATTCGAACTTTCTAGAAAACTAGATTTGTTTGAGACAACGTTCGAGAGGAATTAATTGTATGAAAAAGATTGATTAAAAAAATAAATTGAAATAATGTCTTATTTTTTGTTCACTTAGCTTGTTTTTCAAGATTGGTCTTCACGTTTAGCAGTCAGTCGTGTCTCATAATCTATGGATATAAAAAAGATGACTTTTTGCTTATCATGCAAGACAGAGACCAGTTAGCCTTAGGTACCTAATGCATCTTCCTATATTCGTTTTATTGATATTGCAGCTTGTTTAGAACTTGAATTTAATACACTACTGTCGTATTTTTACTGCTCCTAAACTGTTTGTTATATTTGTGTAAATTGATCTTCCTATTTTAGTTATACGAACAACTCTCACTATATTTAGAATCTGAATGCTGAAAATATTATGACTATTACATTTTTTACCTACAAGCAAATTATAACAGAGTTCGAAGGTTTAATAATTGGTTAATCTAGTTCAATAGATAAAACCTACTCGTAATTCAATTATTTATTAATAATAGCCAAGTAAAATAATTGTAGATATTGAACATTCTCCAGAACATGTACTTTAACGGCCAAATAGTTCAATAGCGAATCTCAAGTTGAAATAACAGACATACTTTTAATACATATAAAACAAAATATTTAAACAACCTATAATATAATAAGTTCATTGATTTAAATAAATTTTACAAATAATAGATACTAACAGTAACCGATAATATACATCGAAACGTAAGTCGAGTCAAGACAATTTTAAATTGAATTAAGTCCATGTTCATGTTTCATAACATTTAAAACTACTAAAAGAGTACGTTTACCGCCATCTATGAAATGGCGTCAAAATTACATATTTTTGTGTTTCTTTTATATAGGTCTTTGTTTTGAAATAGATCCCAGTGAACTTGCTATATGATAGTAGCCTGAAAATTTGGGATTATAGGTTTTCTTTATTAAAATTCTAAAAAAACATAGAATAGAGTCACAAAATAAAAACAATCTGATTCCCGACGATAATGCCAAATTTTAGGTTTATTTGTTGGCATGGCAATCATGTTTTTTAGTAATATAAATTTATCTTTGTAATTTGATGTGTTTTAAAATAATTACACAAGAGAAAATTGCTCTTTATTACTATTTAATTTTTAATATTAATATTTTAAACTATAACACTCCCCCATGTGGGTACTATATCAAAGTTTTATGTTTACGTATTAATAATATATAAATAATTGAAGAAAGATTTTATAATGTAATTAAAAAAAATGTTATCAAACCAAAATGAACCAAATAATTAGACTGTGTTACTTATTGTTCGGTGACTTTAATATCAGATTCTGGCGTTCTCGAATAAGTCTATTTGCACTTAAAATTTGTTATCATCGGCACCTATCTCATTTGAGCACAATTTTTTAATATCATTGCCAAAACTAATGGATCTCTTACTAATTATAAAACTACATCAAATTGAGAATCAATAAACTCGTTCTCGTATACTTATAGGCGTTACGATCCAACCGGCTCTGGCTTTCCAAAGATGGAATCGTGTATAAGTATCTAGAAGATTGAAATCCAGTTTTTGTGATTTGCTACTGACAGTTTATGAAAGGCATAGGAACTAAGTAAGAATCTTTACATAAACAATATTTTTGTCACAATTGATTTTAAATCTGTTATATTTTATAAAAACCATATATAAATTAATATGCTGTAAAGTGTAGCTTTATTCCACTTTATACAGCCAACGTAACTGAAGTGGCTTGGAAAAGGCTTAGTACTATACTTATCAGAATAAAGACGCAAACCAATAACAATATTTTTAATACTTGTACAAAATATTAGTAAAATATAAACATGATTGGTAAGGGTTATCATTAGTTCTCGTTAGTCAATTCTGACTTATTGACTTTACGCTAGTTTTCATGAGTACTAGCGGCCCAGGTGGACGTTGTCCTGCTTTGATAATTAATAAAAATCCTAAAAGCCACCGGCATCTACCAGATCCAATTGTGAATCTAAACCATTCTCGGATCTACTTGAACACGCACACAAAATTTCGTTGAAAACGGTCCAACCGTTTGGCAGTTGTTCAGTCACATACACACGTACAGTATAAATTTATACATAAAGATAGTATATGTGTATTTAATTCCATTCAAGCCCTGAGAAAGCCCTTATGGACATCGAAATTACCATCGGTTTCGTAAATGACCGGCAATCTTTTGGTTTCTTCTGGTTTATCTTTTATCGTATATGTTTTTAACACCACCATCATCACCAGCCTGTAAGATAACTGCAGGGCCATATACTTCTTTCCGTAAGTTATTGGCTTAATCATCGCGGTATCTCACGACGTATTGGCGATTTCGATCTCTGAGAAACCCATAGCGTATATGCATTTAATGGTCTGACAATTTTAGCTAAGCTTAACTAGCCAATAAAAGAAATAATGATTACAGAACCTGTATACCTACCATGGGGGTTTACAGGTATGGGAGGTCCAGTGGGTTGTTAACTAGTAAAAGCGATCTCATTGTATTGCGCAAGCATCATCCATATCGTAGGTGGTAGAGCCACACAGAGGTTATTACTGGTTTCAGCATGAATGGGTCGGCTCGTACCACCCGACCCACAGAAAACTGAAGTGAAGTAATAGTGCTTACATCGTGGCGTTTCGTTTGGTCAGTGGGAGCGCCGGAGGCCCACCACCCCTTTTGCCTCCTCTTCCCTTTCCCACTTCCCCTAAACAAAGGCTAACAACACACGACTACAATGGTGTTACTAGTGTCTATGGATGGCGGTAATCACTTACCATCAGATGACCAACCTGTTCGTTTGCCTTCTATGACTCAAAAAAATCCTCGAGGGTTCTATTCCAAGGGATCGCATCCTAACTCATTGTGCATTACGTCTTTTATGCCCTTCCAGTCGCCTGATTTAAAAGGTAGAATTGTATATTTTTCAGCATTTCCGCCATAATCGAATCTGCTGCTACAAAATTTGAAGAGTCGTGGTGGTCGAATAGTTAAAACCAGTGGATTCGACTGTGATTGGATCTCATAAGCCGAGCCTGAACTTTAATGACGTATTTAAAAGCATGTCACACACATATATATCACACTTTTGAAAGCGCTTTGCTATTTTGTACCTGTTTAGTCTCTATGGTGTTTAGATTTCCCCCATTTTGATGTGCCTCCCTCCCATGTGAGGTTTACGGAACTGTTATATATCCCATGGCTGTGCTTGTACAACAGACTTTATATAATTTACGTGCTCTTGCTAATTTGATTTTAATTAATAATGTTATTATCATTATATTTATAGGTTAATGATGAAGAAAAACGTTTCTGTAATATTGTCACGTAGAGGGAAATACGGGAATAAATTTGTGGTGAGCTGATATAAATATCTTCTGTCATTAATATTTTACCTACATAACGCGAAGCAAACAAGGTTATTTATATGTTATTAAATTTATAAATTAAGTTAATAAGTGTGTTTTTATGTTAGTCGATATAATATATTGTAGTATAAAAAATATTGACATGGTAGCCGCTGATATAAGCGTCTGATTCAGAAGACAATTTTTCTAAATACGGTATGCACCTTTCATCCATCTTCCATCTCCATATTGCTATGTCCACTAGTAGCTTGTAAAAAATATCCGCTGTCAATAATTCTTCATCCGCTTTTTATATTTGTAAATGTATTTACTGAAATATAAAGATAAAATATAAAATAAAATAAATATAAAACTTAAAATATAAACCGTCGTAGTTGTGAATAGGTTAGCAAGATTTAAAAAAAGTCTTACATTTTGTGTTAAAGTAACAAAAGTCTCATTAACACTGCGTCGAGACATTGCTTCTCTTTGCGTCCTTTATTGCATCTACCACGGTGAGTGTCCAGAGGAGTTGTTTGGACTGACACCTTTTTTTTCATCTGCCACTGTATTCCACTATCGTACAACCTTCACCAAAATTTCATCCAAATAACCTCGATGGGTGGAGGTTTTCTATGGTGAGGTTTCTGGCATTTCTGCCACGTTCTTCCACCTAGCGCAGAAGACTCCCAAACACCGTTTCCAAACCCTTACGAGTTAAAAACCTTCAAGAAACGAGCGTACACTTCTTTACAAGTCAGGCAACGTATTTGCGACTTCCCTGGTGTTGCCAGTGTTCTATTGACGACGGTGATCACTTAACATCATAACCCACATATTCCTTTGCCTCCTGCGATATAAAAAAAAAACTAAAGTCGTCGATTATTGTGCCACTCTCAGTCTGAAATACATAAATATTAGTGTATTAATTCTTATAATAGAAAGGAGCTATAAGTAAGTATTACTGTGGAATTGATATTGGTCGAAATAGTTTTTTTCCTTTTACTATCAATTGTGAATGATCAGAGTAAATAGACAAAAATCATATTTTAAAAATAAACTATTCATACTAGCGAATCTGGCGAATGTTGTTCTAAAAAACAAATTATATACCTACACCTTCCTTGTAAATCACTCTATCTACTAGTGAAAACCGCATGAGAATCCGTTCAGTAGTTTTTAAATTTATCGCGAACAGACAGACAGAGAGATTGACACAGCAGAGGAATTTGTTTTATTCTATACTATATAATAATAATAATGATAACATTATGTCACAATTATTATGACGTTATGAATACTTCAAACTATTTTTAACATTTCACGAAAAAATGTATACTTATTTTTTTTTTCTCGAAATGACTACGCTATTGACCTAGCAAGGTCTTAACAGCTTCACCGGACTACCTTATTATTTTAAAAGTTTTTTAATATGTGTAATCTTTAATTTCTACGTGTGTATATGCGACAATGTATTTAATTAATGACAATGTATTTAAATTTTAAAGTTTCAATCACCTTAAGACGCTATCAAAACACTTACGTACACATAGATATTTTAGAAGGAAAAGACAATCCCATTTATCATATTCGTGTTTGTTTTAACCTACAATGCTTTCTTTGGTTATATTATTTTTAATGTAAAACTGAGGAACAAAGATGTCGAAAATGATGCGTACCTTTAATGATTTGTTTTAATTTGAGTGATTCAAACGAAGCGTGAAAGTATTTGTTTTAACAAAAGAAATAATAGAATAATGTATTACGTAGTGTAAAATATATAAACGATTGAGGAAAAACTAAAGGCTATCTATATTAATTAAAATAATATCTAGCTCATCACGGGTATAACGAATTACAATGTTTTTACCAAGTGAATCATAATACAGATAAACGAGTTATATGTCTTTTGGTGGGGAGGGAAATAATACGATGTTACACGAAAAAGCCGACCACTTGGCTATCTTAACGTGAAGTAAATACACCTGAGTTTCATTAAAATATATATTCTTATTTATACCACGAACGAATTGTGCTTTATATATAAAAAAATGTGGCGAATCATTTTCTCAGGTTAGTTTAGTAATTAATTTATTTAAGATAAGATTTAATTAATTTGTGTTGAATAACATGGAGAAAGTATTGTGGTGTAGAATATATTAAATTTAACTACAATTATTTGCTTGTTTTGTTAAGGAATACTATGAATTATCCTCTATTTGATTGTTTTTATTTACATCTGTAGATTACATATTTCTAATTGAGATGGTTAGAATTTTACGAAATGAAAAATAAAAACATTGAAATAAAGCATAATCAAAAAAATACCTAAAATATCTCAGAAACGTTTAAAACTGACAAGTTCAATGATTTCCCATGGACTTTACTTCCCTTCATTTTGTATTCTGAAAACCTGTTTGTTATTAATGGTACATGTATGTAGAATAATAAAATAGTTTGGTTTATAAAACACATTGATAACACATCGACTAGTTTAAAATATAGTCATTGAATATATTTAACCGATAAATACTATAAAATTGGTAATAAAAAAACGGAAGAAGAATAAATAATATGAGAATGATAAACTTTTTATTAGCATTACTGTAATTAGCACTTTCAATAATATAAATACACAAATTAATATAAACACAAGGTCTAAAATAAGAATCGCTGAATCCCTCTCTAGGCACAAATCAGTAGACTATGAAGAAAGTTTAAAAAATGCGGCCTCAAAAGTTTGGAATAACATACCTCCTACATTAGAGACCAAAAGCAATTTTTTTATTTTAAAAATTAAATTAGGGCATTTATAATTACATTTTTGTTAATAGATTTGACGCATAATTTACATTATCATATAACTTTATATTACAACGTATTTCTTTTTTCACTATTATTACTTTATTTTGGTTGGGTCTCGTAATCTATACTAATATTATAAAGAGGTAAAGTTTTGTGAGTTTGTGATGTTGTGATGTTGTGACGTTGTAGGGGGTAATCTCAGGAACTACTGGTCCGATTTGAATAATTCTCTCAGTGTTATATAGCTCATTCATCGAGACTGGTTATAGGCTATATCGTCACGCTAAGACCAATAGGACCGGAGCACAGGTGAAAAATGTTTCAAAATCGTTTTTTTTTCCTTTTGAGAACGCGAATGAAGTCGCGGGCAGAGGCTAGTTAGTTATATGCATCGCAATGGAAATGTATTTTAAGTCAACGACTAGGGCGCGAAATAAGTAATGCTTATTTGTATTTTAGCTGGAAATTTGAAGCCTTGTTTGTTATAAATCAGCGCCGTTTTTTTTTTTTAATTTTTTTTATATCATATTATAGGAAGCAAACGAACAGACGGGCTACCTGTTGTTAAGCGATCACCGCCGTCCATAGACACTAGTAACCGCAGAAGAGTCGCAAGTGCATAACCTGCCTATGTTTGGGGGAATGGAGAAAAAGGGAGAGAGCAAAGGAGAGGAGGGGTGTAGGGAGAGAAAAGCAAAGGGAGAGGATTGGGAAGGGGAGACGGGTTTCCGGCGCTCTCACTCACTAAACGAAATGCATCAATGCAAGCACTGTTACTTCACGTTGTGAGAGGGTGGTGCTACCCCGGACGAGCCGACCCATTCATGCGGAAACCAATAATAGCTTCAGCGTGGCTCTACCACCTACAGAGTTTTCAAAGACAGCAATACGCTGACGCCAGGCCTCATTGACATAGTTTTACTTTTTTATGTTTAAGGGCTTTTGTATACTTGTGTTTAGTTATGGTAATAAATATCTTTCTTTCTTCCAAAAATGTATCGGGTCGGTATTATTCTTCTACTTTACGTTATGTTTATAATTGATCCAAGTATTACATATACTTTTTTCATAGTAATTGTTAATAATTCGTTTTTTTCACAAGCCCAATCTATCTTGTAAAAGTAATCTAAATAGAATACACACAGACACTTTTTATTTCCATAGAAATTGCAATATTACAACCTTAATTTCTCAATTTTGTTGGTAACATAATAGGAATAAGTTTTTTTTTTATGTGGGGAAATCACTTATGGATAGGCACCCTCCCGGGGGAAAGGGTGGGTTATGTCCAACTCGCACGGACTAAAGCCCTACGGTGTACCAACCGACCGTACTATTGGGGCGGCAAGGGATCGTTCTAAGCTATTCCCCTTAGATAGCCGCCCAACGATCCACCCGGTGGAAGGTGGCCGCCGGGCTTCTACCTATAGAGAGGCAGCTGGGTACACACCAGCTGTCTCCCCTCGTTCGCCGGACCTGTGCAATGAGGGGATGAGCCCCTAGACTACATCCCCTCAGGTCCGGTTATGTTGGCAGAAGGAGTTGGGCGAAGCGCCGCCTCGTCCTGCCGGTCCTCCGTTGGCGAAGACGGCCAATGAGGGGGTCCACCTCGTGGGCCCTCTACGCCGCCTCCTTTTGCGAGATGACTTCCTCGCAAAAGAATGCCACTACTCGCCACGTCTGCTCAATGCCGAGCATGGACGAAACCACGCTCGGCAGCGACAAATCCTCCCCCACCACCGCCGCCAGAGTGCGGCGCTCTACTTTCCACGCAACATACTCAGAGAGAGTGTGCTGTGCGGTATCCTCCTCAGCGCCGCACTTATGGCAGGCGGCGGTCGGCTCCATGCGAGCGATCCGGTACAGGTACCACCCGAAACAACCGTGTCCGGTCAGCACCTGGACCAGCCTGTACGACAGGGAGCCCCATCTCCTCCCAATCCACTCCCGCAGGACCGGGCGGACGGCGTCGACGGTGTACGTCCCGAAGCGCGCGTCCACCAGGTCCTGCATCCACCGCTCTACCGCCTCCTCCCGCAACTCCTGCTTTTTGGCCTCTTGTTTCCCTGGGAGCTGGAGGCTCCCCACTATGTTTCCTCGCCGCCGTGAATTCGTATACGGTAGCGAGTACGCCTGCCTCCAGCCCCCAAGGAAGGGAACCGGCGAGCGTGAAAGCCGCCACCGAGGACACCGTCCGGTACGCCCGGATCGCCCTCAGCGCCACCGTGCGCTGCGCATTGCGAAGCGCGCGCACGTTGGCGGCACCGAGGACGTCTGCCCAGATCGGTGCCCCGGAAGCGGTCATCACTCGCACGACTTTCATGTACAGTCGCTGGCACTTGGTCCCCGGCCCCCCAATATTGGGGAGCAATCGGCCGAGTGCCGCCGCCGCCCTAGCAATTCGTGGCTCGAGCCCCGCGAAATAGGGCTCGAACCACCAGCGCCCATCCAGGGTGAAGCCAAGTACTTCATTTGGGCTCCCACTGTGATCCGGGCGCCCTCCACCATAATGTGGGCCCCAGGTGGTTGTCCCCGCCGAGGCCCATGGAAGAGTATGGCCTCGGTCTTCTGACCACGAGGGTTGTGGCCATCATGGCCAGGCGCTCCACCTCTTTCCATTCCTCACCCCGGGCTACGACTAGGGTGTCGTCTGCGTAGAAGATTAGGTGCGCTTCATAAGGGAGCGCGCCGCGCAGCACCCAGAAGCGGCCCCAGGACCGACCCCTGTGGAACTCCCCGCCTTGTAGCCCGCCGGACCAAGAAATTATTTACTTTATTCAACGAACATCCGTTTATTGGCAAACATTGCTGCTTTTGATGTATACTGGACTCGAGTTATGTATAGTTGAGTTGCCTTACTGACACATTTACATTTTAATTGTATACTTTTGTTTTCAGCAATATTTCTAGTATTATGTCATAATACTTTAAGCTTTAAGCACACATGGCATAAAGATTGGATATCCGACTCTCACGATCACGACTGTTTAGATTCCTATCAAGCAAATAGCCCTGAGTTCTTTCCATCCTTTGAAGATAGTGACATATCATATAGTGGACCAGATTCCGATAATATTGACAGCCCAGAGTTTCCTTTAGATCATCCGGATAATTGGGAATATGGTCATCATGATGACGACTCACCAAGCGACGAAGATTCCTCTTCAGAAGAATGGCCTTCAAAAAACAATGACAAAGATGGTGGACCCGATTCACATGAAAAGTATGTATTCAATTATTTTATGTGGAAAATAATGAATTAAAAGAATCATTTATCAGCACATATATTTATAGTATTTCAATTATTTCGAAGAAAACTAATTTAAGACTTTAGCTGATATAATTCACGAAATTACTGATTTCCTCTTTAATTCATATTACGTGTAACAAACTAACCCGACTACTAAAATATAATATATAAATACAAAATACCAAAACTTAGTTATTATAAAAACAATAATCTTTTTATATTTTTCAGGTATCATCCTTATCACCATAAACGTTTTAATAAAATACCTCCCACCACTACAACACAGGAACCAACTACGAAAGAACTCAAGACAGATTCTACAACGAAATTTACAACAAAACCTATAATTACGACACGACATACAACAGAAACTATAACAACACCAACAACTACGATACGATCGACAAGAGAAATTACAACAAAACCAACAATTACTACACGATCCACAAGAGAAGCTACAACAAAACCAACAATTACTACACGATCTACAACAGAAACTGCAACAAAACCAACAACTACGACACGATCCACAAGAGAAGCTACAACAAAACCAACAATTACTACACGATCTACAACAAAACCAATAACCACAACAGAATCTACGAAAGAAACTACGACAGAGACAAATCAAGACTTTGCGAATTGTATCAGATTATGTACAGTAACTTCAGAATATAATCCTGTTTGCGGAACAGACTTAGTTACTTATGCCAATCCAGGACGTTTGATTTGTGCGCAACGCTGCGGACTAGGTGAGAATAATCTATTGTATAATTTAAATGTTCTTTATTGAATTTCAATCATTATATTTATGTTATGAAGTATTCATTCGCCTATGTGTTTCTGTTTGCATGATCGCTCAAGCCTCTTTTACTGCTTTTCTTCATATATTTAGTTCTCTAATCTATTATTGTGTCAGCACCTTATTTTAAACATCAGGCTAACGATTATTGTATAATGCACATTAAATACTAAAGAAACCATTGTATGTATAGTGGTATACAAAATATACAAGTTATGTATTTGTTGCCTAGAAAGAGAAAGTACAAAATCAAAGTATTTTATATTTATATTGCCAAATTAAATTTATAAATAATTATTACAGATGTTAAGATACTAAAGCGAACAGTATGCCCACGAAATATAACACACCCTTCTTCTACTAGTCAATCGCCTTTGTTGATCACAACAGCTAAAATTGATTCCAAAACTCCTTCTGAAACCCAGGTCCAACAAGATTGTATAAAGTGGTGTGAAATTATTACACCGGCTGAATTGCAACCAGTTTGTGGTACAAATGATATTACTTATAAAAACGCAGACCACTTATTGTGCGTCCAGTTATGCGGAGTCGGTAAGCATTTTAACGAGTATCTACATATCTGCGTATACAAAGAAATATCCAAAGCTTTTTAATTTTTTAATACCCATCAAATTATCTTGTCTAATTTATTTTATAAGAAATCACAGGATAAATAACAATTGGAGTTTTTGGCTGGATTGTAGTCTGTCATGTAGTGGATTTTATATTTTATTCATAATCTTGTGTTATTTGACTATATATTCTGTAAAATTGCTGGTATTTTCCGTAATATAGTTCGGTTATTGTGCATAAGTGAAGTGAATGGAAAATAATACCACGGAGTATGAATTCTGAGATGCTTGAAATTCCCTGGAGAATACTAACAA
Source organism: Antheraea mylitta (assembly GCA_014332785.1). Classification (NCBI taxonomy): domain Eukaryota; kingdom Metazoa; phylum Arthropoda; class Insecta; order Lepidoptera; family Saturniidae; genus Antheraea; species Antheraea mylitta. The sequence goes on from JACEII010000020.1 coordinate 1,651,686, forward strand.
GAGAGCCACCATCTTGTTGGAACATTGAAATAATGACACGAGATTTCTAATATTATTAACTACTCGAGAAATGGCAGTAATAATCTGGAAGATTTATTGCCAAAAAAATTTAAAAAAAATGTTTACAGGTAAATAAGATCTTATAAATAACTAGTTGTGCCTGCGACTTCGGCCGCGTCCTTATGTAAAAAAACAGTGATTAATAATATTATCTGAATGTATTAAGGGGGCCTAACCAAGTTGTTTATCTATAATCACCAACACAAATAGAAAAAGTAAAAATGTATGGAGATGACATATCTGAACGCTATATCACGTGATTATCACGTGATAAAATCGTACTTACGCAGCTTCGTCATTAAAATTACAATAACTTTTGATAGAGTCAACCGATTTTAATGAAACAAAAACTGAGTTATGCTCGAAGATATGCTTTATTGTGAACCAAGTACTTTAACAGTGATGCATGTTCATAGAAGAAAATCATAAAGCATTTCCTCGAGTAACGTTTAGTCTTGGTCTCATTAAAATCGGTTCACTCTATCAAAAATTATTGTAGTTTTAATGACAACTCGTGTTAAGTACGAGAGAAAAGTAGATAAGTATATAGATTTAATATATTCAGATAATGTTATTAGTCCCTGTTTTTTTTTTATATTTAATACACGCGGACGGAGTCGCGGGCATAGCTAGTCTTAACTATTATAAATACGAATGTGAGTTTGTTTGTTTATTACGCTTTTGCACCTGAGTTTCTCAACAGCTCATCATGAAATTTTGCATAGACATTATCGGAAGTCTGTTACAGAGAGCTAGATCAAATTAAGATATTTTTTAAAAGATAGGAGGCAAACGAACAGGCGGGTCACCTGATGGTAAGTGATCACCGCCATCCCTATGGATGCTAGTGTCTATACACTAGCAACGCTAGGGGAGTCGTGAGTGAGGGGAGAGGGAAGCGAGTTGGATCTCCGGCGTTCTCAATGACCGAATGAAACACAACATTGCAAGCACTATTACTTCATGTCGGTTTTTTGTGGGTTGGATGGTACAATCGCGGGCGAGCCGACCCATTCATTCCAAAGTCAGTAATATCTTCAGCGTGGCTCTACCGCCTACGATTGATGCGAGTGAAACCGTGGGCCAGTGGCGTTACCATCTGGAGCCCGTGGCAGATTCTTTGATGGGGCCCGATCAGTAAAAATCGTCACGTTGTACTCAGTTTAATTTTAATAAACTTCGATATTCTCAACGAACTCAATTATATTACGGTCTTTAGTTGTCTCACTTTGGATTTTAACCAGTACAAAGATATACTTTTTAAATAAAATAAAATGCTCAGGTACAATGTAAAAAAATATTTTTTAACACGCGGCCTCTTGGACCGGGGCCCTCTTGGGTCGGGGGCCCGTGGCATTTTGCTAGCCCTGCCACCCTATCGTTACGCCACTGCCGTGGGCAAAATCTAGTAGATGATAAATATGATTATCTATTTCTGTAAACGTCAGAAGTTGCATGTTATATGAAATTTACGATTACAATATATATATGTATTCTTCTTATAGATGTCCGATTAAAGTACATATCATCATGTGTACAAAAGTCTGTTTCAACAACATCTATTCCTGGTGATGTCACTACGCCTTTGCCTGTAGTAGTGCGCCTGTGCATAGAATCGTGCCCTATAATGGAAGAAGACAAACCGATCTGTGCTACAAATGACGTCACATATAAGAATCCCAGTCACTTACAATGTGCACAAACTTGTGGAGTTAGTAAGTACGGTCAATCCTTTATATAGCAAGTAAAATATAGCGTAAGATATTCAGCTGTTCAAGTATAGTTCCATTTGAATAACATGAAAACTTTGTGTCCTAAATTAGAATAGGCGTGGAAGAGATTTCTATGAATTAAGCACTCGATAAGATATATCCTATATAAGCTATATGTTAAATCTAAACGTTGTATCTACAAAAAAGTTAAATACGCATTACTTTATAAATGTTTCATACTAAATGAACCGCGCTCGCCCGAGGCAAGTTCGTGTTATCCTTTTTTCGCAAGTTTAACCTAACCTAACCAAAGCGAGACAAAAGAGCAAGATGGCGAACATTCAGCGATCATGAGCATTAGAAACGTAACCTTTTTAAAGCAAGTATTCAGTACCTATTTAACTTTTTTGTAATAACACCGAAAATATTTCTTTTTCCGTACCATTTTTCCAATATTTACTTTTACATGAATCTTGCCCTATTAATTAAGTTCCATTGACATATAAAAACCTAAGACACAGTCTCCAAAAAAATTAGCTCCTAAAACCGGCCGTAAAATCTTCTCAATATAAATACGTGGTTATAGTTTGCAATAAACTCAAACTTTACAAACTTTGCAAATTCAAGCTTACCTGAGTGAAATAAAGTTGTTTTTACAATGACGCAAGCGACGCGAGATTATTTGAAATGACTGCATGATCCAAAAGTATGCACTCATTTTTGTGAGCCGTTTGTGAAACGTTGAGTGCGCCTCTTGAATTTTTGTATATCAATGTTACGAACACAGTAAAAAAATAACCAAATAAGCCGTTTTGAAGTACGGCTTTCATACATTCGGCTACTGATTCTTATTTTATATGGAAAAATTCATCGTAATACATACATACATATATATATATATATATATTACATATATATAATTAATATATGTAATATATATATATATATTACATATATACATACATATATATATATATATTAGGGTGATTCAAAAAAACAAAACATTTTTTTTTCTTCTCTCCAGCATGCTTATAAGTTCAGTTTACATGTAAGGAGATCCCAGTTAAAATTTGAGCGCTTAATATTAATATTAAGGACATCCGCATCGCACTTCTTTATTTTCCATAAGAATTACATAGAAAAATATTCGTTTGTACCTTCTGATTTTTATTGCTTGCCCATCATTAGTCATAAAAAAAATCCCTGTACATATTTTTGTAGAGAATTGAACGCTCTACAAAAAAGGTCTCTTACAATTTTTCCAAAACCTTAACCGTTTAAAAGTTATTCGAGGTCAAAGCTCAATATACTGAAAATTTGACCATTTGTAATGCATTACAGCGAATTCGATAAAGTTATGGAAAATTTTCTTCAATATTTTTATGTCTCTTTAATTTAGGCCTTCACCAAACCTTTTCAAATTTTCCGCAGTCATTATTTAAGAAAAATCAAGCAGTTTGATAAGAAATTATTAATATGTATTTTAAATATTTTGTTTTCTCTCATTTTTATTGATAAAAATTCAAAATCATGATTAGTAGTGTAGAGTAGTGTAGAGTAGTGCATTCGATCGGTTTTCTAATTATCCAATAATTGGAACGAAGTTTTGGAACGAAGTTCCTTATCGCGCGTTGTGAAAGGGGGCTAGACGGAAAAAATTCTTACGAAAAGTTGTCACGACACTTTTAGCTATAGTAAGCTATTGTAAGCTGTGCGGCGTCGCATGTTTCTCTGTCTGTCTCTTTCTGTCTCTCTCTCTATTATAGAAAGCAAGCCAGATATTTTCATTTCTATTTCGCATTGAACAGTGTGGTGTCGTGACGATTATTTTTGTTGAGTGTATACAGGTTTTTTGTAAATAATAAACAATAATAATAATAATGATCCCAAACATATGTTTCCTACTTCAGTTACCACAAGCCAATTATTACGAAAATTGAGTCTACTGATTAAGTTTATATAACATTATATTTGTTAATAATAAAAAAAAATTATTATAGCTTAAAAAAAAAATATTACAATTCCTTCACTAATTAATCGAAAGGAACTTCGTTCCATCTGGGTGTCCCTTGACACCTCTCAAGTTTTTTTTTTTGTTTATGTTTTTATATTTATAATTATTAATATTTATTTTCAAAATTTTATTTGAGTTATTCCCTCATCCTTCTTCAAAGCCCGCTAAAAAAGAAACTTTTCAAACTCTATCGGTAATGTAACTGTTTTTTTTTGGTTAGCGGAGTTGTGGATAAAGTAGTTTAATTTGTTGATATTTTTGTGAAAATTGATTTTGCTGTCTCTCATCGTGTTGTTATTAGAAATATTAGTTTTTTTACATAAGTATTTGATAATTTTGAGTTTATATCTTATTATTTCATCATAAGAGTTATAATAAAGTTAGTTTCTCGATAATGCATTACAAATGGTCAAATTTTCAGTATATTGAGCTTTGACCTCGAATAACTTTTAAGCGGTTAAGGTTTTGGAAAAATTGTAAGAGACCTTTTTTGTAGAGCGTTCAATTCTCTACAAAAATATGTACAGGGATTTTTTTTATGACTAATGATGGGCAAGCAATAAAAATCAGAATGTACAAACGAATATTTTTCTATGTTATTCTTATGGAAAATAAAGAAGTGCGATGCGGATGTCCTTAATATTAATATTAAGCGCTCAAATTTTAACTGGGATCTCCTTACATGTAAATTGAACTTATAAGCATGCTGGAGAGAAGAAAAAAAATTGTTTTGCTTTTTTTAATCACCCTAATATATATATATATATATAGTTTCAAAGATGTTATAATCAATTCCAAAGATTTATAAATCAACTTCATTTATTATGGTGTATTAAAATGAATTTACAAACAATTTTAAATACATTTATAGATGTCAAATTGAAGCACAAACTACCATGCCAAAACAAAACCGAGAAAGTTGTGACCACCACTCCCAGTCAATTGTCCTTACAAAAATCTAGTCAAGAAATATGTATAGATACATGTTTTAAGGATTCAGAATATAAACCTGTATGTGGATCAAATAATGTGACATATAGGAATATAGATCATTTACAATGCGCAAGAGCCTGTTTCGTCGGTAAGTATTTATTTAATTTGCATTATACATTTCAATGTAATAAAGATTTGGCACTCCATAATATTTGATAGCGTCAGACGGTTTTTATTTATATAATTTTATTCTTGAATACAATAATATAATGTAATTAACACGAGAGGTTAGACTGGGCGTTAACCGCATGAGTGAGGTTCATATTAATTAGGTTATAATTATACACGTAATTATTTAGAAACTGTGTTTAAATGAGCTCAACGATTAAAGACATTATATTGAGGAAAAATGTGTTATTAAAATGTATAATATTATGTATAACAGTGGACCCCAAAGTTTGTTATCTCGTAAACCTCTTATCTATTTCCACTGCATTGGCTAGACTCCCTGTGTTTTGAATAAGTTTAAATCCAACCACAAAGCGATTAGCTTGGTTGATGAATATATCATTATTAATAAAATACATTCATTTTCTGCTATGAAATGCATAATAATGTAATGCTTTCATTCTAATTAAATTTTAGCAAAAGTGATTGTAAAATAATTTTATAAGTTCATATATATTAATCGCGGAATTGTCTGAATATAGCTCCAAATCTTCACCAAATTCCATAAACATTTTTTGTTTTAGGAGTACGAATTTATGTGTACATTGTAAAGAAATATTATTTCAGTACAAGCGTACTGTCATATATTATTATTATATAGAAAGTTACAATTTCCGTCACGACTTTCTTAATTGGAATTCATTTTCGACCTCAAGAATTTGTTTTCGCTAGCATGGACTCCTTGAATTTTGAAATCGACTTAAGGTTTCATATGGAGCACCTTGGGAACCTATGACCTATACGCAAAAATAACTGAAGTGTGTATTGTATAGAACTCTCCATAGGAACTAAACAGTAGCAATAAAAACAATTAAAGGCTATCTATCTATTTAATTTCGTAGTTCATATGAACAAACAAAATTGTTTGCATATTATTATATTCTAGCGTTGTCTCGCCCTGATTATAAAAATCCTTAACAAATTATATACCTCTAGCCTCTGCCCACGACTTCCTCCGTATGCAATAGTTTCTTTGGGCTAACAGAAGCTCTCAAGAACAAAATGCAATTCCGATTTTGAAACATCCGATCCTATTGGTTTTAACGTGATGATGTATAGCCTATAACCTTTCTCGATAAATGAGCTATACAACATTGAAAGAAATTTTCAAATTCAGAGAATAGTTCCTACAACGTCACAAACTCACAAACATTTACCTCTTCATAATATTAGTATAAAAAACCTACCTCATTAATCACTTCATCCGGTGGTGAGAACCGCATGAAAATCAGTTTACTAAGTTTTCAGTTTAATGTAAATCGAAGTTATTTTAACATATAATACATGACTTTATAAAATCCAATAAAGCTATCTAACAGATAAAAGTATTGTTTGACACACAAAATAACAGTTTAGAATTTCCGTAATCCAAAATTATGACTGTTCTAATTTAATTGATTGAGCCGTTAATCTTAAACAGTTTGCAACGTCCATTTTTGATCGAAAAGAGAGCATTAAAATTTAAGTTTGGCGATTATTATACGTTGCATCTTAATTTAACCAGATGTTAACTGGCGATATGGGTTAAAATCTAGAGGGGGTAACACGATTAATCTAGAGGGGGGACTGGCTCTCGAGAGCAGCTTCATAAACACGTCTTTTGGTGCTTGTCGTAAGTTTGTCAACTCCCAAGTTGGTGTAACTGGTTCTATCACAAATAACACATATATTGTAGAAGGAAAACGAACAGGCGGGTCACCTGATGTCGAGTGATCACCGTCGTCCATAGTCCATAGTAACAATGCATGCACTGTTACTTCACGTCGGTTTTTTTGTGAGAGGATAGTACTACCCCGGGCGAGCCATTCATGCTGAAATCAGTAATAGCTACAGCGTGGTTCTACCATCTATAATCACATTGGTATCCTTCACCAAAAGATTGGATTTAATCCCAAAAATGTGAATGTAACCTGATCTAAACAGAACCTATTACCGTATTTAGATCGAAGGTTTTCTATCTTCAACCCTACAGGCTATTTAATAGTTTTTGTTTTAAAATGTACCCTTTAAATCTTATTATAATGCTACCTTAAGACGCTATAATTCTATTAATGATTACTTAGTTTATTTATTCCAGATGTTAAATTACACACATTATTCGCCTGTGAAGTATCCAGTGTAGTACCAGAGATTACAAGTAGTGAAAACTCTGGGAATATGCTTACTACGAGCACTACGAGGGCACCTTTATTTACTAACGTACCTCAAGATCAGAACGGAAGTAATAACGTATCTGATAAAAATCCAACTACGACTGCAGCTGATGAAATTGATTTTAGATCTGGTAAATCTTCTTAAATTGAAAAGAAAAAAAAATACTGAAAATACTTTATTTTTTAACGATTTGTTAAAAAAAGATATCCACAAAATGAGTATTAGCAATTTCATTCTCAAAATAAACTAGAGAAATTAAAATTTGTGTTTTTTTCTATCTCTACGACACCAATCAATATTAAAAATCGTGTTTTAAATAAAATAGATCAAGACAAAATACAGGCTTTTAGTTCTATCCACAAGGAAGTTATAGGGCGTCGAAAATGGCATGAATTGTTTCGAGAAAAGGATAGTACGGCTGGGCTGCTTTATTGCTCAACTTGGAGGGGGGACTGTAGTGGCCCCATATTCATGGGATAACCTAAGCGGGATCTTGGCGTTCCACAGAATTCTATTTTAGGACCAGTTTTATTCCCTATATATATACATTATTTTCCGCTGATAGTCAACAACTATGATGACATAGTTCTTTTAGCACTCCTGAGTGAGGGGCCGACACCTGCAGGGGAGGAGACGCAGTGCCAGTTCGGCAGCTTCTACTCCCCGGCCTATAGGTGATCGAAGGCATCACGGGGTTTTAGTCCGTGCAAGTCGGACATACCCCACCCTCAGCTGCCTGGCCAGGGTGGGTATCCGTATGGATTTCCCCATGTAAAAAAAGTTCATTTAGCAGACGATACTTCGCTTTTATTCGACGTTAGTACCTGAACTCAGATATGAATAAATGCACATTTCAAGGAATTCAGTATCTTAACTCACCCAATACATTCTTGATAATTTAATTTTTGATTTTTTTTTATTAACATTTTTGACTTTGATTAATTAAACCACTTGAATGTGCATCTTGTATTACTTGAGTCTTGAGATATAACGTGGTACAAAACAACTGTTAGTCTTGCTTCAGACACCTACTTATATTTATATAATCGCCATTCAGGTACTAGGCACGTATAATTTGAAATAAATCTAACAAATACAGTAATAATGTCATTGTTATCTATGCTTTCAAAGCAATATTTTTAGAACAGTAAACCAATAAAACAGTAGTTTGAGCTCCATCTATTGATAGTAAAAAATGTACATTTTATTTTTAAATTTAATTAACAGCAAATGAAAACAACATATTTTGGATTAATTATATTTCACTTCCATTGAGTCCACGATATATCGTGCAGCATAAAGTATTGAAATTGCTGCCATTCGTACCTATTCTTCTCTTGTACTTAATTCGAGCCGTCATTCAAATTATAATAACTTTTGGTAGAGAGGACCAATTTTGATGAAACAAAAACTAAATATTGCTCGAGGATATACTTTATGATTTTATTGGAAAGGTTTTATTGTGAACTTACTAATAAAAATGAATATTAGCAGTGATTTTCAAACAAACAGGCCTATCCAAACATGACTGAAATGTATTTTATCACTTATTCCTAGACGCCTACAACATATTTTGCACAACAATCTAAAATGTTACAGACTCGTTGGATTTACATTCTTATTACATGACAGAGATGCGAATGTTAAGGTGGATGTGTGGTGTAACTAGAATGGATAAGATTAAGAATGAGTATATCAGAGGCAGTTTCAAAATAGCACCAGTGACAGAGAAGTTGAAGAGTAACAGATTAGCGTGGTATAGGCATGTCACGAGGAGAGATGAAAACCATGTTGAGTATGATAGTGGACGGATATAGGTACGAGAAGAGGAAGAGCGAAAAAGGTATGGATGGACTGTGTGAAAAATGATAAGTCCGTAAAAGGTGTGAATACTGAGATGACATCTGGCAGTAGAGAATGGAAAAAGAAAACATGTGGTGCCGACCCTACTTAGGTGGGATAAGGGTATGATGATGATGATGATATATGTACTAAATGACCCGTGCAACTTCGTCTGCACCAAATCAGTTATTACCTGTTTCAAATATATTTTAATGCGAAAAATTTACTTAAGTTTATCGATTTTTTTTTAAATAAGGAAGATTGCTTTCAAAAATCACGAACTCACAATTGTACAAAATAAGAACATGGAACTATCCTCTATATTTACGAACTAAAATTTAACACAATATATTATTCACTTCATTTCACTCACATTTAACAAAACTTAAAAGCTATTATACATTTTTTTGGAGTTCACTGCAAAAATAAGCATAAATAAAAACCCTACTCAAATGAGATCAAATACGGCCAAACGGTTCACATTTGCACAATGCATGTGGGAGTTAAAATTGTCGCAAACAGTCACCATCACCAACTCACGTGAGATAAGAAGATACATATATTTAGGTAGAAGATATATAATATTTTTATATATTATTTGATTGTCCTCAATTTACACGTTATGTGGATTTACCACTTGGTCAGAGGTGAAGTAAATATGGTTTAATACGCTATCAATATGACACTAATAAAATGCACTGAACTTTTGAAGTTACTATTTAAGATAAAGTTTATTTTTACATCGGACTAGGTATTTCCATGTCAACGAGTAAAACATAATATCAATATATATATATACACGTTTAAAATTTAAAAAATACATTTAAATCATTTTTAGAAATGTCTGTTTGTCTCACTATTGTCATTTTAGCGACTCTGTCGCTAGATCTAGTGGATTTTGGACTGTTTTATTTTTTCAATCTAGCGACTTAAAAAAATTAGCGACTTCTAGCGACTGTGTATTGAAAATATTTAAGTATTTTGGTACCAATTTAATTATAATTACTGGTATAACATGAATTGCTAATGTGGTTTTTGAAATTTCCCTACCAGAATGACGTTCGATCTTGGGGTCAATCAGAATGAAAACAAGCAAGAAGTAATAAAATAAAGTGAATAAAAGTTGTTATAACTAATCCAACTAAAGCCTTAAAAGTTCGTTTTATTACAGTGAAATATTCGCGATATCAGATATGGTATTTTCACCATATTCTTTATCATGAAATATTATGCAACATCTAACGACTTCTGGCGGATTTGTTAATTATGTATTTTTCGAAATCTAGCGACTTTTTAAATGACATCTAGAGACTTTTTTATTTCTTAAACGGCAACACTGGTTTGTCTATCTGTCTGTTTGTATGAACACGCATCACTGGTAAAGTACTGGGTACATACACTTCATTGTAAGTAATTCATTATTGATTAAAATTACTACTTTAGACACCTTAACAATTCGAAGAGTCGGCATTATAGCTCAGCCTTATCAAAATTATTAAATAATTATACGTATTCATATTCAGTAATAAAAAAAATAGTAATCATAATGAATTAAAAAAAATGGTTGTCTATAAAATCGGTTAATATATTCTATACATAGATAGATGCGTGCTTCTCTATCGCTTGTTCCGCGCTCTCGTTAGCACGCTTGGCTCAGGCGGAACGTGACAATGAGTCATGCTTTTTCGTGCATGCAGCCGGCGTTTATCGATCTACAAGACGTTATCACGTCAAAAGAAACTAAAACGTGCAGAATTTCATACACTAAGTGTCAAAGAAAGATAGTAAGTAGAATTAAGTGTCCACCATAATTTTAATTTTAATAATGTCAATAAACAAATAAAGAAAAAATCAAAAGATAACATGTATATAATTGTTTTCAGTTTTCCCTTCTGTCGGCAGTCCTTATGACAGCCTCGATTTTTTAAAGTGCTCTACTTAGGTATAAGACCGACTTTTTTTTCGAAATGTCTACGCTATTGACCCAGCAAGGTCTTAACAGCTTCACCGAACTACTAGACCGACTTACAACATAACGTTATATTGGTATTTATTATTATCCTAACACCACGAATATTTCAAGTTATTTTATAAAAAAATCTCGAGCTTTCAAGCTCTCTTTTAACCTTCTTTTATTTTAATTGCTGTTTTAAATCTCTATGTGGGATGTGTGTGGGATTACTGGAACGAATGCAAATTGCTATGAATTTCATTGACGGTTGTTGCCGCTTAAATTGAAACACTACCACTACTGAAATGCTATCAATACCCTAACACTCATAAAAAAACCTATTTGCCGTATTCGTATTTATTTTATGATACCACCTGTCATTATTTTTATTTTAAAGCAGAGTCACTAAAAAGGTCGTATATGATGCATACCTGTAATAAATTGTTTTAATTCGAGTGATTTAAACGAAGCGTGAAGGCATTTAGTTAATTAAACAAAGGAAAACATAACAGAATAACATAACATGGGAAAAACTCAAGGATATTTATGTAAACAAAATAATTTGTAGCTTATCAGGAGTATATGTTTTTACCAAGTGAATCATAATATAGATAAGAGTAGTAGGGAATGACTTTGCTCAAGGAATTTTACAATAATATAACGTGATTACACGATGAAACGGGGCATTCGATATCTTAAAGCGAACGAAATAAGTCCTGAGATTTGCTAAAATATTTATTTTTATTTGTATCAACGAGGCGTGTTTTGCAGGAAAATAATGTGGGGAATCATTATGCTAGGTGAGTTTAGTACTCACTGATTTAAGAATTATTTGTTTTTGGGCCCTGTCTTGTATTTATAAAATTTGGTATAGTATTTCTAATATTATTGGATTGAACTGAGAAAATTTTGTTGTTTCATGGAACCTTTAATTTTTTAATTGTTATGTTGTGATTACTGTGTATCGCTTACGGAAAGCGTAATGATCTATATACTACCTATATTTATCTATGTTATCTATCTATCTATATAATTCTCTATCTGACATTAATGTTTCAAAATCGCATTCTTCAATTAATTTTAATAGTGATTACATACTATTTGAAATCCAATTAAAGTTTATTAAACCTTTTAAATTCCAATATCGATGTAAAAAAGGAAAAATATTCCAATGGGGAGGCACAGGCAAAGCTAATCACAGATGGTGCTAGCATCGTTGGTTCATGTCAACGAGTTGTCAACGAGTACTCTGTGGTTGGCAAACAATTGTCATCTTGCTAATTTAACCTTACCTTGTTCTACGCTATTTTTATTAGTATGTTTTTTAATTAATAATCATTAATGACTGTAGCCAGTTTAAAAAAAAGAGTTAAAGAACAGGGATGCTTCCTTAACCCGAAAAAAGCTGATCTTATACTTATCTATTTATATTCTATATTATCTTACTATCTATGAATGTACGTATTTGACACAAGCTTGACAATACGCTACAACCATCGAGTACCGACCACAGACTATTAGTCGTACAGGTACCACCGACTGAGCCCCACCTAGCGGGATAAATTAGCAGTGTACCTCCCCATCGTTTTGCAAAGGAGGAGGATGTACTTAACAGTATTGTATCGGTATATTTATAAATATATTAGTATGTACAATTGAATTTTTTTCCTAAGTGCATATTTCAAATGAAAATAATTAAATTTGTACGAGGTAAAAAATTAAATTATATGAAATGAAGCTTAATTATAACAATAGGCTTAAAAAGATATATAACCTAAAATGATTACATAAAATTTTTTCTAAAAGAAAAAAAAAACGATTTTCAATTATTCTCCATTGTTGCTCCGTTTCTACTAGTTTTAGCGTGATGATATATAGCTTATGGTCTTCCTCGATAAATGAGCTATCTAACACTGAAAGAATTTTATATATCAGACCAGTAGTTCCTGAGATTAGTGCCTTCAACCAAACAAACAAACTCTCCAGCTTTATGATATTACTATAATAGACTTTGGAAACCTGTTTATTGCCCTTGGTATACTTATGTAATATAATTAAATAGTTTGTTTAATTAAATATGTTGATAACATATCAGTGCAGCTTAAAATATGAAGTCATTGAGTGTATTTAACCTATAAATATTATAAGGTGGGTTATAAAAATCAGAACAATAAATAATATGAGACGGCAAAGTTTATCATATTCATTGAAGATAAATTATTTAATATTCAGTTAATAATGCCTTAAACGGTGCGGAGTTTAATCTATACTATATATACTATATTGTTAGCACTCTCCTACTACTATTGACTACATCGGGAGTGTTACTAATAACTGACACGCTATTGGTCAAAAGCTATGGGCCTGTCGTAACTTAACTGAATGCTACATATAAAACTGTAGAGATTTGTGTTTTTGTTATTTTTTATATAAATTCATTTTTGGTGTCTAATAATATATACTATCTATACTTACTAATAATAAATCTGAAGAGTTTGTTTGTAAGGTTGAACGCGCTAATCTCAAGAACTACCGGTTCGATTTGAAAAATTCTTTCGGTATTAGATAGATATATATAGATAGCTCATTTATCGAGGAACACTTTAGGCTATATATCATCATGCTATGGCCAATAGGAGCGGAGCACTAATGTAGAATGTTTCCTTTTCCTTTTGAGAACTTCCGCTGCGTTTTAGCGTTGGCCCAAAGTCGCTAAACGAAGTCGCGGCAGAAGCTAGTATAGAATAAAGTACATTGGTAATGTTTGGTTGGAGGTTAATTTATGAATAGTTTTGTAAAAAAATATGTTCTGTTTGTTATTCTTTATTCCGACTGTTCTTACATATTATTTTTTCGGACCAATAGCTAAGAATCCATTTTCCAAGCCCAATTATGTTTTAAAACGAATACTATGGATAATCACAGAAATACTTTTATTTTCATTACAATATCAATATATACCTTTATTTCCAAAGTGTTTGATAATACATTAGGAATAGGAAGTTATGTAACTTATTCAAAAGATATCCATATCGACGATCGAAGCTGTTATCTGTACTGGTCTTCAGTAATATATAATGCAGTTGTTTTATAAAGGTCATATTTTTATTTGATACCGTTTTAATTTTCAGTAATAATTATGATATCAGACCAAAATGCAATGAGCTTTAGACATGGATGGCATAGAAATTGGAGACATGATTTTCACGGTCACGGCTTCTCACATGATGATGGCATGTCATATAAAAGACCAGGTTACGGTGAAACAAATGGCCCTCATTATTTTCCACGTCATACACATCACTGGGGACATGGCCCTCATGATTATGGTTCATCAAGCCACGAACATTTCTCTACAGAAAATAAGAGTCCAAAAGAAAGCGGCATGGTAAATAATAGACCAGATCCCCATGGAATTCATAGCCCCAAGTTTTTTCCACATCATCCATATCATTGGCGACATGGCCCTCATAATCATGGTTCATCGAGCCACGAACATTTCTCTACAGAAAATAAGAGTTCAAAAAGTGGCATGATAAATAGTAGACCAAGTTCCCAGGAAAATCACAGTCCAGAGTTTTTTCCACATCATCCACATCATTGGTGGCATAGCCCTCACACTCCTGACACATTCGACAACCAAAAACATTCCTCTTCAAGTGATGGGTCGTCAGAAGTAAGAAGCGTGCCAAATATTGGTGGATCAGCTTCCTATGAGATGAACAGCTCAGAGTTTTTACCTGATCATAAGTATGTACTATTAGTATTTCAATTATGTATAAAAAAAATCTATTTTAAAACCTTCGCTGATAAATCTACGAAACATTCTACTTTTCTTCTTATTTTATATTGCTCTACAGTATTGCACTCAACACTCGAGTTTTCCTTCTTTGTAGTTCGGTGAAGCTGTAAAGACCTTTCCAGGGCAACAGCATTTTCATTTCGAAAAAAAAAAAAAGATTTCCTTCTCTGTAACACAGTTAAGGCCGAATTCTTAGAGTAGAACGAATTTAAAATTTCTATTTAAAATGTGTCCTTGGATAACCGTAATATACCAAACCTCATGTCGCAGTGACCTTACTATTTAAGAGATCGTGATTTTGATGCCTGGATATGACTCTAGTGGGATGAGCATTACTGTACCAATTTTGTTTCTGAGTGTTAAATGTATGGATGTGTACAAATATCAATAGTTTAATAATCATAAAACTAACTGTTCTTAAATATACATCGGAATAAAAAGAGAGAATGAACTCTATGTAAAAAATATTACACTAAAGAGTTGGCCGAAAATAAAAGACCTTGTTCATCAGCAAGTCACGTGTATTTACAGATATCATATTATACGTATGCAAATAAAATTGTAGGGGTCTCCCATTGAGTGCGTATCATACATAAATTACTGCATAGATATCGATTTTTTTTAATTTTTCCTTTTTAGATTATATTATTATATATAGCCATTAAGCAATAAGTACATTTACGGAACCCCTGAAATTTAAAAAAAAAATTTAGGTGACAGGAGTACTTTCATTTCATGTCACTTGACTTCATGTTGTAATAAGAGTTTATTACCACCTGTTTTCCGTTTCAAATTTATAATTAATTTCAATTTTCATTTACACATAGATTTTTTATGTTTATATAATTAAAGATCATGGCGAATGGCAAATAACTGAGTAGCCATTATGAAAACCTTTGATTATAGAAGTATACCTTTTGACAAAAGAACTCTAATGAAGTTCAAACTTAAAAAAATCAATGAACTATGGTCGAATGTTGACCACTGGGCGCCCACTAGTAATTATAAAAAAGCATAATGCTTAGTGAAGATATGCGTATGCTCTAAGATTATGTTCATATAGATACGGCACCAGCGCCATCAGTCTTGATGAAATTTTCTTTAGTTTTAATTCTATGTTTTCCTCGAGCTGAAATGTTTGCAATAACTGACTTCTTTCTACCTTTGTCATTTTATTCCATAAAATTTACATTTTAATTTTGATAAGTTTTGTTGTCTATTTAACTAAAGAAATAGGTCAAACACTTGCACATATTTGGCCCATAGTCTGTGTTATTTTTATCATTTATTCTTTGTATAAAATAGTATAAAAAAATTTCAGGCATCACCTCTGTCATTTTTATTACCATCACCGTAACTGCCATTATTATGAAGATTTTGATAAAATACATACTATGACTACAAGATCAGAACTAACTATGAAAGAATTCACAACAGAACCTACAATAGAAATTATAACAAAACCTACAACGAAATTTACAACAGAATCTACAACGGATTCTACAGCAGAATCTACAACAACAGAACGTGAAACAGAATCTACAATAGACCCTAGAGGAAAAAGCACAGTAAAACCAATGACTACAACTGAATCTACTATAGTAACTACAACCGACATAAATAAAGTTTTCTCAAACTGTATTCGATTATGTCCAGTAACTTCAGAATACAATCCTGTTTGCGGAACAAACTTTGTTACTTATCCAAATCAAGAAAGTTTGATTTGTGCGCAACGCTGTGGACTCGGTAAGAATAATTTAGTGTATAAATTAGGGATTTCTAATTAAATTATGTTTATATCTTGTAATATTTGTCAAACTATATATTACTGCGTGCATGATGACATCAGGCTTTATTGACACTCTACCTACTATACACCATTTATTACTGTATAAGCCTCTCTTTTTAAAAGTATATATTAAAGTATGTATAAATGATTGCTATTTAATGTACTTTAACCACAAAGAAACGTGGATGATTTTTGATATAAATCTACAAGTTTACATAATATACGAATTAATATGTTGCCTCGAACGGAGAAGGTTAGAATGGCACGTATATATATATATACTGTACCAATCGGTCATCATCTATTAATTTGTAGACACGCAGTATTTCCTTTCTATTTACGTTAAATTGAAATACTATTATTTATATTGCCCAATTCAATTTATTATAGAAGTAGTCAATTATCATTACAGATATCAAGATGTTAATGTCATCAGCATGCCCACGAAATATATCACAATCTTCTTCGGCAAGTCAATTACCTTTGACGACGAATACAGCACAAACTTCTTCAACAAGTCAATCACCTCTAACGACCAATACACCACAAACTCCTTCAACAAGTCAATCACCTCTGACGATCAATACACCACAAACTTCCTCAACAAATCAATCACCTCTGACGACCAATACACCACAAATTTCAACAAGTCAATCACCTCTGATGACCACAACAGCCAAAGCTAATACCAAAACACCTTCAGAAACCCAGTCCCAACAAGAATGTATAAAGTCATGTGATAGGTCGACTGAATCGCGCCCAGTTTGTGGTTCAAATGATGTCACTTATAAAAACGGACAACACTTAATGTGCGCCCAATTTTGCGGAGTTGGTAAGAATTTTAATATATTTTCGTGAACCCAGAAGTACAACCTTTACCTCCTAAGCTTTTTGACGCCCATCAAAATGCCTAATTTATGTTGCAGCTATATAAGAAGCATTTTATTTTTTTATGTGAATTGCCTTAGGAATAAATATCTCAATTAAACATTCCGAAATTATAATGATAATGATAAATCTTGCTTAGTTTTTACTGGGATATGCGACTCGGGATTCTTTACATATAATAAGAATGTAAATCTAACGTGTCTGTATATTTTAGATATTTGACAAAAAATGTTGCAGGTGTCTAGAAATCTTCTATATCTATTATCTATTCTATATAATAAAACTGTAACAAGTCGAAATATGTACATTACCTATTTTTGAAAATTTTGATCAGGATAGAATATGTTATCGATATAGAATCCAAAAATAATCTTTTTACAATTTTTGTCTGTCTATATGTCCCTGTGAACACGCATCACTCTGAAAGTACTGAACCAATCTTGACAAAACTTGACATAGTGATAACTAATATTATGAGATTACATCTAAGATACTTTTATTCCATAAAACGCGAAGGGTTCTCCAGGATAACTGACGAAAAACAAAAATTTTTAGTTAACGAAATTCGTAATGGATTTTGGTATATTTTCTTTGTGCTCTATATAGCAGACAGATTAGTTAAAATTTTAAGCTATATTTCATCTTCCTATACTACAAAAAAAAAACAAATAACAAAAAAAATATCATTCGGTTTCGAACCGCCGCGCCGTCGATCGATCCATCAGTATAAAGTCCAGTACACTGAGCTACGGCTACATGATATTTCATTGCGAAAATATCAACCATATACGAAACTTCGACAAAGTTGTTAAACGAAACTGTACCTAATATGTAATAGGTTTTAGACTTATTATGTAAAATAATTCTCAGATACCAACTTGGTATAAATTTGAATCCCTGAATAGTTTGGATTCACAATTGGAAACAGTAAATGTCGCTGCAATTGCGTTTATTAAGATTGAAACTTGACACAGTGATAACTAATATTACGAGATTACATATAAAATATATTTTGTCTCATAGAACACAAGGGGTTCTTTACTCTAAATGGACGAAAGACAAAAATTTGTATAGAATGAAATTCTTGACGGATTTTGCTAAATTCTTTGTGCTATATGTAACAGATAGATTAGCTTTAAGCTATATTACATATTTTTATCTATTTCTATTCTGGGAAACCCTGGTCAACCGATCCGATTTTGATTTTTTTTTCAATGTTGGAAAGGTATATTATCAGATATATATTTTCAATAGTTAATTATAAGGAATGTAATTAAAATCGGCAAAAATTCGTCTATCGCCAAAACTGAGAAAACATTTATCGGCAATATATGTACGTTAGTATTTACTTTAATTGGACCCGGTAGGTGATGCTGCGAACGGGTTTTAGGTTTATTTTTAAAGATTTTTCACGTACCAACTGGGTATATATTTTAGTGAGCCCCTAAATAGTTCGGATTTACAACTGAAAACGGTAGATGTCACTGAAATCGGTTTTTAGGTTTATTAAGATTTTTCGCGTTTAAAAATATAATTGAAACTGGTAATAGCCGATTTGGTGCAGATGAAGTTGCACGGGTCAGCTAGTACGTAATAAAATACGTTTCAATATTTTTATAAATGTCTGTTTGTTTCTATGAATACACGTCACTGCTGAAGATAAAACTTGTTCAAGATAATCATAAAGCATATCTTCGAGTAACATTTAGTCTTTATTTCACTAAAATCGGTTTGGTCTATTAACAGTTATTGTAATTTTATTGACGACACAACTGAAGTACGAGAGAGAAGTAGATTTAACACACACAGTTTTGTATATCAGGGTCCAAGTGGATAAAGCTAGCGGGTACAGCTAGTGAATAATATTTTCAACATTGCAGATGTTACGTTAAAAAGTTTTCTACCATGTATGGATGTAAGCACGGAGACCACTATAACATCCACAACAGAAAGAGACAGAGTCTCAGATTGGTATTTGGGATCCAATTTACCAATTTCCACGAAATACTGCATCAAGGGATGCCCAGTAACATTGGATCGTAAGCCAGTATGTGGAACAGACGGTGTCACATATGAGAATCCTAGTCTCGTGCAATGTCTTGTAACATGTGGAGTAAGTAAGTATTAACAATATTAATAACCGATTGCCTTACTTTATATCGGCAGCGGCACAAGCCGAGGTTCATTCCCTTAGTATGGAGCCC
The DNA here is from genome assembly GCA_014332785.1 of Antheraea mylitta. Classification (NCBI taxonomy): domain Eukaryota; kingdom Metazoa; phylum Arthropoda; class Insecta; order Lepidoptera; family Saturniidae; genus Antheraea; species Antheraea mylitta. The sequence goes on from JACEII010000020.1 coordinate 1,671,263, forward strand.
TTGAGTACACTACTCGCGCGATACAGTGACACTAAATCATAAACAACAACATTACACATATCACCTCCACACACATGCACGCACACATGCTTACACATGAAAGTGAAAGGGATTTTTTTTTCCTTACGGAAATGAATAGCTTAGAAAAATTTTCTAACACAAAAACATATAAGAGTTGTCGAGGTATGTATGCTTGGTGCACATATATGTTTCAATAACTCATATAAGTATGAATATGCAGCTTAGCTTAGGTTAGCTTAGATAGGTCGCGAATTGCATGAATCCGGCAACACACCAAGCCCAGGCGTGCCACGTAGCCTTGAGCTATTTCTCAAAATAAAATCCTCTGAGTGCCTTAAGCGCTCACCTTAGTAGTCCGGTGAACCTGTTAAGACCTTGCTAGGTATATAGCATAGTCAGTTTGAAAAAAAACTTACTTTATATATTGTACAAAACTGTAACGAACTAAATAATGTAAAATTATAATTTTAAGGATAATTTGCAGATTGCATGTTTACAGTTATCATTACGTAGTATAAAACAGAGTCCTCTGTCACATCTGTCTGTTCGCAATAAACTCAAAAACTAATCAACGGATTTTCATGCTATTTACACAGTAGATAGAGTGATTAAAGAAAAATATTTTAGTAAGAATGTAAATGTAAAGTGTCTGCACTTTTTCGATTAAAAAATGATGCTGGCGTCTCAGAATAAGTAATAAAATACATTCCAATCATTTTTAGAATTATTTGTCTGTCTATTTGTATGAACACGCATCACTGCTAAAGTACTCGATTCACAATAAAACCTGATTTGACCTATTTGGTCAATTTTTTTAGTTAACAATTTCTAGTTAATAATCCAATATCACCAAATGTCACTCTTTCCTTTGCAGTATAAACACGTAATAAATTAAAATGGGAATTGCACCACTGAATGATAATTTCTAACTAATTTTGAGGATATACCTACTATCTGCTGTCTGTCTACAGAATTATAGAAACCTTGTCTTGACAATCAAACAAATAAAAAATTAGCAATGCAGGTGCAGCCTGTACACATAAATATTTATATGTAGAAGAGGACCGTTAATGGCTGCAATCAGGTCTAAAAAATTTAAGGAAACTTTATTAAATCAATTTACCAACTATTTTAAATAAATTTATAGACGTTCAAATGAAGCATGAAGGACCATGTCCTCCTGGAAATGATACCGGCAAAGTTGTGAGCACCACTCCCGGTTCTCTGCCGTCAACAACTGCACAAAATAAATCTAGTCAAGAAATTTGTATAGATAGATGTCTTAAGGATTCAGAATATAAACCAGTATGTGGATCAAATAATGTGACATATAGAAATATAGAACATTTACGATGCGTAAAGTCCTGTCAAGTCAGTAAGTATTCAATTCACATTATAAATTTTAATAGATAACGTAATCAATATTTAGCACTCTATAATAATTGGTACGTCAGATGTTTTTGGGCTTTTAAGGGATAAAAAAATAAATAAAGTCATCTGACGTATAAAAGTTTTATCTGACACATAAAGTATCTGTTTATTATTTCAATGGGATCTATTGCCTAGAGTTTTAAGTGAACGTATTCATTGAACGTTAATTTTTGGGTCTTGAAATGGAATATAAAAAAGAAATTTTATATTCTTAAATTTCATAGGTATTAATATCCAATCTCACTTCTTATTTAATGATGATATAGTCTAGATGTAAAACATATTAAATTTAGTGCAGTGTCGGAACAAACCTTTAGTTGTTTGGTGAATGATTTTCAACTTTGAAGTTGTTGCTATTGTGGCATGCTTAGCCTTACCCTTATATTACTGGTATATCTATTTATGACGTTGTTGTTTTTCACCAAAAGCTCCGGTTCATTCCCAAGAATGTGAACCTACCTTGATGGATGCAGATTTTGAACACGCTTGATTTTCTATCCAATGCCATACATTGACTATTAAACAGTTCTTGACCTGAAGTATGCCCTTATCCTAATGGTATAAGGTACCTTTAGGTACCATGAGAACTCTACAGTTCTAGAAATTATAACTAGGTTTATTTATTACAGATGTACATTTAGTAGTATATCACGCGTGTCAAGAATCTGATGTGCTACCAAAGACTACAAGCAGTGAAAACCCTGGGAATGCGTTAACTACGATTACTACGAGTGCACCCGAAGTTACTAATAGACCTGAAGATCAGAATGTAACTGTAAATAACGTATCTGATGAAATTCCGACTACGACAACTGATGAAATTCCGACTACGACAGAAGCTGGTGGAATTGATTTAAGATTTGGTACCTATCCTTAGTTAAGCTTTATCTACAATACAAAGAAAAAATATACAAAATTAATTATTGGCCCTAGTTTATTTTTACCATTTAAGATTTTTTATTATTGAAAATGAGTATTAGGTTTGCTTTCTTTTTGTGAAAATCATTCAGACACAAATGAAATTTAATCCCCGAATGACTCACAACTATAGCGATAACTTGCTGATTCCGAAGTTGAAACTGGAAGAACGATTAGGAGTTTCTCACGATAAAATACCCTATACTAGTGAGCAGCGAAGCGAAGGCCGCTCGTTAACGCGACGTAACTATGTGTACGTATGGTTACTCGATCACAACAGCCTATTCACTATCTACTACTAACGATGACTATCTATCTATTCGCTTACTCTATTACGTAGTTACTATTACTATGGCTGCTCTCTATGCCGCCCACGTCTGTATTGCGCATGCTCCGGGTCTTGTCTATAGGGCACCGGGGTCGCTCGCCCGACGCTGGCGGTGCTCCGCCGTAATTAGTAGCCACGCATACAGCGTCAGGGCTCAGCTAAACCACAGACTATTAGTCGTACAGGTAAACTAAACCTACTACAAAGGGCGGGGCGGGGGCGCGATGAGTTTCTTTCGCTTTGATTTTAACCTAATACCTTGAAACGAGCAATTCTTGTATATTTTTATATTTGTTTATGTCTAATACCTTGAGACGAGCAATTCTTGTATGTTTCTATATTTTTATATATTCAACATCTCAGAAACGGCATCATCTATTTCCGTGAAACTTCGGGGCGATAAATTAGATAGATTTTATCCATAGAAAACTTTTTTAACTGAAATTTCAAGCAATGAAGAAATATAGCAAGAATATGTAGGTAAATTTCACTGCTGCTGTCAGAACAAAATTAGCTCATATGGAAATTAGTTGCTTCGAAAATCCGTATATATATATATATTGTAAAAATGATAATTTCGTAAGGCAAACTTAACTATTTATTTTAATTAAATATTTTGTATGTGAAAAAATACTAATTTTGTAAGGCAAACCTAACAGTTTATTTTAATTTATGATGTTTTTTAAAGAACCGAGCTCGGTCGCCCATGTAATTACAATAATATTAGTACCTAATTGGACTTTATTTACCAAGCGTAATAAATTTGGTGGAATGCAAACGTATGTTCTTTCCTTAAAATATTAATTTTGTAGGTAGTGTAACGCATGTAGCTATATAAACAATAATGCTAATATTTTTCCCGCTTTGTTATCAGCAGGTTGATCTCAGTAAAGTATTATTAATATTATTGAGTGTTAGCTACCCACTTCCGGTACCGCTCGTCATTCAAGACTCGAGATCCTAGCGCTACATATTAGAGATACGCATTGATACTAGCGCCAAGCGCCAACATATAAGAGAGACACATTAACACTAACGCCATTTTATTACAGATACATAAATGAGAATTATCATAATTATATGGATTTCAATGATTCATCTCAATAGGAATTGATATTGTTCATTTATTACTTGCACAACATTTGTTTTATGATAATAATAGTAATTGCTTTGACTTTAATAGTTTGACATATAAAGGGCTAGATGTCTCTACTCTACACACATACACATATTTCAGATACATAAATAACAATGATATAACAATGATTTTATATAGAATTGATGTACGTAAATAATATTAATTTGTTCATTAATTATTATCTTTGTGTTACTTAAAACATATAGCAGAATTATAAGTAAATGGTAATTGGTTTGAGTTATATAGTTCATCTTATAAATTATATAGTTCGGCCAATAAAAGGCAAGATGTCAGTGTTATCTACGCATTCCATTGTAAATTGTACTGTAAGCCGTAACTCTGGGCAAATAAAGAGTGAAAGTATTTACTTAGTGTTATTGGCATCCCGACTGCATCGACTATGTCGTATACAACCTGGTAACATGAGTTTTCACAGTAGAATAAGCGATATAAATGACGTAGTGGCCTAACATCATAACACGGTAAATCTATTAAAAGACTGGCCCTCAAATATAAATACCGGAGCTTGTGCAGATAATGGTACTTGCTTGGTAATAGATTGTCTAATTGAAGATTGTAGTTAGCTATGTGAGCGATAAAAAATACCTACCAAAATGCTATAGCTTTAACGGATGTTTTCCTTCACTCACTGAAGCATTTGAACTTACGCTGATCAACACCACATCCAACCAAGCTTCTACTACTGAAACAACTCACTTGTGGCACTTAGAATGCAGTAATTGCATTTCCAAGTTGATTTTCGTGAACTGAAGTTCAACGCAGTTTAGACAGATACCAACAAATATTATTAGAATTGTCGAATAAGATCGTTGATAGACTGGGATTATTTTTATAGATTCCAGTCTCCACATTTCCATATTTTCGTATCAAAGCAAGATTTCTAAGCTTTATTACACTTGTACACCGTATTCGTATATATGTAGGTGGTAGAGCCATGCTGAAGCTATTACTGGTTTGAGTATGAATGGGTTGGCTCGCCCGGGAAGGTACCACCCGACCCGCAGAAACACCAAGGTGAAGTAACAGTGCTTACATTGTTGCGTTTCGTTCGGTCAGTGAGAGCGCCGGAGGCCCATCTTCAACTCCCCTGGTGTTGTTAATGTTTATGGACGGCGGTGATCACTTAAAATCAGGGGATCCGCCAGTTTGTTTACCTCCTAAAAAAACATGTACATTGTATTTCAACCGTTTTTTTATTTTAACGTAAGGTATGTAGGCGTTTGTATTTTTTAATAGTTTTTATTCAAGTTTCTCCTATGAAACGTGAAAGTTTTATGTAATCAGATCAGAAAGTTTGTCGACGTCAGTGGAACACGTTTAAAGTGGTAATTTTATTTTATTATAGTGATAAAAAGTAAGTGATAATCGTGTGTTAAAAAAAAGTCAAGGCAGTCGGTCATAAGGATTGCAAACGGAAGGAAAAATCAAAACAATGGAATAAAAAATATTGAGCTGTCACGGGATGCCTGGCAGATTAGAAACATTGAAATTGTTTTCTATAAGTTATATGCATAAAAGAACACATTAGGACAGGAATCAGCTATGGCATAATGAAAAGAAGTATCACAAGCATTACAAATTTGTTCCATAAAATAATGACTGTTTATTTATTTTATTACATAAATTTTCATTTTTATAGTATACAAAATACAAAAATTCAACTAGGCGCAGGCGCGGTGTATTTGGCGGCATTTATCAAAGGGCGCTAAGTCGTCGGCGTGTGCCGCGTAACACTAGTAGAACGAGTGACCAACAAAAGTTTCTATCTTATGTATACAGATAGGGTTGCATTTTTTTTTATCGTAGCACGGTAAAATGATTACACTGTGCCTGATGATAAGCACAGTACAAGCCAAAAACAATAGTGACCACCGAGTGACACACTATCCATCGCCGGTCGCCACTGTCATGCTGGCCTGCAAAAAGCTGGATATGCACAGGCTGATCCCGAAACGCGACGCGCAGAAGCGAGTCACTATTATGGGCTTTTTCGCCATATACATGGTGGTTGCGACCCAGTCAGGCTGTAAAACCCTACCACCCCACTTTCGCCATTGCCTCGTTCGTTATTCAGCAGGGTGCACCACGTGCAGGTGAGGTTGGCTTGGGTGTCTCAAGTCTTATGATGTTATTTGACACCCCTTACACCCCATAAGAAGTGTGTGATGTTGTAGCAGTTATGTAGTGTTTTGTCACTGTATCACGTGAGCAGTGTACTCAAGGGCTCCACGCCGAGGGAACGGACCTAGGCTTGAGCCGCTGCCGATGGTATCGAACGAATCTTAAATTCTCAAATAACACTATAGGCATGCGAGCTCAGTGCGTCAAGAGAGATTACGCACAGTCGCTTGCATATGCAATCGTTGCGTCGCCACGCCAACGATCAGGTTTGCCCGCGCCTATAGATGTTTCACATCAAAAGTTTTGTTTGGAGGGTTTGTTCCTTTGTTTGGTTGAACTCGCTAATCTTAGGAATTACTGGTATGATTTGAAAAAATATTTCAGTGTTAGATAGGTCATATATCGAGAAAGGCTATATTAACACGCTAAGATCATAGTAACTATTCAACGCAGACGAAGTCGCGGTCAGAAGCTAGTCAAACACGATAAGCTGCACAATCTCAGTAAAAAATGTAATTATTATATGTACGGGGATAGCTATACTACGTGTCGCTAATCTGAGGCAAGTCGCGTAAGTGCAATATAGTTGGTCACGCTTACTAGTATGTCATCACGCGAAATCATAAGTTTATCTTCTTTATTCTATATCATGCCACTAATTCGTTTCTAAGTGGTTATACCTAATCGAGATAACAGATAAAAAGAGTTTTTTTATTGGTGTGTGTGACTCTACGATAACCCTACTCTACGCTACTAAATAATGTAACATATAACGTATATAAGAAGTTGTAACGTAATCACGTGCTACGCCGGTGATTACGTACCTTCAAAATAATCTATTATATGTTACAAAATCTGTCTTGAAAGTTCGAACGAAGCAGCGATCATCTTGTTATTATAATAAAATAATCACAAAATACTCAAAAGAATTATACGAGAACAAACTGTCGAGCGGTGGCAGGAGCGCTACGAGGCCTTAGCCACAGGGACGGTGACGCGTGTCTTCTTCCCGAAGGTGGGCAGTGCCTAACGGGTAATGAAAGAGACACGACACCGACCAAACCAACCCATGTGCAAGTCCTTACAGGTCATTGGGGCTTCGCACGTATCTCCACAGATTCAAGATCAAAGACGGAGACTGTGATTCACTTTCTCGTTCATTGCCCTCGTTTTGAGTCGTCCAAGTCTGACCTTCAGTTCCAGATAGGCATCAGACTCTCAGAAGGGGTACTTCACAAAATAATGGCGGATGAAGATACTAAGAGGCACCGTTCTTGGTCTTCATGGAAAAGTGGCAGAAATAGTAAGAAATAGCAACAAATAAAACGAAAATGGAAATTGTAAAAAAAATTAAGCAGTTGAAATAGACATACAGTTTCGGATAATATCCGGGAAGAAAACTGGGACTAAAAAAGTCACAAAACACTTACTATGAACTTGACAATGGCAGTAATGATCTAAAAGATTCATTACCAAAGACGAAATAAAATTATTAAATAACTTGAGTGCAGAAATAAGTGCGGGAAAAAGTAGCTACACACCACTAAATCAAGACAATATTCCTTGCAATAGCGTTTATCAGTTCGAAAAAAAAAACAAAGTACCAAACTGGAAGAGAAAAATTATTTGAGCAAAATTAAATTTTATTCTCAAAACGGTTAGGCTTTGAATTAAAATAATTTATTTTATGATATTTAACGAATATGTACACTTCAGAAATAATTTCAATTGTTATTAGTTGTAGTGCACGACGCAGCTTCCTGTTATTGTTATCAGTCTGTGTATATAAGTGGTCGTGATATTTATCACCCGAAAATAACTATGTATAAATAAAAACTTGACAAAGTTACAGTTAATTAGCCTGTTCTAATATTAGGAATTCAGCGTATGTAGTGCTTCACTATACATTGACGTGTATTGCTGTTTATTTGTATGAATATATTGGTGCTATAAGAAAAATGAAGTTGTTTATCGTATTCGCAGGTGAGTTCATTAAGGATTGTTTAATAAATAAATCTACAAGCATATATACATATATCTCATGGTTTTGCGTATTACAAACAATGATATTAACTCATATATCATTTCTTATAAAATTTTGTATGTTATATAAGAAAGTTATTTTTTGGACTGTACGATATATTGAAAGTAATTAGAAGTTTAAATTAGTTCTTTTTTGTTTTTTTTTTTTTGTTCTATTCTGCAGACTCTTGGTCCGTACCTTTTTTTTTTGCTTACATGTAATATTTTGTATACGTAAAAATCGTATCCGTGAGCATATATTTTTTTTTATTAGTAATTTATTAAATATTAACTGTTGAAATATTATTAACTATTTTTGGTTTAATGACGTTATTGTTTTTATAGCGCTTGCATTTCCATTCCATTAAACTAATTTACATATTTCATACTTGTGACTCCATTGGTAATTTAACTCTTGAATAATTTAGTTAGAACGTCTTGTTTTCGTAGTTTATCTAGACTACTCATGTAGATTCGTTCTTCTTATATTGGTAACCGTTCGATGTTAATATAATTTCCATTTATTTGATTAATTCCCAGCTTGATGCTACACTGCTATATAACAAAGGTTGTTCAAAGTTTCAAATTTTCGTTTGTTCTTAAAGGTATTATTTATCTCTATATTTATTACTTTCCCGTTGTAAGTGAACATCCACTATATTATGAGCTTTCTATTATGATGAGATTTTGCAGTACCTTTGTTCAATAATGTACCGTTATCTTTATACACTTTGTGCTGCCACAATTGCATATGATACACCAAACTTCTGTAGAACTTGTAAAGAAAAAACCGATGAAAAACACTTTATACTTATTGAGTTAACTACATACGACTAATCACTGAAATTTCATATTTCATTTGAGAATGCTGCACTGATTTTACCATTCCATAATCACTTAATTTTGTTTTAATTTTCAGCAACATTTATAATTTTAATTCACAATGTTATTGGTCATATACTTGGAAGGTCCGACTCAAATAGACATGATTCATATAGTACTGAAAATTCATCTAGAGGCGAAAGTTCGCCTAGCAACCGAAGTGCACATAGCAACGAAGGTTCATCTAGAAATAAAAGATCACTACCCTTAGATAACCAATTTCAAATGTATGTATCTATACTAGTCTCTACTAATATTATAAAGAGGTAAAGTTTGTGAGTTGTGACGTTGTGATGCTGTGGCGTTGTAGGGGGTAATCTCAGGAACTACTAGGCCGATTTAAATAATCCTTTCAATGTTATATAGCTCATTCATCGAGAATGGTTATAGGCTATATATCATCACGCTAAGATCAGTAGCAGCGGAGCAAAGTTGAAAAATGTTTCAAAATCGGGATGTTTTTCCTTTTGAGAACTGCTACGTGTTAGTGTTGGTGTTAGTGTATCTATTTCACGCGAACGAAGTCGCAAGCAGAGGCTAGTTATTAATATTCTGTAGACTATTTTTTAACCCTATTATATTTTACCAAGGAAGTTATTTCTCTATTATTATATTACGGGTACAACGGATTTAGTTTAGCTTTTCGATATGATAACGATGAAAACGGTTCACTTTTTTTCAATGACAGAATGATTAAAATTGTTTACTGAAACCAACTTTTCAATCTCAACTATTTTTTTGTTATATTAATATAGATTACTATATTGCTACCTATCAGAAACAAACTATCTATCAATAAGTTGTGACCAGGCATGGTGGAATATAGATCGCATAAAATAGATCAAACAGGATCAAGATGGCAACACTAGCTTGTAAGAGAAAGGCATTGCGCTAAAGAAACTTCCAATTTTGGGCTTTTTATACCACCTTCACAAATTTTGAAGCAAAAGCGTCTTATAGAATAATACCAATCTCCAGTAATATTTCATTGTCCTATTTTAAATACATTATTTAAATAGTTTTTGTAATTTTGTACTTGCAAAAGCTAGGATTATATATCGCAGTTGTTTTTCTTGTTTTAATTGACGTATAATTACGACCTGTCCTTTCAGTTATTATGACGAGTTTCTCATTAGATATATCATGATGGCAATAAACAGATTGGGGAACTTGTGTACGACAATGTATAACCAGCCTATCAACTTATTGTTATTATGTTTCTTTTTATTCTTTATATTCTGATGTTACGCCAAGTTCTGTGACTATATTACTAAAGAGAGTGATATACTTAGCCTAGAAACAGGACTGACCCTCAAATGCAAACTAGAATAAGACTTAGCATATTACGTGCTTATATGCAAAATTTTAAATATTTAGTAAGTTAGTTCCAGCAATGGTAAACTGACTTAAACTTTTGCTATGATATTCAACAAAACCTACACTCCAGTTTCAATTACTGCTCAACATTTTACGTGTATCATTATACTTTTATACGTAGTTTAGGTCAATCACAGAATGCGCTATTATTCTAGAGTATTCTTATTACTATTCTGAATATATGAAGGTTAATACCTAGTTAAATAAATAAATATTGAGGGTAGTTAAATTGTTATGATTAAAACAAATATATATTTTAGCGTTACGGGTAACACCAATCAAGAACAAATATTTACTACAACAACAACTTCAAATACAAAAATGATAACACAACTGACAATTGCACCATTACCAAAAGAATCTGCAACAGATAAAAGTGGAGACTTTGTTAAATGTGTCAAATTATGTCAAGTAACGACTGAATATAATCCTGTTTGCGGAACTAACTTTGTTACTTATGCGAATCTAGGAAGATTGATATGTGCGAAGGACTGCGGTTTAGGTAAGTATAATTTAATAGTAACTATTTGGGATCTCTGGTTAATAAATAAAAGATATTAAATACGAATTGAATACTTGCTTTAAAAATGTTTGGGTACTTTTGTATTAAATGCACCGCGCTCGCCGCTCTTATTTCGCTTTGGTTAGGTTAGACTTGCGAAAAAGGATAACGCGAACTTGCCTCAGTAGCGATCGTAGGTGGTATAGCCAAACTGATGCTGTAACTAGTTTCTGCATGAATGGGTCGGCTCGCCCGGGGTAATACCACCGGACCCACAGAAATACCGACGTGAAGTAATAGTGCTTGGTTACATTGTTACGTTTCGTACGATCAGTGGGCGTCGGAGGCCTACCTCACTTCCCCTCCCTTTCCTCTCTTTCTCTACCCCCTTCCTCAACAACACAGGCTGGCCACGCACTTGTGACGCCTCTCGTGTTGCTGGTGTCTATGGATGGTGATGATCACTTAACATCAGGTGACCCACCTGTTCATTTGCCTCGTATGATATGAAAAATTGTAATATTGCCGTGTAAACTCCTTATTTAAGAAATACTCCATTATTACACGAGTACATCAACCATGATTAAATCAAACATTTAAAAAGTGGTTCTCTCAAATATTTGCTATAAAATCTTACTTATAGATTAAAACATCTTTATATTAACTTAGACAATGTATGAAATGGTTTGTTCTTAAATATACTCAAATATGTAAGTATGTAACCACCTGATAAGTTCAGATGTATATTTCACGCAACTTTTGTATACAGTTTTCCTGTAATTATTATTACTAGTAATATAATATTAGTAACAATTAATAAGCCTTGGAATAAATAAATCATATATATTTCAATAAATAAACTGTGAATTATACTCGGATTGGAGTGTGATCTATCTATGAGTGTTTTTTTTTTTATTGAAGCACGACAAAGTGTCTGCACTATACCTGATGGTAAGCATAGTACAATCCAAAAACAGTGGCGACCACTGAGAGACAGATCATCCATCGTCGGTCGCCGCTGTCATGCCGGCCATAATGATGAAAGTCACCTGGTACTGGATATACACAGGCTGATCCCGAAACGCGACGCACAAAAGTGAGTCACTATGACGGGCTTTTTCGCCATGGACATGGTGGTTGCGACCCAGTCGGGCTGTAAAACCCTACCACCCCGCTGTCGCCATTGCCTCGTTCGTTGATCAACAGGGTGCAATACGTGCAGGTGAGGTTGGCTTGGGTGTCTCAAGTCTTAAGATGTTACTCGACGCCCCTTACACCCCAAATCAAACCTCACACGGATAATCATATCTGTGTTTAATAAATTATAATTCCTAGTTTGCTTATACGTTTCTTTTATCTGTGGTGTACTTTGTGTTCGTAAGTTTTACTTTTGTAACCTCTCGAACGTCAAAGTGTTATGTTGCGATAAAAAAATCATACAAATTAGACTTTCCAGAAATGGTTCCTGTTCTCTTAGTTGTTACTAAGACGTATTTTAAATAATCCCATTAATTAAATGATATCTTTATTTGTTTATTTCAGATGTTAAAGTAAAAGCCTTCGCTGCGTGTCAGGAATCTAGTGTAGAACCAGAGATTACCACTGATGTAAATCATGCGACAGTATTAACCACAAGTACAACAAATAACCCTGTAACTACTATCGAGTCTTCTGATGTTACGATAGATCCAGAGTTAATAATACATCTATTTAAAATTCCTATCAAGAAAGAACCACACAAGTACGTTATTTACCTTCGAATACGCATTGTCGATTAGAGTTACGCATATTCTATCAATTGTAAAACATATGTAAGGTAGTATATATTTAAATACACTATTGATTTATGAGTAAATAAATACTCTACTGAACTGGCATGATGGAATATGTATCGAATATCCCAATAGGATAAGCCGGATCAGGATATAACGTGGTTTTGTAAAGGAAACGCATTGAGATAAAAAAAATTGTCTTTAGGTGTTGCATTTATCCTAAAGTACTCTAAAGTTGTAATTTGAAACTGTGGGATTATTGATGGGACAGACTGTGTTTGTTGCAAAAGTATATAATGATAATAGAGATATATGATGCTGTATTCTACCAAAATATATTGATCGAAACAGCTCTCTCTCTCTCTCTCTCTCTCTCTCTCTCTTCCTGACTATTTGTCCCACATGATGGTGGGGTCAGCTTTCCGTACATTTTTACACCACTTTACTCTGTCGATGACATCGCCATGGGAAACTTTGCACTCTTTCATGTCATTTAAAACCACACCCTTCGAATTTGTTTTGAGTCTACCCCTGGGTCTTTGACTAGGAAGGGATAATTTTAGTGTTAAATTCTCTACGTAGTCTGGTAGCTTTCCTGAATTTTATCGGCGATGTCACGCACTCCTAGGCTACCTCGCACATATTCGTTGGGGATTCTATCTAGGTGAGTTATGCCATACATCCACCTTAACATATTCATTTCAGCCACTTGAATAGTATGGATGTTCTTTTTATTTACAGCCCATGTTTCACTACCATATATAAGAACGATCTTGTAGACAAGACCTTTGAATTTAATAGGCATTCCTCTGTCCATTGTAACACCCATCACTTCTCGCTATTTAAGCCATGCTGCAGCTATCCGATGTTGAATGTTGCCTTCAATATTATCAGACGATTCCATTACTTTTACAGCATCACGACTTTATAACCTCTCCGTTATTATGACAAGTTTCTGTAATAAATAGATTAAAAAATTTATGCATAATAATGTATGAATACCTCCTTAACTTTTTATCATCATATTCTTTTCCATTTTTTATTTATTAGCCTTTTATCTTATCTAAAAAGCCTGTAATTTTAGAAACGCTACTAATTCTCAGTGTATATAGAGGAACTTATGCGGTGTTTACAGGCAGAAATGATAGTGCCAATATAAGTTAAGTAGATTTTTTCTCTTCATTATGATCTACCTACAATTCAGTTTCAAGTACTGCTTTAAATTTAACTTATGTACCTACCTCACATGAAGAATATACCAAGTACAGACATGCAATGTGCTATTATTTTGCATAATTCTCATTAATGTTCCAAGTATAGGAAGATCTATACGGAGTTCAGTAAATAAATATAATTTAACTGTTATTGTTATTTAAAAAATATCTGATAATATATATATTTTTAGTGTTCAAACTCCAGGACTTGAATTCTTTACTACAACAAGACGAACAACAAAAATTACAACACCGCCTTTAACAGCTACGCCACAATCGACAACAAGAATTATAAGTTCTAAGAGTCCAGAATTCTCTAAATGTGTCAAGTCATGTCGAGTAACGCCACAATATAATCCAGTTTGCGGAACAGACTTTGTTACTTACACAAATCCAGGAAGTTTGAGTTGCGTAAAGAACTGCGGTTTACGTAAGGATTTTTTTTACTTGCAGCATTCTGGATAAATTAAAATTGTTATATTTATTCGCTTAAAATTTATATTAGACTTTCTGTAATAATTATGGAAGGGGAGTAGGGGGGAGGAGGAGGGGAGGTGTTTCGCTCTCACTGACCGAACGGAACGCAAGAATGCAAGTACTGTTACTTTACGCCGGTTTTCTGTAAGAGGGTGGTACTATCCCGGGCGAACCGACCTACTCATGCTGAAGCCATTAATATCTCCGGCGTGGCTCTACCACCTCCATAATAACTGACTTGATGAATGACTAGCCATATATTAATAGCGTTACATTTCTTATAACTATCAATTAGTCTCAAACTGGAGTACGATTAATACATAAGTAATAATAAGTAATTTAATGCAACTTGTAAGAAATCGCAATAAAAAGACAACAGTGACTTCACTCTATATGTATCTCGATTATTTCCGTGAACAGGGAAAGAACACCTCTATTAAGATTTTCTGGAAGTATAGCGTAAGATAAGCGTTAAGATAAAATAATATATGTATTTTACGACTGTGGTTAGCATGCTTCTGATATATACACGGTATTTTTGTTTGTTCTGAATTCACATTTATTTAGTGAAAAAATTTCTCACGCTGTTCTAAATGACATTCGCAGATTTAGTTCATGAAAGGTGCATTGTGAATTGTGGTGGCTTTACAATTGAAAACGGTAGATGTCGCTGAAATCGGGTATTAGGTTTATTATGATTTTTGCCTTTAAAAATATTATTGAAACAGGTAATAACCGATTTGATGCAGACGAATTTGCACGGGTCAGCTATAACCTATAATATAGTAATGTATTTAATACAATATTAATTAAAAATAGTGATTATTAAATAAATATATGATTAAAAAGAAAAAAAAAATAAGTTATAGTGAAATGACCTATAAACAAAAGATCTTGGCTGTACACCCAGGTAAGAAAGTAGCATAAGAAAGATCAATAAACTGTAGGATCGAATCCTACAACTAACCAAAGCTTACAGTCAATGAAACATCTCGAAAAAACCATCGAACTCTATAAATAACACTACAACAAAAGAATCTGTAAGTGCTTCAGTTTTAATACTGAATTATTACGCACTAGCTAAATTATAGAACATTAATATTGATAACATAATTTGATTTGTAAAACAAAGTTCACATGTCTATGTCCTGATTTCTTTTTACTTAGAACATTAGAAGAAATCGATTGATGTTACGGAAATTCCCGAGAAATTTTCATATTAAGTTTTCGAACATAACCATTACACATTATCTATATACTTATAATAAAACTGTAACTGGGTATATGTTTGAGTGAGTCCCTTTACACTTTGGATTCACAATTGGAAACGGTAGGTGTGGCTGCAATCGGGTTTTGAGTTTATTACATTTTTTCGCATTTAAAAATAAAATTGAACCGGTGATAACCAATTTGGTGCAGACAAAGTTGCACGAGTCAGCTAGTTATAAATATAATTGCAACAAATATAGTTGCATATTTGTTAATTAATCGTGATATAACGTAACAAATGTATATCTTAATTGATTCTTTTAATACATAGTAAACGATAATCAATTCATAGAAATTAGATAACATGAAGGCTGAAAGAGCGGCCCTGTTTTTTATAATCGCAACTTCTTTTTCACTCTACCTACGATAGATACATTCTATCTTATCATATTCTTAAATTAAAATAAATCTGTGACTATAATAGTGACTAATTGAAATAATTAATATTTATTACAGCTGTCGATTTATTATTGAGATCACCATGTCCACCAAATATACGACGTCCCTTTTCAACAACTCAATTACCTTCAACGATTACAACACCATCATTGATTACGTCTACTATAGCAAAAACGACGACTACGACAGCAAAACCGACGACTACGACAGCAAAACCGACAACTACGACGGCAAAAACGACGACTACGACAGCAAAACTGACAACTACGACGGCAAAAACTACGACTACGACAGCACAACCGACAACTACGACGGCAAAAACGACGACTACAACAGCAAAACCGACAACTACGACAGCAAAAGTGACAACTACGACAGCTAACAACAAGTCTAAAACAAAATTTGAAACACTTGCCCAACAACAATGTGAACAATCTTGTGATAATTCTACTAAATGGAGCCCAGTTTGTGGGTCGAATGGTGTAACCTACAGAAATACTAACAGTTTACGATGCGCCCAGCAATGTGGAATCGGTAAGAATTTCAATTATTGTGTGTCTTAAAGCTTCATTTTAAACAAATCATAATGAAGGTCACGGAAGAATGGTAAGGTACGAACAACAAAGTAATAAATTAATTCAAAATAGGAATAAAAGAATGTTAATTTCCTTATACACAGATCAACACTTCAAACTCTTTCAACTTTCAAACTGCTATAGGATTGCGGAATACTAATTTAACTAAAGGAATACTTAATTAAACTACGACCAACATTAAATCACAACTACCCTGATATGTTTTCAACACATAGTTGAGTAATTATGATTTCTACAATTTATATTTAGGTACATTTTTGTATAAGTTTTTGTGAACGACCGAACAGAACACAAAATAATAACTGCAATAAATGAAAATATTAATCCTTGTATTATATGAAATTAATATATTAGAATACTACATTCTAGTGTAATGGTGTAATGACAACATTGTATAGGATGGCAATAGGACACACATATTACAAAGTACCATAATAAGCGCCTAAAATATATGTCCCGTCCAATGTTCTGTGGTGCCAATTTTTTGAACATATAAACAATGTCAGTAATTGAACTGCAGCTGCAGATATAATTTTATTTGCTTTTGGAGTGTAATATATACAAGTATTTGTTTTTATCTCCTTCTTTGAAATACAATAGTTATCATTATTACATATTATAAAACAATGTCTTCTGCCACGTCTGTCTTTCTGTTCACGATAAACTCAAAACTATTGAATGGATTTTCATGCGGGTTTCACCAGTAGATAAAATAATTCATAAGGAAGGAATAGGTTATATATCAAAACAGGACAACATCCTGGGCCCGCAAATAAAATATAATTTAACACTGTTCGTCTGACATAATGCGTGACATAGAAAATCTTGCAGCTGCCACTTATAGCAGTGGTTTTAAATTTGGATAATTATTTGTGTATTTCATAAATTACTACTCTTAGTTTACGTATACGTTTAACTTATCTGTGGTGTACTTTGTCCTCATGAATTTTACTTTTATAATTACAATTGAAATAATCATATCAATAAATTATATCTTTATTTGTTTATTGCAGATGTAACATTAAAAACATTCTTTGCGTGTGGACAATCTAGTGTGGAACCAGAGACAACTACTGATGTAAATAACCAGATAGTATTAACCACAAGTACAACAAACAACATAGTAACAACTCATAAGCCTCCTAAGTACGTTTTGGTATGATTTATCTTCGTATACATGTTGTCGATTAGAATTAAGCATATTCAATCAATGTTAAAAAATGTATAATATGATATATTTTAAAATTAAAAATTAATTTATGAATAACATAATATTCTACTATAAAGTTGTAAGCTGGCATCATGAAAAATGGATCGAATATTCCAGTGAGACAAACCGGATACAATACAATGAGTTTTTGTATAAAGAAAGGCCTTGTAATAAAGGAACTTGCAGTTGGCAAAAGATAGCACTTTGCTAGATAGCATTTACCCTCAATATTCTTTATAACAAAAGCGTCTTGTACTTGATACCGTATAGCACAATAAAATATTGATCGAAACATCATCACGACTTAACTTTTATAATAAAAATGATCTAATCTTAGAAAGACGACTGATTCTAAAGTGTAATTATAAATTTGAAACAAAAACCAGGCAGTTACATAAGATAGTAAGGCTCTCAAATTCTAAGTAAATATAATTATTCGAAAATAAAGAAACTTATTGCAACTAATGACATAATTTCCAATTAATTTTACACAATTATAATAAAAATGATCTAATCTT
>JACEII010000020.1:1727042-1784206 GCA_014332785.1 Antheraea mylitta
CAGTGTAATACAAATACTGTTTCTCCAAATGTAGTGACAATAAATAGTAGTCCTCTTAACGTGAGATTCTTGCCATAAATAAATCCTTTACTTATTCCTATGTATACTTATACTATATACTGTGCTTATGATATGCATAGTTTATTCGTAATAAAACTTCACTACTATTTTTTTTATATATCCTAAAAGAACTTTTGATTCCGTTAAACGGTGAATGAGAGCTAATAAATTAGTGGTTGTAATATTTTTTATAGACGTGCAAATAAAACATAAATATTCCTGTGAAAATAACAATCAAATTAATAACAATCGTCAACCTATTTTCACAAACTCTGCTCCTGTTCAAGACACTATGCCATTACTTTCGCAAGTGCGTTTGTGCATACAAGCATGCTCTATTCTGACAGAAGATAAGCCAGTGTGTGGTACAGATGGCGTTACATATAAAAATCCCAGCCACATAAGATGTGCCCAGATTTGTGGAGCTAGTGAGTATAACGAACCATGTACCTTAGTAAAATAAACTATAGTATTGTTGATTTAAGAGTGTGCATTAAGTATGTAGGGTAACATTTTATAATGGAGCAAGCCATTAAGCGTTCAAAATATTTAGATTTTTTAAAGACATTCAAATTTCACGTCAAATCTTATGAACTGTTAAAATTAAACTCAGTTCATTATGAAATGTAAGTTCTCAATTATGTATATGAGTATATATTACTACAATTTATCCTAAAAAGATTTGAATACTACATTTTAAAATTGCTTACTTTATATTGATCTCCAAAACCACGTATATGACAATTATCCACAATTTAACTATATAAACTTCAATTATAATAAATAAAGTTTTCGAAATGTACGAAATGCCCTAAGGATAGTGAAAATATTCCATGAAAATATATAATCATTTCAGTGTATTTATTCGATATTGTATTGTAAAAATTAATATATGTAATTACATTTGTAGGTGTTTTAATAAAGCATAGATATCCATGCCCTCAAGAAACCAAAACAGTCAAAGGCATTAAGTTCAGCATTTCCAGTATGCATCCAATCACTACGCTAATAAAATGGAACCAAAAAAATTGTATTGATGCGTGTATTAAAAACTCAGAATATAATCCGGTATGTGGATCAAACAATGTGACATATAGGAATATACAACATTTAAAATGCGCAATATCCTGTCAAGTCGGTAAGCATGTATCAGCCAGCGTTCTATTAGAGTCCGGTGTTTGAAACTGTACATTTTCTTTATAATTCTTTTGCAAGTTGGAGTTTTTAGCCTATTGAAATGTTTTTATATTCACACTTTTTTATATTTTTGTTGGATTTTCAAGACTGTATGATAGGAGACGACTATTGCATTTGACTTGATCAGGACCATCACACAATGGTGTCACGATTAATCGAGTTTTGAGATTTTTAGATTTTCCATCAGAACTATACATATTAATTTTGACAGCGGCGGCAAAATTCACCATATATTCTAGCTATATATTTTCATTGCCTAAAAATGCAATTAAAAAGTTTTCTATGAATAAAATCTAGCTAGATCGATTTATCGTTCCCGAAACTAATTCACGGAAATAGACGACGCCGTTTCCGAGATCCTGAATATAGACAAATATAAAAATATTCAAGAATTGCTCGCTTAAAGGTATTAAAATAATAATAGATTACAGATAATGTCATGAATATTTAGCAATACGATAAAACACAAGAAATATATATTGACTGTACCCGAACAATTTTTAATCTTAACTTTGTTCTTATTAGTAAATGAATTAAAATGGCGATGACAACTTTATTTATTTGTTGCAGATGTAAAATTGAAAACATTTTTTAAATGCAACGAAGTAGAACCAGATGCTATTATTCATGATAACGTTGGGACAGTAATACCCACAACGACAACAAAACAACCTGAAACTTATCAAATTTAAGACAGACAACTACACAGAATTGTAAATATATGCCGGTGTGATTGAGCTTAGAATACGTATTATCAATTAGTTAAGCTTATTCTATCAATAAATGGAATAAACATAATGTGATATATTTGTACATATATAATTAATTAATGGATTAATTTTATTTATGTTCTATCCTAAACATACCAACATAATCATACTATAGGTAATTTACATATTACATCAATTTTAAAATAAAGATACAACATAATTATTTCATTACATTTTATTGTCATAATTAAGTAAAGGGTGCTTGTATCAACCAAATATCATCGCACAAGATCGGTTGACAAGGGAAGACGGCTGGTGTGTACCCAGTCTGCTTCTCTATTAAGATGGAGCTGTCTGCCACGTTCCGCCGATCTGACCGCTGAGGTGGTTCAAGGTGATGCCCTGAACGGTATCTTGCAACTCCAACCGAAACGGCGACCGAATTGCCGTGGGGTTTTAGGGAGTACGAGTATCACACTATTAATTCTCTCCTCCTGGAGGGTGGCATATTCATGAGTATTTTCCCAAGATAATAAAAAAGTGGGTGTCGGTGTCTGTGGGAGAATGTTATGATGGAAAAAAAATCATTTTAACTCTACATTGAGTTCCAAGAACATAGTAGTGTCATTAAGAAGAAAATACTCGATTGTGCTACATTTCTTTAGTATTTTTTAGCATTATGCAATACTATTTTATGATATATAGTATTTGATATATTAGTTTGTGTTTCTTTGGATACAAGTAGAAAAAAAATGCTTAATTTTTTTTCTTTGTTTTAATGCTATGCTCCATTATTTCTTCTTTTGTAAATGTGTAAAATATTTTGAAAAATCTTTTCTTGTTAATTTTTTGAACGTCAAACTCAGTTTAATTTCATTAAAAATAATTACAAAAATATTTTTTTAACAACAATTCATAGATCGCGTTAAATTTATTGGTTTAATGGCCTTATACATTACAAAAGACAACATTTGCATTTTATTAGGAGTATGTAATTTTATAGTTTTAATCATACGACATACAAAATAATATACAATATACATTATAACATTTTAATTGAGACATTTGTAAACACTCCTGTGGTAAGTATGATACATAGAAAAGCGTCTACTAAATACAATCTAAATAAAATGTGACAACTGAATAATAACAATTAAATACGTTGTAGCCACACTAACAAATTTTAACATTAGAGTTATATCCACAGAAAACATATCGCATATACAAAACCGTAATTGCCATACTTCGATTAATTCCATAAATGATTTAGCTTGTATTCTCATAGTCTTAGGTAAATTGTAATCCATGATTATTTTATTTACTAAAACCTTAGTATTATTGCGAACTAAAAGAAGTCTTTCACATGCGAACGACATTATTGCAACAGTCAATATTAAAGTTATACACCAAATTATAATTGTCATTAAGGCACCGAAATTGTATTCCGAAGTTCTGTAATAATATATTGAGGTCCAAATTGTTATAACAATATACATAAACGTGGATAAAAGTGTCATAAATATTTGAATATTGAACAGCTTATTAATAGATACACAAATCGTCCCAATAATGTCATACGTTGTTGACAAATATTTTATTTTCTTATTATTTATAGAAGCTCGGCCGATCCAATTGTATTTTTCCTCAGGATTGCTGAAGCCCTTATTTACAGAGAATATGTAATGCTTGCACGCATCTTTGTCTTCTATAAAGTTCGATAGGAAGTTGTTAATTATCTTAAGCCTGCACGTTACTATTGCAACCAGCTTGCAAAATATCAATATTTCCAATTTTTGGGAGAAAAGAATTGGTATTAAGACCAATTTGTTCCATATGATCTCATCGTCTGTGACAAAATCTAAGATGCAACTAATAATATACAAAGAAGTAACAAAGAACAAATACTTTTTCGTTTCATATCGACAGGCTTCATAAAATTTAGTTGTAATCATCAGCATTGTATCAAATTCAGCAAAGCTTTTGAGCATTTCAATGCAAGTCGAACTTAATAGAAAGGCAGATGTCAGAGAGCACAATGTGTACTGAATTAAAATCACCACTGGTGGTACTTCATTCATCAGGTCAACGTAATATCCTGTCTCAGACAGAGGTATTTGGATAAACACAATAAACAGAATTATATATGTTAACACAAAAGAAATGCTCAATAATTTAATTTTTTTATTTGGAGGCACCAGTTCTCCGTTTTCTATAGTAAATCTGAATATACCGAAAAAATATTGAAAAATAAGTACAGGTTTTATTGTAAATATGATTTCACCGATTTTACTATTACTTATTTCTTTTTTATCGTTTTTTGAATCTTTATCTTCTTCTTTATTTTCGAACATACTTTTTAATGTATCGTAAAGACGTTTAAAACACTCTGGAACTAGAGCACTTGTACAATATTTTGTTATATCATTAATCAGAAATTCAATTTCATTACTCTAATTAATTACAAATGTTCAATATTATTTCATTAGAGTTAATACACATTCAATTACGTTTATTGACAACTATCTATCATTTGAATCTATTACTTATAGCAGTGTTTTTCAAAGTGTGGATCACGACCCCTGAGAGGGTCGCGGAGCCTTTTTAGGGGGGTCGCGAAGCGAAGTTCTATAACTGAGTTGCAAAAAGCTGAGAAAGCTACTGCAGTAAAAACACAAACTTTTAAAAGATTTATTAAGAAAAATGGACAATAAATAAAGGACATAATCATCTATCCATCAAATATCTTCAAACGAGCAATTCTTGTATATTTTTTATTTGTATAAACTCAGGATCTCGGAGACGGCGTCGTCAATTTCTGTGAAAAATAAATGTGTTCAATTGAATATTTGTCTAAAAATAAAATACATGAAAGAAAAGCAACGGGTAGGGGAGTCGTGGATATGGAACGGTCGTTGGCAGAGGGGCGGCGGGTAGAGGGATTGCGGAATATTATTTCTTCATACTTGTTACGGACAGCGAGCCATGTGCAAGACATTTAGTGATATTGAATAGTTTTAAATAGTGAATAGGAATAGGATGTGAAAGCGCGTAGATTTATTACCCTTTAGTTTGTAGTACATATTGTTTTAGTTTGTAGAAACAGTGTTAGCAATAAGTTATATGGACAATAAAGAACGAATAGTCTTATAATTTATTAGGGATAAGTATTGTTTCAAAATTGTGCAAGATGCAATAAATTTATGTCAATGCCACGGTCTAGGGAAATAATGACAAAAGAACGAATCCATGTGCCTTATTTCTCAAACGTGTGCATCCTAGGGGTCTCGGTCGAGCTGATTTCGACTTTAAGCGAGCCACACGCGTGGACCGCGTGTATCGGCCCATTACAGCTGCGAGACCTTTAAATAAGGAACATGAACTTGTCCAAAAACAGTAACATCATAGACTCTGATCGGAACGGTCACCGAGTAGACTCTGAACGATAGAGTTTATTCGGAATATTGACACGACAGAGTCTAATAAGATCGCTAGTTTGAGTGGTTTTATCGATACATTATATTCGTGATAATAGTATTATAAGAACTTGTAATTAAAACACATTATACAAATATTACGGAAAGAGGTGATTTACGACCACCTCATTATATTCGTAATAATACTAAAGGGGTCGTGTCAAAAAAAAGTTTGAAAAACACTGACTTATAGTATTCTCAAGACTTATAGCTATTGTAATAGGTTGTGTAGAATAAACAATATTTTATTACTCCAAGTATAATAAAATGTATGAAGCTTTTTTATATCATAGAAGGCAAACGAACAGGCGGGTCACCTGATGTTAAGTGATCACAACCGTCCATAGACAAGCAAGTGTAATAGCAATAATAATATAATAATAAATAGCACTAGTTACAAGTGCGTTGCCTGTGCTTGGGATGGATGGGGGAAAGAGAGAAATGGTGAGGGGATAGGAAAAAGGAGGAGAGGTGGGCCTTTGGCGTTCTCACTAACCGAACGAAACGCAACAATGGAATCAGTGTTACTTCACGTCGATTTTCTGTAAGCTGCAACTGATGGTAAATTATAAACAAGGGGCTAGCCAAGATTATGTTCTAGATAAGGGGTTTAAGCAAGATGTATACAGAGTCTAGGAAAGTAAATAATAAGTAGTTATATGTTTTATTTAAGAATATACAGAGTCTAGGAAAGTAAATAATAAGTAGTTATATGTTTTATTTAAGAATACTAGCTGACCTGTGCAACTTCGTCTGCACCAAATTGGTTATCACTGGTTTCAATTGTATTTTTAAACGCGAAAAAAATGAATAGAACTGACGTCCGATTCATCCGATCGACATCGATCCACAACTACCGTTTCCAATTGTGAATCCAAACTATCCGCGGACTCACTCAAACATATACCCATATTATATGAGATTTTTGTTTTAAATAACCCTAGAACCCGTTCCTAGCATCATCTACCAGGATCAATTAAGATAAAAACTAACCTACATAAAACTAAATATATATCTCTATCACTTACTTTATCATAACTATCTTCAACTTGTATTAAAACCTTTTTATACTCCATCCTATTGCAGAAAAATATATAAACACCGTGTCGAAGCGTCAACTGTCACATGCTTGTAACTATTGTCTAAGAGTCAGAAACTGTTTTGAAAACGAATTTTAAATATAATTCCAATATATTTATAAGTATATGTACCACTCACAACATAGTACCTTTTGGTAATTTATCTATGTTTCTATTGTAGATGATTCCACGTTGTTACACTGAATATTTGGCATTAAATTATATAGGCAAAAATATATAACGTGTATTTGTCACACTTGATATTGGCGAAACTACCAACATAGGTAGAGGCAATACCGGAAAGAATAAATCAAGCCAGTTTTATATATTATATTCATCCGAACAACGGGCTACGTGGCTGCCGGTAAACGTTGCGTTTATTTGTGCATATTACGATACAGACAAAAATACTTATTTTTAATTTTTTTTTTTACTAACTTTGAATCGTAATTATATATAAATATAATAATTATAATAAAAATACTGCTATTATAACATGGTATAAGATTACTTCTATTTCTAAAAAATAGCATCAAGTACATTATTGTCAATAACAAAAATGTCTTTCAATAATAGTTCCAATTTAATAACGTTTAGATGTTACTGAAAAAAAAAATGTTCCTAAACTTATTCATAAATCAAAATGTGTATTAAATATACAATGTCAACCGGCTACCAGGTGTCTTAAATTCTATCTATTAATATATTGAGAATTTGTGTAGATGGTAGAGCCACGCTGAACCTAGTACTAGTTTCAGCATGAAGGGGTCGGCTCGTTCGGGCTAATACCACCCTCTCACAGAAAACCGACGTGAAACAACAGCGCTTGCATTGCGAAGTGTTTCGTTCGGTCAATGAGAGCGCTGGAGGCCCACTTCTCTTTCCTTTTCCTGCTTTCCCTTCCTTTACCCTCCCCTTTCCCTGTTCGTTTGCCTCCTATGATACAAAAATATATATTATATTGATATATTAAAGAACCAGCTATTCTAAAATTATTGTGTTTCCAACGTTACCGGCTCTTGTACTAAGGTGTCGCAAAAAGTCTAGTTACGTTAACTACGAATTTATGTTTTTCGTTATCCTGGAGAACCTCTTGCGTTCTATTGGATAAAAAGTATCCTGGATGTAGCTTTGTAATATTGGTTATCTCTGTATCAAGTTTCGTTAAAGGTTTAGATTCTAGACTTTAATCCTTTATCCTGGAGAACCCTTCGCGTTTTATGGGACAAAAAGTATCTTGGATGTAATCTCGTAATATTAGTTATCACTATGTCAAGTTTCGTCAATATTCGTTCAGTATGTTCAGAGTGATGCGTGTTCACAGGGATAGACAGACAGACAGACAGACAAAAATTGAAAAAAAAGATTATTTTTGGTTTCTATATCGATAGCACAGTCTACCCTGATTAAAATTTTCAACAAATATTTAATGTACAGATTTCGACTTGTTACAGTTTTATTATAGTACTAGCTGACCCGTGCAACTTCGTTTGCACCAAATTGGTTATCACGCGAAAAAATTGTTTTTTTTTTATCGTAGCACGGCAAAATGCCTGCACTATGCCTGATGGTAAGCACAGTACAATCCAAAAACAATAGCGACCACCGAGTGATACACTATCCATCGCTGGTCGCCACTATCATGCCGGCCTACAAAAAGCTGGATATGCACAGGCTGATCCCGAAACGCGACGCGCAGAAGCGAATCACTATTACGGATTTTTTTGTCATGTACATGGTGGTTGTGACCCAGTCAGGCTGTAAAGCCCTACCACCCAGCAAATAAAACTGATACCCGATTGCAGCCACAACTACCGTTTCTAATTGTGAATCCAAACTATCCACGGATTCACTTAAACATATACCCAGATTACATGTATTCATTTTTTAAATAAACCTAGTACCCATTCGTAGCGTCATCTACCAGGATCAATTAAAATAAAAACTAACCTACATAAAACTGAATAAACATCTCTACCACTTACTTTATCATAACTATTTTGTATTAAAACCTTTTTATACTCCATTGTATTAAAGAAAAATATATGAACACCGTATCAAAGCGTCAAACATCCCGCCGAAAACGTCAAATGTAACTTGCTTGAAACTATTGTCTAAGAGTTATAAACTGTTTCAAAAACGTATTTGAAATATATTTCCAATATATTTTTATAAATAATCTCTGTACCACTCACAACATAGTACCTATCACCTTCAAACCAAGCCAGTTTTATACATCAGGTTCAATCCCTCGGTAAGAATCCCTTGAGTGCGTTGCTTGCGCGATACGGTGACACACAAATATACATCACTGCTACATCACTACACGATCACCCCCACACACGTGAAACACATGAAACACTGAATGATGATGAATGAAACATGTTACACATGAAAGTGGAAGGGTTTACTTTTTTCCTTATCGAACTAAAAAACTCTCAATTTTCCGATAATAAATATATGCAGGAGTTGTTGAGGCGTGTATGCTTGGTATACATATACGTTTCAACAACTCATACATATATGAATAGTTAGCTAGATTAGTTAAGATAGGTCGCGATTTTGCATGCAACAGGCAACAGCCAAGCCGAGGTGTGCCGTGTACCCTTGAACTGGTTGCCTAAATAAAATCGGCTGAGTGCCTTAAGCGCTCGTCTTAGTAGTCCGGTAACTTATATACGTATATAAGTTATTGAAACATGCATGTGTACCAAGCATGCGTGCCTCAACAACTTCTATATGTATTTTGTGTAGGAAAAAATCCTCTAAACTATGTAGGATAGGATAACGAAAAATAAGGGTAGAACTCTTGTGTCACTGTATCGCGTGAGCAGCGTACTCAAGGGCTCCACGGCCAGTGAACAGATCTAAGCTTGAGCCGTTGCCGAGAAGGGCCTAATTTGGTGTACGGGAGCGAAATTTAGTCCCAGACCACGGCGGCGTGATCTGCGGTTATGCGGGCGTGGGTGAGAACACGCTCTGTTTCGAGGGACAGGCTGGTACTGATCGTTCGCTGACGTGATTGAATCAGGAGGGTCGGTAAAAATGTGTCGCGGTCGTCTTCTATACTGCGCAGCGTTGGGTACGGGTTCATCGTTCGCGGCGGATACCACTAACGGGCTGGGATGATTCGCGGCTTTTTCGAAATAACTACCTGTAAGTGATTTTATATACGCTCAGACAGAAAGCATCTCCAGGTCCTGTGGAGATCCTTATTCCGGACGTTCCATGGGGCACCGGTGATTTTACGTAGGGCTCAGTTCTGGAGAACCTGCAACTTTTGAATACAATTTTGCGCATGTGTAAAGACCGAACAACTGTACGTCATAATCGGACGGATGCAAGTTTTGTATAAAGTGAGTTTGTCTGGGGGATATTTTACTCTTATGACAAAGCAAATGATAGAAACGACCTAAGACCATACGGCTTTGTTTCGCACTCTTTCTGTGTATGAATCGAAATTTAAGTGTTTATCTAAAGTAACACCAAGATATTTCACCTCGCCGGCCCAAGGTATTTCGGCTTTGTATAGCCTGATGGTCGACGACGCATATATTTGAGATGGCGTCAATCCCAAGTCATACGTTTACGTTTATCGTTGTATATGGTGGTCAATAATGTTTAATAAAATGAAATTGGTTCTTTGCTATGAAAAAAAAAATTGATTTGAAATTTATTATTGGAACGAAGTTCCTTACGGCAGGCTTGGAGGAGATAGAGATTTTGCTGCGCGACCGAACTGAAAAAAATGTGATAGTAAAACTGTAACGAAAAGTGCATGGAATAAAACAGTTAAATGAGACGTGTGCAGGCGCGACACTCGTATACATAAGCGAGTAGTGTATAATATCTTTCTCTTTCTCCTTTTTTGTAATTATTTCTATTTCTATGTAATTTTATGTTGTCAAACAAAAATAAAGAGACATATTTTGTTATTTTAATTGATAATTTGAATTACGATTACATAAAATTGAGCACGATTTTTTTTCCAAATAGTGTCGATTCTACATTAGCCGAAAGAACTTCGTTCCTACCTGGTGTCCCACGACACCACATTCTTTTTTTTATTTATAAAATATATCAGTGGGTATATATATGATTGTTTATAAAAAATGTGTCTGAATGTTTAATTGCGTTTAAAAGTTACTGAAAAAATGTTCCTAAACTTATTATTGATTAATCATAAATCAAAATGCCTATTAAAAATACAACGTTAACCCGCTACCAAGTGTCCTAAATTCTGTCTATTGATATATTGATAATTTCTGTAGGTGGTAGAGCCACGCTGAAGCTATTACTGGTTTCAGCATGAATGGGTCGGCTCGTTCGGGCTAATATTGCCAGAATACTTACAGAAAACCGACGTCAAATAACAGTGCTTGCATTGTAATGTTTCGTTCGGTCAGTGAGAGTGCCGGAGGTTCCCTTACACTCCCCCATATACAGGTTGGAAACGCACTTACAAATCCCCTGGTGTTGCTAGTGTCTATAGACGGTGGTGGTCACTAAACATCACGTAACCCACCTGTTCGTTTGCCTCTTATGATATAAAAAAAAATATATTGATGTATTAAAGAACCAGGTATTCTAAAATTCTTGTTCTTTTAACGTTGCCGGCTCTTGTACTAAGGTGTCGCAAAAAAGTCTAGTTACGTTAACTGCAAATTTTTGTTTTTCGTTATTCTGGAGAACTCATTGCGTTTTATGGGACAAAGAGTATCCTGGATGTAGTCTTCTAATATTAGTTATCACCGTGTCAAATTTCGTTAAAATTGGTTCAGTACTTTCAGAGTAATTCGGGTTTATATTCTAGACTTTAATCCTTTATCCTGGAGAACCCTTTGCGTCTTATGAGACAAAAAGTATATTTGATGTAATCTCGTAATATTAGTTATCACTATGTCAAGTTTCATCAAGATTGGTTCAGTACTTTCAGAGTGATGCGTGTGCATAGGGACAGACAGACAGACAGACAGACAGACAGACAGACAGACAGACAAAAATTGTAAAAAGATTATTTTTGGCTTCTATATCGATAACATAGTCTACCCTGATTAAAATTTTCAAAAAATATTTAATGTACAGATTTCGACTTGTTACAGTTTTATTATAGTATAGATAGATAGATTAAAGTATGATTATTTACTACAAAATACAGAGAGGGGTAATTACACTTGCATATATAAATAGTCACAGAGATAAAATAGGTACTTTCAAGAACACCGTCGCGCGTTGCTTGATAATTCAATAACTTATAAAATACACTTACCATGGTCGTAACCACATACATATTTCTTTCAATCCATTGTATTTTTTTTCTCACAAATTTATTTAGAATATTTTTTTTACATTATTCATAATAATAATAAATATATATGTGCTAAAAAAACCATAAGTGTGCATGATCAAGAGCTTTCGGTGAAAGAAAATGACTTTATGAAACCATAGCACGATTGTAAGGCATTTTCTACGCTCTCCTGGTTAGTAGCACCAGATTAGGCACCCCCTCGGCAGCGGCTCAAGACTAGGTCCGTTCCCTCGGCGTGGAGCCCTTTGTGCGCTGCTCGCGCTATAAAGTGAAATAAATCTTACATCACTGCAACAACATTACACATATCACCTCTACACACATGCATGTATACACAGTTACACATGAAAGTGGAAGGGTTTTAATTTTTCCCCTTATCAAACTGAAATAGTTTAGAAAATAATCTGATATGAAGTATATATACGAGTTGTTGAGGTTGTATGTTTGCTACACATATATGTTTCAACAACTCATATATTTATGAATAGTTACATTAGTTTAGGTTAGCTTCGATTTACATGTTACCAATATATTACTGCTTTAATTTATTTACCAGTATCATTTAAATTAGATATTACTATATATTTTTATTATTTATTATTTTCTTGTAAGTCTGTGTCTATTTATATTGCCACCTGGTATTTTAAAAGATTGAATGTCTCCCTAGGGTTGCCTGAAAGAGATCGCTCTAAGCGATAAGGCCGCCTAACTGTACACACATTGTATGTAATGTATAACTTTGTGTATCTTTAACGTGTGTGCAATAAAGAGTTTATTATTATTATTATTATTACGTAAACCTCTATACCTCAAACATTCGAGTTGAGTTATGCTAATATTATTTTTATCAGGATGTCAATAAAGGAAGAACTCTAAACACCGAAATATATATGTACTTTCTCACAATCAACGTCCAAGAAACACAAATTTGTGAATTCTAAACTAAAAGAATAGAATAAGTAAATTAGAATGAAACGATTTAAGAAATATTCGGTCCTCAATTTCGAAAATTTAATAATATTTATTCTATATAAGTTACATAGATATTTAAGCTGTAATGCTACTATTGTTTGCTTTTTTGTAAGTGTTCTAAACATTAGAAAAATAAACGTAATAAGAGAACAGCGTTATTAATAATATTAGTTCAAAATTTGTTTTAATATTTGATACAAAACAGTATTTAGAGATGCTAGATATAATAATATTAAAATAATTGTCATCATTCTTTACAAGTACCATCTAGGGTCGAAAAGCCAACTCATATATAGAACATTTTGTATATATTTGCAATCTAGTACACTAGATGGCAGACAATAAGGATTTTAGGATAGAGTATCGAAATATTTTATTAATGATCATAAAAGATCTTGTTTCATCAGTATCTATAAAACCTTCAAGTAATCTTATCAAAACTTGTAAATAATCGAAAACACTGTGTCGACATTGCACAAACAAACAAAAAAATATATTGAATAATTTGTTCAAGACAAATAATGACCCTTTTTTATATACACGCCGTAATTTCTAAAATGTTTGAAAAAAGTATTTGCAATCCAGTATACGAAAACAATTTTATCTTCTACGTTCTGATAAGGTAAGCTGCATTCATCTCAATATGACCTATGGTAAGTATAAAATAATACTATAAAACAATCTCATTTTCAAAATACTTAATATACCACGACTGTATCATGTTAGTAGGTAGTTAGGCGTTGTAATTAGCAGGTAGTTAGGCGTTGTAATTTGCTATCGAATAATAGATGGCGCTTTAATATAATTGATATTCCTCATATATTATGTTGTGTATTCTACAATGTCTTGTAGTTCGGTGAAGCTGTAAAGACCTTTCCAGGTCAACAAAAAAGGAAATTGTATAAGATTTTTCTATCTTATGAAATATCGGACATGGTTATGTCACAGCATTATTGCTAGTATTCCTTTTATTTTAATTATTCTTAAAAATAATGTCAGTTTACACACACAGTAGCGTCAAGTCGTGCAGTGCCAAGCAAAGTCAGCGCTTATCCTAATGCGATAATAATATGTTACTCTCCTTGTAAATAAAATTATAATAAAATATAAACTAGTAAATGTTTATAACAATTTTTATTTATTGTACTTTATAAGTAAATCTCGTTTAACCCGTGTAGGCTAGTCCGGTGAAGTTGTTAAGACCTTGCTTGGTCAATAGCGTAATCAGATTAAAAAAAACGTATAGGTGTAATAATAAGATGTTAGTTTTTTTTTTTAATTATACGTATGATATTATAAATATGAAACTGTTTTGAGACCATAAAAATCAAATAAATTAATTTTAATGTAGTCTATTATTCGCCAAATAAATATTAATCAGTTATAAATATTGATTAACTACCTATAACTTTAAATATTTGTATTATAGTTAAATAAAGGATTTTATTTATATTCTTTGAAATTCGCTTTATCAGTGAAAACGGTGGGCAAATAAAAAAAAAGATATTACAATTTTGCAACTACGCAGAGGTCCCAGCTGAGCGACACAGACCTGCGCCTCCTTTATCGACCGAGAACGTTTTAGGTCCGTCTTTCTCGACTTATCGATGATTAATTAGATTGAAAATTGAACATATATTTGTTATCGATTAGCTGTGATTATAACCAATTACATGCTACTTCGTAATTAATTCTACTTTGTAAATATAATATCAAGATTAAGTATATAATATTCTCTCTCAAAATGTGCCTTGAACCAATATCGAGATTTTCCTCGTGGTTTCAATATATTAAATAGAAAACAAATATTAAACAAGTACGAATTAGTTCAATGAGTTCGTAGAAATGCCTTTGTCATTTGGTAGTTGCCTAATGATAGATTGTTATACTTATTTGCTGGACTTAATCGTTTCCTATGAGAATTGAGATCCAAAGAGTTTGTACCTACACATTAACTACAACATTAACGTAAAGGTATTTTATAAAAAGTATATGATTTCTTTAGGAAGCAACTTTTTATTATATTTTTAAAACCATTCAGCAATATCTATTCCTTTCCGATGATATAACTCTAGATTATGAACACTATATATAATTATGATGATAAAACTATTTAATTTGATCAATAATAAGGGTTTTTCATGTCGCATTTAATATTTTTGATCGCATTGTCATAGACTGATATAGTCTATAATATATAAAAGTTAGGGTTATGACATATTTACTTCATTATATTAGTTGATTTTAATTACTTACATAAATTAATACAACATATAACTAGTCTCTTTTCTTATAAAAAAAATGGAGCTATTAGGGACATCTGGCAGATGTGAAACGTCGAAATTGTTTTGTGTAAGTTATACGCATACAAGAACAGTTTACCATAGGAATCATATATCACAATGAAGAGATAAAGCATTACAAATTTGTTTTATAAAATAATTACTGTTCATTTATTTTATTACATTAATGTTCATTTTTATTAAATACAACTATGCGCAAGCGCGGTGTTTTTGGCGGCATTTAACAAAGAGTGCTGGTCGTTGGCGCGTGCCGCTTAACACTGGTAGAACGAGCGACCGACTAAACAGTTTGAATCTTATGCATTTTTGAGTATTTCGTTAATAGTGCAAAGTTCGTGTTTTACGTCGCCACGCCAACAATTAGGTTTACTCTCTACCTATAGATGTTTCACATCAAAAATAATACATATTAAAATTTGCTAAGAGAATCCATCTACGATTTAAAACAGAATTATGTAAATCGGTTTAATAGTTTTCAAGTTACAAGTAGACAACAGATAGAGTGATAATATATCTCATAATATGTACAAGTGATAAACTCGGATACATTTTTAGTACATTATATGTTATTAAAATAGTTAGGACTCACGAAGGTAATTTATTTATCGATGTCATTGCAATTGGCGCAACCCTATACAAGGGGCTGGTTGTTGAGATTTTTAAGCGAGCGTCGTCGTGCGGCAGTGCTCGGGCGACAAACGCGCAGGCGGTGGCTCTACGCGGCCAACCGCCGCTTTCGGCCGCATAGGCCGTTAATACGTCGGCTTTTAAGCCCCGAGCATTACGTCTAACACCATGGGCCAAATATCTGGAGCCGAGAGTAAGATCAATGATGAAGAACCCCACATTCGTGTTAACCCGACCGAACGTTCGCTGGTGAGTTACCTAACAAAGAAACGCTTGGTGTGTAT
Organism: Antheraea mylitta; assembly: GCA_014332785.1. Taxonomy (NCBI): domain Eukaryota; kingdom Metazoa; phylum Arthropoda; class Insecta; order Lepidoptera; family Saturniidae; genus Antheraea; species Antheraea mylitta. Next base: position 1,743,056 of record JACEII010000020.1, read on the forward strand.
TAGTTATGAATGAAAACATTCCATATTATGGTTCTTTTTGAACACAACAGAAGGTGTTAAATGCAAAATAGTACTAAACGAAACTGTAAAAGGATTAACAGCGACACATTACACAAAATAAACCTTGCTTTAATTTTATTTGCAGTGTAAAGCTAGTGCATATCTAAATGGTAAAATATTCAGATATAGATGATGCATGTGCTTAAGTATCCTATATAAATATAAACAAGAGTTTTATGTTGTTTCTAAAGGTAATCGATAGATTTGGATCACTTTTTTTTAGATTTATATCTTAGGTACTCAGTTATTCTAAAAAAAATCAGGAGATGTTAAATACAAAATAATACCAAAAGAAAAATGATTAAGGAAACAGCGACATATTCACAAAATAAACCTTCCTTTAATTGTGTTTGAAGTGTAAAGCTAGTGCATATATAAATGATAGAATATTCACATATAGATGATGCATGTGCCTAAGTATCCTATATAAATAAAAACATAAGAGTTTTCTGTTGTTTCGAAAAGTAATCGATAGATTTCGATCAGTTTTTTTAGATTTACATCGTAGGTACTCAGTTGTTCTAAAAAAAAATAACACAATTCATTTAACATAAGGTTGATATAATTTTCAGAAATATTGTTTTGATACGCGTTCAACGATATTAATTTTTTTGTCGTGACGAAATAGGCAAATGGTGCACGGTCTAGTGCTTAGATAATAAACGACGTAGACCGAGTCGCAAGCATTAGTTAGTAATAAATATTTTCGCAATGTGTTACATTAAAGTTCATGTTTTAAATATTCAACCGATTATCATGAATCTATATATTTACAAGGAGTATTTCTTCAATAGCACATATGGTGTCATTCTGTTATGATTAAAATTATTTATTTGTATTTCTAGTGTGGGATTTGAGAAAATTATAGTTCTTATTATTTAACATACATAGCACTGATCCATCCCCATATACGTACACAGACACAAATAGGTATACATATGGTGGAAGGATTCTATTTTTTCCGCTTATTTTTTTAACTTAGTTTAGCCAAGCTGACAGATACTAAACATGTATTAAAAAACGTAAATATACACAAAAATGATTTATATGAGCATTTAAAAAAAAAGATCAAAAATCAAAAACCAATTAATTATTAATTATTTAGTATTTAAACCAATAAATACTATTTTGTCGATTGTACTTTTGCAATGTTATTCTTTAGAGTTAAAAAAATCGTACTTCGTATCGTATTGTATACTGAGTTCACACATATATGAAAAATAGATCACAACAAAGAAGAAAGAACTTTAGTAGCATGCCTAATAAGAATTTTTACGTTTGCATTCAACGATTGCACGCACTTGACGTTACGTTTCTTTTATTTATTCGTATGCTGATGCATAGTGTATGGCGTGTTGCCTGTAATTGCTTGTTTTTGTTCGGAATTCGCAATTTTGACAGTTCCCGCTGTGACGGCACGAAGAACGGTTCTTGTGGTTGCGTTCGCGTACGATCCGTAAAACGAAACGTCAGTGAATCGCAGGCGATCTTATCTAACTTGTCAAATGAAATCTTCCAAATGTTTGTTTTTCTGACTAAACAGTATTATTAATCCCAGATGATTGTATTTTATTTATAAATAACGAATTGATAATCAAACTAAAATAATATTTCTGTCAAGCTGTACAAGATGGGCTCATGAAAGTGATGATATTTGTGCTGTCAAAATTGGAATTATTGTTTTTGTAATTGAACCGGGACTATACTCTAAATGTTCGATTAGTTTTTACTGAAAACTGTTATCAGAAATCATCTAATATCGGCCAGCAAGTATTGAATGGTTTATTTTTTATTGTTTTCGTTATACAAAACTTCATAATAATAAAATTCAAAGATGTCCAAGGTTTCGCTGAGTAATGTGCCTTCCAACCCTCGTATTAGTCGTCTGAGGACTTATTCCAGGGTAAGTGTTTTTTTAAAATACAATATTACAAATGAAAACAATAAAGTCGTGAAATTTCATCAAAATTGAACTTGTTTGAGGTTATCTTGGTTGTACATTTAAGTTATGTAAATAAATCGGTTGTTTTTAATGTGAATGTTATATATGACTAAATAAGAATAAATAAATTTAATATACACACACTATATGTTGTAAAATATTTAAATATATTAATGATATATTTTCTCTATAGTTAAGATAACATTCTTGTTTTTGAATGTTGTATTAATGATCAATATATTAACTTTATAAGGGAAAATAATTTAAAATCTTTATTTATTTAAATGGAATCTATAGCTATTCATTCTCATATATTAAAAAAACCTAACAACTTTTAGAGTCACCAACAATTATGTCTGTGCATATATATCAAAAAGAAAAATATTTTTTAAATTTAAAACTAGACTATTGGAAGTGACAAAGAAAATATACGATCAGAATGAGTATAGTTACTACTGCTCTTATTATTAAAAATAAATGAAATAAAGTAAATAAATATACACAACAAAATAAACAAAGGGAGTATTCGGCGGGATTCTAGTCTGTCATGTAGTGGATTTTATATTTTTTTTATAATCTTGTGTTATTTGACTCTAAATTTGGTGGTGTTTTACATAATATAGTTACTTTATTGTACATAAGTGAAGTGAATGGAAAATAATACCACAGAGCATGAAATTCTGAGATGACACAAAAACTCCCTGGATGGTTCTAACAAGGGAGCCACCATCTTGTTGTATAATTGAAATAATCACATGACACTTGTAACATTATTAACTATATGACAATGACAGTAATAATCTGAGAGATTGCATGCCAAAGATAAAGTTAAAAAGAATAAAAAATAAACAAAGGTAATTTACTACATTATGTTATAGTTTTTGTGTTAATTACTTAGTATGGTGATGGGTATTGTAATTTATAACCTTGACATGATATAACTACCTATCTAATACCTAATTCCCAACAACTCTTTAATGACTTTGCATCATTTGACACAAATGAGGATGTGACTCAGTTTCGTCATGTTTAAAAAAGGATATCAGTTTATATATAGTACAATGAGAAATTGGTCTTTGTTTCAGTATATTGTTAACTAATCACTGCCTGTGATATCAGGCATTTGAATATCATATAATAATTCACACAAGGATGTACTGCGCTTGCATAAAACTTAGGCTATTTTATACCTTTTTGAATAATTATTTTATCATTACTGCTTATCCTGTAAAAAAGTGTTTTTTTTTATCTGACTACACTATTAACCTAGCAAGGTTTTAACACCTTCACCGGACTACTAAGTCGAGCGCTTAAGCCTTAAGGCACTCAGGCGATTTTATTTGGCAACTATTTGGAGGGTGCACGGCTCAACTATGTAAAAGTGTGATGTTATGTAATATAGATTGATAATCAGATTTTATCCTCTATTCATATAAAAAGTAAATGAACTTCAACTAGAGTCAATATAGTTAATGGAGTCAAGATATTTTAACATATAAAATGTATGATCTTGTTTTTGATGAAATTATTTAAAAAGCTTATTTTATAGAGTTCATGAATTAAAGTGCATACTTATTCAAAGTGAAAAGTATGAATTAAACAAAAGGCTAACTGTAATCTACTAATGAAATGCAATAAAAAATATATTAAAATAACACTAAAAACATACAAAAATATTTACTAAAAATTAATTTTTAAAGTTTTTACTTATGACTTGATCAAAAACTATTCAGTAGTTTTTGTGTGATACATGATCAATGCAAATCTGTATTATTTTATTCATATATATACATAAGAAGATAGTTCCAGAACCTCTTATCAGTTTCTATAATCTAAAACTGATAAATATGTTTTTTATTGCTATATTTGCATTGTAAACTTTATTGAAATATGATAAAAGCAATGCAATGAATTCTTTCCTTTGTGGTATTAAAAACCAATTGAATATAGCTATCATATGTCATTATTATTATTACTCTATGAAAATGCTTCTTCCTCTACTAGTATGAGAGTAATTATATAATTCAATTACTTTATAGCAGTTTTTTCAAAGTGTTGGTCATGCCTCACATGCCCCCAGGGTGTCGCCAAGCCTCTTTAGGGGTGTTGCAAAGCTTCTATAGCGGAGTCATAAAAGGTTGGCAAAACTCCTCCAGTAAAAAGACAATTAAGTTTTAAAAGATTTATTAAGAAAATTTTTGACTAAAGGACATAATCATTTGTATTAAAAAAACATGTGAGATCTCTCCCATCATAAACATTTGTTTTAAATTAATGATAAATAAAAAAGAAACATCTGAAAACTCTATAAAAGAGAAATCAATTATGAAAATGAATATGTATGTTGAATTGATATTAAAAATATGATATGATATTTAAAAAAAACTCTGCTTTATAGGATACTAGTAACCAACCAACCAAGATTGAGTTGGGATTAATCTTAACCACCAATTAACTATTAAACACTGTTGGTAAGAAATAACATTTGGACGTACTGATGTGCTACTGTTAATTCTTAAACCAAATGAAAGCTATTTTCCTATTAATAACTCATAATAAATATGAAAACAAGACATTGAGAAGAGTAGGCAAGATACTCTATCTGTATCTATACCTTTTATTGGATATGCTCATATTAATTGTAATCACAATCATCTTTACTTGATGTACAGAGAAGGTGAGGTGTAATGATCACTAATCACACAATCATTCATTGTATAAAATTTTGGCATCAAAATTGGCACGACATGATCCTTGAATCTGGCAAATAATGGTAGTGCTTGTAGGACCTTATAGAAAAAACTAACACAAGTTTCTAAAAAAATGTGATTTTTGTGCCTGTCAGTTACAAGCATTACAATAAATTGTTAAAGTGAGTAAGTTTGCAGGCAATAGTTTGTGGAACTTTTGGTTTGATTTTGATATTTTATTCCTGATAGAAAGCAATATTCTTTGTTGGTTAGGTAAGCGATTTTTTTAGTTTTGTTTTTTATTTTGCATTTTAGGGGTTTTTAAAATTGCAACTGCTGCTTTTATATGAGACTAATAATCGCCTGTGACTTCATTACTCTTACAAACCAATTTCACTTTTTTGTAATAATATGATCACCATATGCATATCATAATGTAATTAATAATATGCATTGCATGTAATTCATATATTTCGTAGCCTTTGTTTAATTTACTTAGTTTTAAAATTATTTATGTTGCAGTTATGTACGATTTTGGAATATTGTTATCATAATTAAGATTACATGGGTTAATAACTTTATCAATTAAAATGTTGCAACTCTTTGTTACATTATAGGCATAGATAGATGTGATTTTATTGTGTTTATTTTTATAAACTTATCTGATGCAAAACCTTTATAATTTTGTTTGTGAATACTCTGTAGGTATTATATTATTTTAATAATAATACTTTTTGTTTTTGTACATAAAGGATCATGTTATATTTAGGTGTTATGACGAAGTGTAGAAGATAATATTATACTAGCTTTAGATCGTCGCTTCGCCAGCATTAATGTAAATTTTGATAATAAAATATTATCCATTTACTTCCCGGATAATGTAGCTTTCTGTAGGTGAAATAATTTATAGAGTCGTTTAAGCATTTTGAGCTTATTCATCACTAAATGAAAATAAACCTTTTTTCTCTATGATAGTTAATTTACATAACACTTGTAACTAAAAGATATATAATGTACATTTTAATATAAAAGGGGCAAAAACATCTTGCTTTTAGAATGTTCTAGGCTGTTAAATAGTTTTACAAAATCACTAATTCCAAATGACATTTGTAAAGGAAAACTTCCTTTGACAATGGCCTTCACTAGCAAGGGTGAACAAAGGCCTTCATGTAGGCCACATATTTTGGGAATTAATTGACATTAGTATCCTTGTGACAATGGAAAATATTCCTTAAACAGTTGTAATAAAGTTCCCTTTCTATAAAACGACAAAAACGCACAAAGGTTTCTTCTAATATACATGTAGGTATAACATAGTAACTGTAATTACGATAGAAGTTAGTTATTAAAATGTTAATCAATGTATACGTGTGTTCTTGACAGTCTTTATAGGAAATGACACAAAGGGTTTTATTATCCGAGCAAAATGAAAGTTACACATTCTAAGTTGAACTTAGATAAACTATACCCGTGTTATTACAAAAAAGTTAAATACGTATTCAATACTTGCTTTAAAAAGGTTACATTTTAAATGCACCAGCCTCCTTGAATGTTCGCCATCTTGCTCTTTTGTCTCGCTTTGGTTAGTTTAGACTTGCGAAAAAAGTATAACGCGAACTTGCTTCGGGCGAGCGCGGTGCATATAGTACGAAACCTTTTTAAAGCAAGTATTTAATACGTATTTAACTTTTTTATAATAACACTGTTACATATTTCACCTATCCATTATTTATTAAATGTATTTTCAATTTTATTCACTATTTAATACTATTAGATTTTGGCTTAATGCTTCTGGTTGTTTCCACGCTGGTTTGTACAATTCCTTATTGTCTGACCCTATCTCGGAAGACGCTAAGAAATTGTACAAAATTAACGTAAGCTATCGGTAAGTTTGTTGTCATTTTTGTATTCCGGTGAAGCTGTTAACACCTTGCTAGATCAATAGCGTAATCAGTTCGAGAAAAAACATCGATATAGTGGTAAAGGCGACTTAGCTTTTACTAAAATAAAAAATTTTAATTTACTTATTTATATCATGACTTTTGAAGTAGTAACACTGTTTATTTTGTATTATTAAGATAATTCTTAAACCTATACGGAAAATGACAAACTACTTGCTGTTATCAGTTGAAACTAATTCTGTTTAATTTATGGTTTAATTAATTTTGGTTTGACTAATTAATTATCCTCAGACGCATTGAGTTTCAGTTGACGTTAACGGTGTTAACTGCGTGTATTAAGAGTAAATGGAATAATATTAACGTACTTATTGTTTTAAATATGTCAATAAACGCGTCAACTACGTATTTAATAAAAATATTGCGAGGAAAGAAAGGTACATCATCCAGAGATTCTTGTCGCCCTAGAGATGTCCGTACTTAAGAATTATGAGACGAAACGACGTAAATCGGCACTGATATGCGAGTCGCCAACACGAATTAATTTTGTTGCCAGCACGAACTAATTTCGTTTTAACCTTTTGTTCAAAAGCCTAATTACCAGGGGAATATGCATGGTTTTCGTCTGTCTCATCAGACGGATATCTTTAATTCTGACCTAACGAAACATAGAACAAGGAATTACCGAAAATATTAATGACAGATAAATTAATAAATACATGTCTTATAAAATATGTCTTCGCTATAACGTTACAAATTATTTGCCTGATGGTTTACGAAGTGTATTATTGATAACTTTTTAAAAATACGTTGTTTGTGGTATAATTTTTAATATTTTATTCGCAGAAACATGTTTATCGAAGGATCTATTTTGTTTGCAAATACGCATCAAAATAAAAAAACTAAAAAAATTAATTCTAAAATCCCTTAAGATAACATGACAGGCCTTGTGGCGCAGTAGTAATGATAAATAAGCCTTACTACATATGACTGGCTTTTGTAAGATCAGCGTAGTTGTCAGTTCCTTGCCTAGGTTGTTTTTTCATTATTTTCTGTATTTTTTTCAAGTATCCTCGCATTTGATCTCAAAGTGGTTGTGTTGTTCGAAAACGGAGTAGCGACTTGTTAATTTAGTGTTCTTTGACCTAAGGTTTGGAATATGTCGCGTCTATACTTAATTTAATATTTAGCCGTTTGAGCCGACAGTTTGTCGCACATAAAATAGGGTTGCCCTTTACATTATTCCAAGAAGGTATTGTGCCGTGTTAGAATCTGTTCTAACATAGGTGTGGAATAGCTTTGTATGCCTGCAATTCATCTTATGGAAAGATAATTCTATATGCAGCTATTTCTGTATTATTATATTTAGTATTCCAATCCAGTTTTGTTTTGTATAATTACATTTTTAACGAATTAAATTAAGTATCGAACTTTGTCTGCCCTGGAAATGCAATACATCGCTATTTTCTTTACCAGTTCGTCTACGTGTTCTTTAACCCACGACAGCTCAACTTACCCTCCTCTGCGCCACAATTTTACGACTTCACATTTTGCGACATCGCCAGCAAATGCTCAGTACCTATTATGATAGATCAGCATCTCGATTATCAGATACCGAATAGCTAAGTATTCTTACCTTTCCTAGTTTCATCGCTATTGATATCGCCTTGTATATTGCAAACATTTACAGTGTAGAAGAGCCAAATTTTTGTACTTGCTACCTTCGTTTAGATTCCAATTTGTTTAAAGCGGTTCCCATTTTTACGGCTGTTTCACAACTAACAATTTATTCCAAATTGATTTGATAATATTTAGTCTTTATTTTTTCTCATATTTGATTTTTATTTTAATTCTTCTATTAGCTGTGAGACCCCTATGTGTTACTTCTTTGTCTAATGTCCTCTGAGTAGAGATCAAGAAATTTACATCTTATCGCTATATAGTTTAGCTGCTTTCGTCACTATCATATCAAGGGAGAGCTATCCGGCCATATATAATAAATGATTATACCTTTGGGTTTAATCTCTATGTGGTATTTATTAACTGTTTGCTTGTAAATCTTTGTAATATGCATATGACTTAGGAAGTCTAAGAAACAAGTCATTATCGTGTCACTTTATACTAGAATTTAATTTTTTTACATACATATTTGAATTGCAGTTGGTCGGTAGTATTTCAAAGAATATTGATACAATTTTTTCTTCGCATAAAGTTTCGACATCGTTGGTTTAGACTTCACTTTTAATTCGGCATGATTGAAATCGTTTATGATTCTTGTATATGATAAAAAAAGATTCGTTTATGACCAAAACATGTGTACGATACACAATCGAACGAAACTCGTGCATCTTACTTATCTAATCTGTCTAAGCTCATTTTATCTAATAAATAACCTTTAAATGAACTGACAGATATGTGTAGTTATCAATAAATAATTATATTGCTTATCACATATCATCGTAATTTTTTTTTGTAAACCAGGATTGAAGGATAGGGAATTAATAAATCCTTACATCATTTTACATTACAATACATCTCTAAAATATAATCCAGTAAATAAAATTGAAGTATTCGTATTAAAGGTGACGGAGGATTTTTTTACGAATGATGCAAATATAAGAACTCGTTGGAAAGAATATTTAGAAAAACTAATGAATGAAGAACATTCTGGGATCGTCGAATTAGAGACTACCAAGAACTGTAGGTGTCGTGGGAAGATAACGAAAGATGAAAGAAGAAAAGCTGTAAATGATATGAAAAATATAAAACCCTTAGAGCCCGACTGTACACTTTTTGAAGTATGTAAGTGCTCAATAGGAGATGAGTGGATGTGGCTAACTTTATTTTCTAATTGTGGCTAACTTTATTTTCTAATAAGTTGTGGCAGAACGAAGCGATATCAGATAAATGGTGCAATAGTATAATAATACCTATTATTTTTTAAGGTGAGGTATAGAAATGTAAAAAGTTTAATGTGAAGACTTGGACAAGAGTGATAGCGAGAGGATTGAAAGATAAGACTGAGGTGCCTCAGAATCAATTTAGGTTTATGCTAGGATATACGACGGATGTAATTTTTAACACAGAACTTAATAACACAGAAGTGTACATAAACACTCTGCACATCATATTTGTTAATCTGGGTAAGGCATATGACCGACTACCCCAAGAGTTTCTTTGGTAGGCTCTGAAAAAAAAAAGTACCTGAAACTTTTCCGTTTCATGTACAGTCATATAAGTAAGACATTAAGTTGAAGGCTAGAATACCTAATGTACATTTGCATAAATGCCAGTGTTAAGGTTTGGTTTAATCAGAATGGATAATATTACAAATGAGAATATATCAAAGGCAGTTTAAAATAGCGCCAGTGACAGAGAAGTTAACGTGGTTTAGGCATGTCATGAGGAGAGATGAAAGTCATGTAACCAAAATGGTGTTAAAAATGATGATGAACGGATATGAGGAATAGAGTTAACCAGTATTCTCTACTGCATTTGAGAGCCAGTACTCCTCGAGTTACTATTTTATACTGCGTCGTTATTTAAAGTAGCTGAGATTGTGGTCAAACGACTAAGTATAAAAAAACATAACCGGTGTTATTACAAAAAAAGTTAAATACTTGGTTTAAAAAAGGTTTCGTACGAAATGCACCGCGATCGCCCGATGTAAGTTCGCGTTATCCTTTTTTCGCAAGTCTAACCTAAACTAACCAAAGCGAGATAACAGAGCAAGATGGCGAACATTCATCGAGCGCGGTGCATCTAAAACGTAATCTTTTTAAAGCAAGCGTTCAATACGTGTTTAACTTTTTTTGTAACAACACCGAACATGTCCAATTACGCTGCCTTTTGCATTAACTATGTACGTAATGGCATCTCATATGATAAGTCGTTGTATGTTATGTTTTATCAAGTTATTGTTATCTAAATAATCTACCCGTGTTATGAAAGAATTAAACTGACGTAACTGATGTTTTGTGTAAATCAACCTATTTTATTAGTCCAGAGTGTCTTCGTCAACCACATGTGGAGTTTTGCCAAGTTATTAAACATAAATATCTTTTCACTGTATGATTCCCAAACGTTTTGTGGAAAACATTCCCGCGAAGTTAGCTCCAAAAGGATTCGATTTTATAATTCGCTCACGTTTTCTGTGAAGTGTTCGCCTGAAGTTAGCTCCGAAGTGATTTGACAAATTTGAATATAGAATTGAAAGAAGCAGTTGCTTTTTTTTTCTCGAACTGACTACGCTATTCACCTAGCAAGGTCTTAACAGCTTCACCGGATTACAAGAAACAGTTGCTAATAATTAAGCTATAATAAGATGAAGAGAGTTATCGAAAACATTGCTTATTTAAATGTTGTGTGCGTATTACTATTCAATTTGCGATGGCAACGAACTTCAATAACACAGAACTGTGACTAGATATTGTTGTATTATTTTTAGTTTTGGTGATTAATAATTAATAAGTTTGCTCATGTGTAGATATAAAAAAACCTGTGAATATAAAATACATCAAGTCAACATCACTGATTTATTCAGCTAGCTTTTATTCGTGGCTTTACTTGCACTAATAGATTTGATGTATCTCTGGAAAACAGTGTTTTTGGATGAAAAACATCTTTCCTTTATCCTGTACAACGTGCATAATGAACGGTCGAGTCGTCAAGTAGCCGAGACGTGAAAGCGTAAGAAACATACAAACACATATTGTCATTTATAATATTAAGATTCTACGTAATATGTTTATTCATTGAAATATAAAGTAAACATTGTTTTTAGATGTTTCCAAGGATATATTCATATAATCAACTCTTCCTTGTAATAACTTTGTCACAGCTTTGTAAACATGTAAATAAGTTGGTCAACAGATTTATATTTGGGCGAAATAAATTTAAAACAAATTGGCGAATTTAAACAAATATTATTTGGCGGTAAACAATATTAATTTTATAATCAAGCTTGTTATATTCATGTATTTGGAAATAGTATCTCTGTAACATAAATAAAAAGAAGTTTGGCTTTTTCCTCTTTACAAACTCACAGTACAGGTAATTCTATTTTAAGCATCGCTGTATATGTTATTTATATCTATTCGTTGTTGAGATAACTTTCAACACAAAGTGCCGTAAATAAATCTCAATTTTTCGATAATAAATATATGGAGGAGTTGTTGAGGTGTGTATGCTTGGTACACATAATACGTTTCAACAACTCATACATATATGAATAGTTAGCTAAGATAGGTCGCGATTTTGCATGCAACAGGCAACAGCCAAGGCGAGGTGTGCCGTGTACCCTTGAGCTGGTTGCCAAAATAAAATCGGCTGAGTGCCTTAAGCGCTCGCCTTAGTAGTCCGGTGAAGCTGTGAAGACCTTGCTGGGTCAATAGCGTAGTCATTTAAAAAAAAATGCCGTAAATACAAACTAGTGAGTACACACAATGTCATGACATATAATAAACAATATTATTTATGGTATAATTCAAAATGGTGATGCTTCGGTCAGAAACACAATGGGGTAATCACAATACACATTTACTTGTTAATTATTATTCTGCGTATCTTTTGCCTAGATTGATATAATTTAGTCGAATATATTTTTTTAAATAACTACTATGTTTTAAATAAAAGAATATACAGCAACAAATAAAAAGAAGTATGAGTATTTGAACTTTATTTAAATATTAAAATCCTCTTCTTGTTTTAAGAAATGATTATAAGATACTATTATTATAAACGCGAGAGTTTTTTTATTAGGCTTTCACGTCTTATTTATTAAACTGATTGTCAGGAAATTTTGCTTACACTTTGTCAGGTATACATATACGTAGTAGTACGCATACAGAAAAGGATATATTATGTTACCTTTTACAAATTAAAACTGTTTCCCAGAGAAAGCTGAAAGCTACATTGACGCAAACGAAACCCCGGGCAAAATCTTGTAAACCGTAAACATTTAAATGTCGTTTTTCGTTTTAATATTATTTAAAAATATATATTTTAAGCAGCCAGTGTCATCATTCTATATAAATAAAACAAGAATAATATAAAGAAATTGTTTAAATAAATTATAAAAAATGAGTAACGAAAATATGTTTCTGGTATGATTTTAGTTTATATAATGTTATTCCTCCCCGACTCCCAAATTCCCTATTCCCCCCTCCTTCAAACGCTGGTTAGCAACGCACGTGCGATTCCTATGGTGTTGCTATTATCACTTAACATCATGAGACCAACCTGTTCGTTTGCCTCATATGATATAAAAAAAAACTGAGAATCTATGGGTGCCGCCTCTATTATTTACTCTGTCAGAAGAGCAAACTGTCCCTCAGACATAAGCTCACAATATATAAAGTCTGTATTCGTCCAATTATGACTTATACTTGTTCGGTCTTCGCCCACGCGAATAATCTCGATAAGCTTCAGGTTTTGCAGACCCGGGTTCTGCGTAAAATCACCGGTGCTCCTTGGTTCGTCCGGAAGGCGGATCTCCACAGGGACCTGGAGATGCCGTCCATCTGGACGTATATAAAATCACTTACAAGTAGTTATTTCGAGCGAGCCGCGATTCATCCCAGTCCGTTGGTGGTATCCGCCGCAAATTACGAACCCGTACCCAACGCTGGGCGATATAGAAGACGTCCGCGACATATTTTTACCGATCCTCCCGACGATATCACGTCAGCGAACGATCAGTACCAGCCTGTCCCTCGTAACAGAGCGTGCTCACGCCCACGCCCGCGTAACCACAGATCGCGCCGCCGCGGTCTGGGGGTTAATTTCGCTCCCGCACACCCGATTAGGTCTCCCACGGCAACGGCTCAAGCCTAGGTTCGATCCCTCGGTAGGGAGCCCTTGAGTGCGTTGCTTGCGCGATACGGTGACACACCCATATATCACTGCTACAACACTACACGATCACTTCCACACACGTGCACACCTACACGCTACACATCTTGGTGGAAGGGTTATTTTTGTAAAAAAATTTTTCCTTTATCAAACTGAAAAAACTCAATTTTTCCGATAAAAATACATGGAGCAGTTGTTGAGGCGAATATGCTTGGTACACATATACGTTTCAACAACTCAAACATATATGAATAGTTAGCTAGGTTTTCTAAGTTAGGTCGCGTTTTTTGCATGCAAGGGGCAACAGCCAAGCCGAGGTGTGCCGTGCACCCTTGAGCTGGTTGCTAATATAAAATCGGCTGAGTGCCTTAAGCGCTCGCCTTAGTAGTCCGGTGAAGCTGTTAAGACCTTGCTAGGTCAATAGCGTAGTCAGTTCGAGAAAAAAAAAAAAACTATGGGTGCCGCTGTTCTGTACGAAGTGTTGAGTTGTAAATTAGTCCACGCCTTTTATTTGGGGCCTTTGATATTTTATTTATTTATAGGTCAGGCCGCCTATCCTTCCACATTCTCTTTTAATACGTCCCTTTTCCCTATTTATTTTGAAGGCATCCGTGGGAACTATTCTCACGATCCCACGAATTCCATCATCTATATTTCGAATCAATAACACCTCTGCATAATAAGAATTATTAAATTTTAGACTAGAAATAACACTGCTATTTTTAAATAAATCAATAGAAACATTCATTATAATTAAATGTAGATAGTTAAATGATATAATTAAATTGATAGTCATTTTCTAAACTATATTCTTGTAGTTAATCCATGAGTGACTAAACAATGTATGTTTATATGTCATTGATCGAATGGGTTTGAAGTCCAACGCATTTGTGCCGTAAATGTAATTATATGTAAATGATTTGCAATAATGGCTTTGTATTTATTTATTTCGCAGTTTTTATTTCTACGGCATGATATTTAACTTAATTATTATGTTTAGGTTAGAATCCCAAATACGATTTAAAAATTCTTTTTTTTTTATTTTTCTTTCTCGTTTTGTTAATCCATAAATATATAAAAATTATAGAAGAGGTCTGCGGTTGAGCGCTCATCACGGAGAAACTATAGGATAAATTTCGAACGAAGTTTTAAAGATTCTTATATATTTCATCTTTATCTAAAAAAAAATCCTTTTTTATATATTATAGGAGGCAAACGAACAGATGGGTCATCTGATGTTAAGTGATCACCACCGTCCATAGACACTTGCAACACCAGGAAAGTCGCAAGTGCGTTGCCAACTTGTATTGGGGGGAAGGAAAGGAAGGGAAAGAGGAGGGTAGGTGGATCTCCGGAGCTCTCACTGACCTAACGAAACGCAACCCACCCAAGCCACAAGCCGACCCATTCATGCTGAAACCAGGAATAGCTTCAGCTTGGTTCTACCGCCTACAAAATACGATTTTACCTTTTAAGATAGAGTTATTAGAGCTCTAAAAACTATGAATTTTATAAGTCCTACACGTTTAGAAATACGTATTAATGTGGAGAAGTGGGGCAAGCAGCGCCGTACATATGTATGTGCAAGGGAACGCAGACAAAGTTGCGGGTATCGGTTAGTTTAAAACTAGATTTATGTTATCGAATTCTTGGTAAGTGGTGCGACTAAATAAAATAGATGGCTAATGCCCGGTTTCTAAGATACTCGGTTAAATTACCGATAGTTATTGACTCAAGTAGTCTATAAACTGTTAAATGACCCGATGAGTTTTACTGACATTTATCATATGATTGTGTGTTGAGAAACGTAATTTGACAAGTTATCAGACCGATAACGCTATTGAACAGATAAACTACAGTTAAAGTACCTCAGAAACGATGTCCAGGGACACCACCAAAACTCTTTCCCCTGGGAGGTTACCTCCGCGGACAGCGACATTAGGAGGCACAGGGCATCCACTGTGGAACGTCCTACCCGGAAGCCAAACTGCGCGTCCGATAAATTCGGCCCCGCTCCCTCCAGCAGGACGAAGGGCCGATACCCGGACGCGCAGCCCAGAGGGTGGCCCACCTTTGCCATCAGGTAGAGCCGCCTAAACTTCCAGGGCTTCAGGAACCGTTCGACCGCTAAACACCGGTCGAACAGATCTCGAAGCCACCCCCCAAGATGGTCCAGCGCAAGGCCGGGCACCTGACCCGGGACCCCGTCAGGGCTAGGCGCTCTCCACCGGTTGAGGAGGCGTTCGACAGCCCTCCCCATCTCCTCCTCCGTTATCGAAGGAGGATCGTCAAGCACCTCCTCGACTTGGGCATTGTAAGAGCCGGTAGTAGCGGAAGGTCGGGGAAAAATTCCCCCACGACCCTCGCCACCACCTCCGGCCTGAGGGTAATGCGCGACCTATCTGAGCTAACCTAAGCTAACAATTCATACATATATGAGTTGTGGAAACATATATATGTACCAAGCATACATATCTCAACAACTCTTATATATATTTGGTGTCGAAGAAAAAAACAATGTTACAATTGCATATAAGATTAATTCGGCGTTTCTTAATACGGGAGTTTACATTCCTTATCGTACTTTGTTTCATAACTAAATTCAGAATATCTACTACCAATAAAATGAAATGTAGATTAGTAGACATCACTATCAAATAAATGTTTGCACATACAGGGCCTGAGCTACAGTTATCAGTAGTATTGTCATTGTTATTTAGTTTAGTGACTAAAGTGGGTGTAATGCAAAGTTCACTCTAGTGTACTTTATTGCCGTTTATTTTATTATATATTGTAGTGACATATTGTAGTCAAATATGGTGGTGAGTTATTGAAATGTACTATAATTTAATTACAATATTTTTTCTACACAACTAAGTTGTAAATATTATTTGTGATTTAAAAAAATATATATATATCGTTCTAATATTTATTTTGATTTTCGATTATATGTTATACTTTATTTAATCTAGAAAAGAAAAGATATAAAAATAATGTTTTCGTCAATCTTTTTGGACGCTTTAAATACTGCCTTAAAATTCGGGCTTACGAATATATAATTTAGTCATGATTTTAATACAAAACAACATTAAAATGTTATTATTGGAATTTAAAACTGGAAATTATTTGTCGTAAAATTCTGAAATACATAAATAAAAATTTTATGTTCTGCGTAACTATATTCAGAGTTGGAAAAGTTGGACGAATTGTACCAAACTAATTAAATATTATAACAGTTCGGTGAAGGTGTAAAGCGTTTTCATTTCGAAAAAAAAAATTAAATGTTTTTTTTTTTTTTTAATATACCAACTTTAGCTAGTACTCGTTGATACCTGCGATGTCGCCTGAATAATTATATGCAGAGAATAAAAACACATGACACACTTTGTTAAACGCTTATAGAAATATTATATAAATCCTAGTTTCATCAATACTAAAATTCATCATTTTATAGTATTTTTTAAAAAAATGCCAACTATTAAAAACGTAAAACAAAATCCGAATCCATCCAGTAATTTCTCAGCGCACATAAACCCCTGTCACTTTATTTACTTATAGAAGATGCTGAATTGAATTGTTTTTTTTTTTATATTTAATGTTCCAAAATATGAAAGCTTTAAAGGCAATCACCGTATTCTCTAAATTGATAATAAATGACTCATTTATTTGTGATATATTGTAAGTAAGAGAATATAATTCATCGACAGTTTCTTTTTTATTCCTTTTTAAATCACAAGAAAGATTCGTTAACCGATAGTGAACTATATTAATTCATGACTTAGTCGGTGTTATTACAAAAAAGTTAAACGCGCATTGAATACTTGCTTTAAAAAGTTTCTGTTTTAAATGCACCGCGCTCGCTGAATTTTCGTCATCTTCGCCATTTTGCTCATTTGTTTCCTTTTGGTTAGGTTAAGTTAGACTTGCGAAAAAAGGATAACGCGAACTTGCCTCCTGCAAGCGCGATGCATTTAGTACGAAACCTTTTTAAAGCCGGTATATAATACGTATTTAACTGTTCTGTAATAACACCGTATGTGTCTATTTCATGTGTAGCTACATTACTCTGTCTCAATTTATCACAAACATTTATAGGTAATATCCGCGAATATCGTGCGTGCGGTACTAATCAATGAATGACAATCGAGTCATTGGGATCACGTGCGCTGGGAGTCTCATCACACAATGAGATCGTGCCGCCCTGCATTCTATTAAATGAGATAAATTAACTTAAAATTGTTCTAGTCGCTTTGTAATTATTATAAATGTCAAGTTAGACGGTATTTATAACCTTTCTCATTCACGCTGAAGCTATCACTGGTTTCGGTATAAATGGGTCGGCTCACCCGGGGTAATACCACCCTCTCTCAGAAAACGAACTTGAAGTAACAGTGCTTGCATTGTTGCGTTTCGTTCAGTCAGTGAGAGCGCTGGAAGCCCACTTTCTTTACAACCCCCCCCCCCCTCACCACCATAATTATCGGAATGTAATGTGCTGTAGAATATTCAATTATTTACGCGTACAAGTTTTCATATAAATCGTTGAACGGCGCAGAAGTTTGTTGCAGTGTCATCTAGTGACAAGCATAATTAATAATGTAAAAACTTGCACGGAAATCTTATATTGCTAAGCTATTTTGTATAATACAATATTATTCCTTATCCAATTAAATACATTACATACGTTGTACGTTTCATGTAGATCAAAACTGTTCTTAACAGTATGTCATCGAAATGGATATCTACATTGCAGCCGTGCGAAGCTGGGCCTGATTGCTAGTTTGTTTATAAGAGACTAGCCACTGCCTGCGACTTCGTCCGCGTGGAATAACTATAACTACTTTCGACTAATGGTAACACACAGCTGAAGCTCTCAAGAGGAAGAAAAACACTTTGATACATTCTTCATTGGTGCTCCGTTTATATTGGTCTTAGCGTGATGATGTATAGCCTATAACTTTCCTCGATAAATGAGCTATATAACACTGAGAGAATTTTTCTAATCGTACCAGTAGTTCCTAAGATTACCCCTTACAACGTCACGAACTCATAAACCTCTTTATAACATTAGTATAGATGGAATGCGCCGTAAATTTCGGTTTCTGAGAATAGTTATAAATGTAAATTGCGTTTACATGACTTTTCTTTTTATTTTCTGATTCATGCAACTGCAGTTCGTTCCCCTCGTCTTTGTTTTTCGCCCTTGGATTTTTGAACTATCATCTTGGGTTTCGGAAATAATATTAAACTGAGAAACGTTCTTTACAGCATTTAAAAATATACACAGTGCTTTAAACTAGAACATTTGTAGTGGAATCTTTGGCGATCTTATAATTGAATCTAATTGGGATCCAGGAATTTCTTGACATTGAGAATATTCTTCCATGACGTTATAAACAATCAAATATTTAAAGGTCGCTTGAGCTTCCTCATTGTGATACTCATTTTCCGTCTTTACCTACTGTCATCTTTTGCTAAAGGCGAGTCTTAAGGCAAGGGTTTTGATTATTCGTTCCGCATGTTTAGCTTGAATTACGATAGTTTAATTATGAATATGTAAATGGTTATTCTTGTATGTATTATATTCCGTTATTATTGAGATTTTCTCTTTACTTTCTGTATGACTTATCATATAGGGAAACATTGTTTATCTTATTTTATTTTCGAAATAACTATATTTTAGTACGGTGAAGCTCTGAAGGCCAGTAAGGCCAATAGCGTAGTCAGTTCGAAAAAAAAACTCTTTAGACTTCATAAATATTTATTATCTGTATGGTGTTTATATAATTAAAGATTTTAAGAAAATAGGCTACAGCGCATTCAACTACAATCTTATCTGATCTTAAATGCTGTCTAAAATGGTAAACTCGCTATACACAGAGTTTACGTGAAGTAACAGTGCTTGCATTGTTGCGTTTCGTTCGGTCAGTGAGAGCGGCATTCCCTCGTTCGTTCGCCGTCTCCTTCTCTGCCTCCTTCCCTCCCCTTGCCCCTTCCCGGAAACACAGGATGGCAACGCACTTGAGACTCCCCTGGTGTTACAAGTGTCTATGGACGACGGTGATCACTTAACATCCGTATATTCGTTTGCCTCCTATGACATAAAAAATGGGGATTTGACTCTTAAGCGTCGCTGCCAGAATAAACCTACAGGTGCTTCGCGACCGATTTTCTACTTGAGTTTGATGGGCTTAGAAAACATTCTACTAAAACCCCATGCTATGGTTTTGTCACCATGTTTTACTTAACCAAAAGCTCCGACTAAGTTCCAAGGATTCGAACCTACGTGGCTTCCGAACACGCTGTCAACGGACCCATCATTGCTTATAATATATACATATACTACCTGGGCGACCGAGCCTGGCTCGGTTCTTTAAAAAACATTTTCAAATTAAAATAAACTGTTAATTTGCCTCACAAAATTAGCATTTCACGTAAAAAAATATTTAAAAATTTTTCCTCTTATAATTATAATAATAAAATTGTTTATTTTATTAAAATAAATTGTTACGTTTGTCATACAAAACTATCATATTTACAAAAGAAAAAAAAAATAGATACACTCGGATTCCAACTGGGGTTACATGGATTTTCGAAGCAACCAATTTCCACCTGAGCTATTTTTGTTTTGAAAGTGGCGGTGCAATTTACCTTCATATTCTAGCTATTGTTTGTCATTGCCTGAAATCTCAGTTAAAAAGTTTTTTATGAATAAAATCTAGATAGATCGATTTATCGTCCCCGAAATTACCTACATGCTAAGTTTCACGGAAATAGATGACGCCGTTTCCGAGATCCTGAATATATACAAATGTAAAAATATACAAAAATTACTCGTTTAAAGGTATTAGATATGAATTTGAATTGCGTGTTGTTTGCTCGGGCTGATTTCAAAACAATTAAATCGATTATTATGTAATTTTTACTTGCATATTATTTTTTTTTTATATAAGCTAATTATAGGATACATTATTACGTTATTCCTTAAGGATTAAGCAATAAATAACAGGTAAATTAAAATCGATAGAAGTCAGTATGGATTAAGTAGTAATAAAAAAACAATTAAAAGTAATAAAGAAGTATCCACAATTAATCCATATAAAGGCTTAGTTCCCATGAAATAATAATTTTGGTCACGCAACAGAATTTAAAGGTATCAGCGCTGTTGATATAACTAAAATAATACAAATTAATATTTTAGTGAATTAAAATTAGCATGCTCGGTATACTATTCCATTATTAAACTCTTTCTAATATCTACTTATAAATTACCTGATAGTGTCAGAGATATAAAGGAAGTGAAAGAATTAATCTGCTAGGAATGCTAACAAAATAAATCATAATGCCTGTAGCGTTTGCAGTGTCTACACAACCGAAGGTCGTACTAAAGACGTTTAGCTCATCCATAGTTCGTGTATACAATACAATACTAGTAGTTACATTGTCAATATTTAGCCGGATCCCTTTGAATTTATTCATTTACAAAATATATAAGATTTTTTTTTATTAAGTCCTTGGCCTCTGTGGAAAAATCCACAACTCTGCCAGTGTCCTGTACATAGAATGTTTGAGCGTTTAATCAACTGGCAGTTAAAAATTATATTGTTTTTGACGCTTCCTAAAAATCTTCTTTTCCATAAAAAAAATACAAGAAACGAATAATATTCATTATGTTAATAATTTGTGGCTAATATTATTTTCTCTGGAATTAAAAGACTATACTAATACGACAAAAATGAATAAACTGAAAATTTAATGAGAAATTTTACTAACTTAATTATACTAAACCTAATTATACTAAATAATGAACTTAAATGGCCTTGTGGCACATGTTTTTAACAACGAAAAAGGGAATATTTCGAAGGCCTCGGAGGAAAATTATAGACCAGTCTACTGTTCAATCCTGGGATTTACTTTGATTCAAAAAGATTAAATCCTTTTTTTCGAATTAACACAGATTTGTTTACTTTCTCAGAGTCCCGAGACAGGCACTCTGACTGACTATTACAATGTAACTGTCGACCGTCGTTAACATACTTTTCGCTCAAACATAATACTGCTAACACATCTCTTTTGTACTTAAGCAGTACCTACAACCTGACCTCAAAAATGAATTGTAAAGTTGCGGTGAATATTGAAAATTAAACAGGTCACCGATATAAACTTTATTATTCAGATTTGGATAAACATGGTTGTGCTACCATAACGTGAATCTGCAAAAAAGAAAACAAAATAACACTTATAAATATGTCTTTAAAATTGATTTAATGATCGTGGATCGATGGTTTGCTTTATCGATTTCTTTATCTCCGCCTTGGCCTAATTCTTGTCGACTGTACCTTGGATATTGTCTTTTTATGGATTGTAGAAATAGTGTATGGGCATAAATATTACCTGTGACTTTAAACCGTTTGAATTTCTACCAATTTGTTACTTTGTTGTGTACATAAAATTAGTTTGATTAGAGAAGTAACTCTACATCTTTGTTATTTAATATATTGAATTTGTAGCGACATTATCTACTATATTGCCTCTTTTCTGAGGAAACATAGTAATTGTTAATTCAATAAAAATGGCTTTTAAATTTTGGTATGTAAATTATAGGGTGCTAAAGCAAAATATTGTTAAAAAAGTTGCCGCCATTCTGAATGTTTGAACTTCCACTATGAATGTTTTCCACTAATAATTACTATTTCCAGAAATGCAAACTGGCTAAATTTAACTAGAAAGGAAACGATATCTAACTTTTACGATTTCCAAAGCCAATTTCATACTCCATTTCAGCGTCTGTGGTGTTATCCTTACTAATATTATAAATAAGTTTGTTGTTACGTTTTCATACCTTAACTGTGGAACTGGCCATCATGAAACGTTTTGAAGTTAACAGAAAAGGTCATAGATGTCTTTCATCCAATAACTGTTCCTGAGAAATAGGACAAATTTAAATTATTGCGAGCTAAACCTCTTACCAAAAGTAGTTACATATACGTCTTACGTTTCAAAATTTTAGCATATAATTTAGCTTTAAGAAAAGTTATTCAACCATAGTTTTATTATGTGAATCATGGTGTTTGTGATACTATTTAAAATGTCATAAATTATTGTAATCTTAAACCAGAAGTGTTGCGTGTATATAATTTATAGCAAAAATTTTCCTCTTAGATGTATTCAATCATAGTATGTAAACGTGTACCGTGCATTCTAATTACTTTAAATCAATTCTATTGCAATTACTAATTATATAGAATAATATTTTAAATATTATAGATTCTTATCCATATAACAATAACAGCATACATTTTAATTACATACTATCATATCGTATAATAGCTCATATTTACAACATAATTGGCTATGCAACACGTGTAAAAGAAAAACAAGAAAAATACTATAGTAAACATTATCAATGTTTTTACATACTTTTTACAATAAAAAGAAACCAACAGCTACTCATATTCCGGTTCTTGATATTAATTTTGCTCCATACAATAAAAGTATTATTTCGTGGGACCCAAATATCGATATGAAACAAGGGTTAAAATTCTAAAACGAGCCACAACTTTCGATGAAGGAAAACATCGCAATTCATATTTAGTTTTTGGATTTCACATATGGATAGGTATTACCCTAAACTTGATAATCTTTCGCCAAATATCTGAAGTGTATTGTGACAGATTTATTATAGAGCCAGTCATTCTTTACGTAAACCGTGCTAACATCTTATCGTACATTTTCATTAAACATGAAATGAGATTGTAAGGAAACGCAAAAATTCTAAAGTATAGGAAAATATAAGTTCTACTAATCATTGTTTATACACGTACTCGTAATCTTGCTTTCAAGAAGCGTTATATGCAGTAGCAATTTAAGTATAATCAACACAAAGAAACTCTAGTTTAAGCGACAATGATATCATAATGAAAACAAAGCAATAGTTGCATCTCTGTTAACGGCCTGTAATGAATGTTTGCTTAGCTACTACTCCGATAAAACACTACACGGACATTCGATCTATAATAACTAGTAAGTAGCAATATAAAAATTTTCATGTCATTTACCAGTATGAAATTAAAATTGACATATGAGGGGTATAGAATCAAATGCAGCTAAGAGCGTAACCGAGATTTAAGCTGTCTTTGATGTTTGCAGCCGGTTTTAAGATGACTTTGATCCCAATAGAGATTTTTAGACTGATTTTTGTATTACTGTACTGTTTGTGTTGCTGGTTTTGATGTAAAATTATAAGTTAAGGTTGTAGACAATTGACAGACATTTATTTTTGCATTCACAGTTCATATTTAAAAAACATGCAACTAGCTGCATTTGATTCTATGCCCCTCATATTTACTTGGCCGAGTGTTTGTTCATTTTTGTAAGATTGTAGACGAGGTTCTGTTGAAGGACCGGGAATTTTTGCTAACACGTTCCCTGCCACGTGTACTGCCAGTGGTACATGTAAAGCTTGATCTTCAGTCTACGGGCCAACACGTGGCACGGAACGTGTTGAGTTACAAATTTGATAGTTCAATGTATTTTATAACATTACAATTCGTATTTTGGATTATAAATTATAGCTTAGAGCTAGACTTTTATGTTACTATATATACATTTATTTATTTATATTTTAATATTCATTATTTATGTTTGCCAACCTGTTCTTTATTTTATTTTGTTTCAATGAGGTAATTTTAGTTTTCATAATTGAATTCACTTGAACTTTTTCGTTTATTCTTTTATATATATTTTTTTTTAATCCAATGTTTCTATATATTTAAACAATTATTATTTCCTTAATATTATTATGATTAGTGTAAGTTAAGTTTCTACGTGATAAAGCGTTTTAGGTCTGCAGTTTAGTGTATTTTTTTATTATTGCTATTGTATTATTATTTTTGACTGTCGACTGTTGCTTTATCCACGTGTAAATAAATAAATAAATACACAATAAAGACTGAAATGCTTCAATCTATACACCTATATAAAAGAATAACTTACAAAAATGGTTTGGAACGTGGGAATTTATATGTGTATTTAGCTTGCACGCACCGCACTAGGGATTTTTAGAAATTTAAACCCCAAGTGAAAAAGGAGATGCAAATTTGTATGGGGAAAAAAAGGAAAGGCGCGAATAGCTGTGGGATATTTGTATTATATTATCGTTACATCTTATATAAGAAAGTCATCAAAGACGTGGACGTCTGTCTGTCTGTTCGCGATCAACTCAAAAACTTCCAAACGGATTTTCATGTGGAAGGATTATGTATATAATTTGTCTAGGTTTCTTTTATATTACCATAGTGGAACAACTTCCGCCGAGGCTGCTAGTTAGTAACATAAAGTTAGAAAAAAATGTATATGTAATACACAATACGGTTATAGCACAACTTGCTTGAATGGTAATAATTTGCGTTAAATTGATCAGCGAGATAAACCAGACAACAGTCAATTTGAATACGATATAAGTTTTTGACCTAGTATCACTTCAAACCTGTCAAAGCTAATAGTTAACTACCTGGTTGATATATCGCCAAGTCCAATTGTCTCTATAGAAAGTGAATTGGGAGACACCGACGCTTGTCACCAGTGGCAAATTCCGTTAACATCTCTGAATGTTAATGATGAAATTTTTATTAGGGACATTTGCTAGATTTTACGATTACGGTGATAATAAAGCTAAGTTAAATACGCTCCGTATTAACGAAATAGACGTATGTAATGTAACATATTAAAATTAACTGCTGTATATAACAGTGTTATAGGGCTATCATATTTTGCGTTGGATACTTCTCGCCTATGATTACTCACTGGCCGATGATTTGGGAGTTTGTACTTGACCTCAATAAGTGTTTTCTGGTCGAAGCGTTAATATGACCTAATACGAAGCCGTTGAAATTCAGTGTTTTGATTGAATGTAGGAAGTACGTGGTATCGTTGAGTCTACTTGATTGATGTTGTTTGACCAATCTCAGCGTGTTTGTTTTGATGAAATTTGTGAAAACGAAGGACGAATTACGAAACAATTGTTTGCACTTTTGCCCGCAGAAAATTTAATTAAAACTTTATTAAATTAACCGTCTATAATAAAGTTGAAAACTGTCGTTTCAAGAAAAATCTTAATTGCTTTTTTTATCCAAAATTAATTTGGTGTATTGTCTTATAAAAAAAAATATAACTAAAAGAAACAGTTTAAGATAAATACTTCTACTAAGATTGATATTAGTACTTTTTACAATACTTTGTTTATATCTAAACTCGTTTACTTGTGTATATTGATAAGTTGCATACTTTTATTTGTCAGTTACTGCAGGCGCGGCCGTATTATTCACAGCTTTATATCTTTGTCTTGATTTATCTTCATCTATCAGTAGTGTGTAATTTATAGGACGAATCCCGTTGTGAAATTTTGTTCGGACATATGTGTATAGTGTATAGAATATTGTTTTTTAGAGTTTAACTTCTCTTTCGATTGGTAATGTCTTGGTAGTTACTTGTGTCCTTTAGAATCATTACATAGTTACAGAAGAAAACACCATCTAATAAAAGGTTCCAAAATATATTTATACTAGCCGATTCCTGCCCAATTAGTTGGACATTAAAAAAGTCCAACGGATCTCTGTCGAATCCAAAAATTAAGTAGTCTAGAATCATCTAAGAAAAATGTTACATCGAATATTCATAATACTATGCTGATACATTTAGTTGTTCGAATATGATTGAACTTTAAAGGAAATGTATTCACATTTCAATTTATATTATATTGTTGCAGACGGAAAGTGAAACTTCCTGTGAAGAGGCAGCGAGATTGACAGCGGAAGGCGCAGCGGCAGATACAGAAGATGACGACGCTTACGACTATGGAGCTCTTCCACCACCCCCCGACGGAGGCTACGGCTGGGTTATGGTCTTCGCATCATTCATGTGTAACATGATCGTCGACGGCATAACTTATACATTCGGTTTGTTCATCCCGGAGTTGGAGGTGTACTTCGGAGAGGGCAAAGGAACGGTCGCATGGGTCGGCAGCTTACTATCCGGTGTTTATCTCGCAGCTGGTGAGTTTATACATACTCTTTGTTTCCTTTAACACTATCCAAATATACTGTGTAAATATTTTGATACTTGTGAGATGCGAGCATAAATCTGAACACTTTATTGTCATGTTGAACTCCTACAAAAATATCGTATCGAGTGTCAGCGATATTTCTAAGGCCTTCTTTCTATTTAACCCCTTTTCTTTTTGGGTATAAAAGGAATATTGTTTTAGGAATGTGATGATTTTTGGTAAATAATATATCGCTTATCATGGAATTTTGAATATAGAGCCTTTCATCCAACAAAAGTACTGTTCCCGAGGATTAGGATAAAATCTACATTAACACAGGCAAAGCAGCTAGCAGAAATTAATAAAAAAAATTGCATTCCAAACAAAAAGAATCTTGCCTGCTGCCGAATTACGTAATTAACAAAAGCAAAGGCGTAACAGAAATGTCGACAATGTCGGCTTCAGAATGGTAAATTCATATTATGTACCGCCAACAATTAAGCCGCAATGAAATCTTAATCCTCGTCAATCTTATTGACCGCTCTCAATATAACCATAAGTTCGTACTGGCGCATATTATAATACAAAACAAACTTATAATATTATAGCAATAAAAATATATATTATATAAAAATATATGTTATACATATAATATACTATGTATTAGTACCTAATTATTGTATTCTGCGCACCTACGAGTATATCAAAGAGAACCATCAAAAAGTTTGCCGTGAACTGTAATAAAATCTTCCTACAAAGAAGAGCTATATTTTAGATTAGAATATCACTCGTGCATTATCTGAATTTACAATTTGACGATACTACAATACGATTAGTTCTTGCGAAATATGTTTTTAGGAGGCCGATTGATTAGAAATATTGTAATTCTTATCAACGTTGTAATATGATAATTATAAAAACCACATGTCCTTAGCATACGTGATCGTAATTAAAATCGCTTGCTCCGATTTGAATTTATTATGCATCTTTTCCTGTGTAAAGTTGTATTGTAGTGTGTTATACCGTATTAATAGACTTGATCCGTGTTATTACAAAAAAAGTTAAAAACGTATTGATTTTTTCTTTACTTGCTCCTTCAATATGTTACTTTATCTATATATTAATACGTGAAGCAAATTTTTTGTATCCCTTTTTAACCTATTTCCCGTCAACGGGTGAACTTGAAATTTGGCATAGTTAAAGTTTATATGGCGGAGAAGTGTTTATTTTATATAAAATGCATTAGAAGTGCATTAAATTAATTAAAATATGCACTACTCACACTACTACTCGAATTTTACACAACATATACACACATGTAAATATAAAAGACATTTTGACAGCCGTCAATAATTACGAAGGTAAAAGAGGTTATGAAGGAGGTTGCTATGCTCATCTATATGTATTTTTTAACTCTTACGTTCCAATTACCATTTTTCATCCAACAATGATATTATAAAATATAACTATTATTGTAATGTTTATTATTTTTTATGGTGAACTCAATTCAAACGATGAATTAATAAAAAAATGAGCCAAATAATACTTTGTATAATCAAAATAAGAATTTTGTTCATAAAAGTAATCCATGACCTAGACCTTCGCGGTTACAACGTTGCAATTCAGCCTCATGTTTCAACAAAAAAGAATTTATTTTCAAAAGCTAATGGTAGTATTAAAAACGTGTCTTGGATTCACCATTTAATTGTATTGTGTATCCATTACTTTTCCAAACGATGATACTGGGCATATCACTATTTCTCATAATGAACAGACAACATTTAATTCAATATCACCCCATGGTGTCGTTTAAAATTAATTGAAAATTTTGTCATGGGTTGCGATAAATTTCTTTATTTTCGTAAAATTATGTTTGGTTAAAATTTGAGCTTTACCACGTGGTTTTTGTTTCCAATTTATGATTAATTTTCATTTTCATTTCCACAAAGATTTTTTTAATGATTATATAATAAAGATCATGGCAAATGGCAAATAACTGAGTAGCCATGATGAAAACCTTTGATTATAGAAGTATACCCTTTGTCAAAAACTTTATTAAAGTTCAAACTTCAAAAAATCAATTAACTGTGGTCGAATGTCGACCACTGGGCGGCCACTAGTAACTACAATTGTTTGTGTCATCTCAGAATATTGTAGCACTGTATGGAGCCCATGTTCTCAGGTTCACATTGACAGAGTTCTTTCTTTGAAATTTTTTTTTTGTTTTTGGAATTATTTCAATATTGTAGGTTCAATTTTAGATTTATATTATTTATCTTCTATATTTTTCCCTACAAACGTACCATTTTTATAATGTAAGCTGAGTGTACGTCTATTATGGAATGCATAACTTCAATTTGTAAGATTGAACACAGTTTCGTAGACCAAATTAAAAAAAAGGTTTGGGTACTTTCGTATTGAATGCACCGCGCTCTCCGAACTTTAGACGTCTGGCTCTTTTATCTTGCTATGGTTAGGTTACACTTCAGAAAAAGGATAATGCAAACTTGCCTCATCAGCGAGCACGGTGCATTTAAAACAAATGTGCCTAAGCTTGTATAAAGCAAGTGTTGAATACTTATGTAACATTTTTGTATGTACGGTATAGATATTAGAGTTTAACAACAATCCCACCTTATTATAAACGACAATATTGTCCAACATGACAATCGGCTGAGTAAGTGCCTTAAGCGCTCGCCTTAGTAGTCCGGTGAAGCTGTAAAGGCCAAAAAATTAAGGCCAATAGCGTAGTCAGTTCGGGAAAAAAAAGTCCAACATGACAAACACGTTAAACATAGAAAGGACTGACTCTCAGGTGCAACTAACAGAACAGACCCATAGTTAGTTGCTCGGTGACTGATTTTTAACCTAACCGAAATTTAATTGTATACTATACTACTACTAGAATAATATATATGTATTTGTATAATATACATATATATATATATATATATATATTTCTACTTACTATAATTTTGAATTTTAGTTTGGCACCTATTCTAAATAGATTATTAAATAGCGCTCATACTAGTATTTTTGATTTAATTTGCTTAATGTATTGTAGACCCTCTCACAGGAAACCGACGTGAAGTAACAGTGCTTGCATTGTTGCGTTTCGTTCGGTCAGTGAGAGCGCCGTAGACCCAACTCCCCCTTTTCCTTCCCTCCCTTCCCTTTCCCCGTCCCTACTTCCCTACCAACACAGGCTGGCAACGTACTTGCGAGTCCTCTGGTGTTGCTGATGTCTATGAATGCAGGTCATCACTTAACATCAGGTGACCCACCTATTCGTTTGCCTCCTATGATATTAAAAAATAAATAATTGTAATTTAGTTATTTTTCGGTTTTTAGTGATTTTTGTATCTTTTGTATGTACTAATATTGAGTTCGGTTTATATTAATTTTTCCTTTCTACCGTGTGATCATAGATAGGCAGAAATAATTTTTTGTTATGAAATATAACGAAATGTACTAAAAATATATATTTATCGTAGAAGAATGCTAATACTATTCCTCTGTAAACACTGTTTCCTAATACAAAGTATTTTACTATTATGCGATTAGATATTCCAGGCTAAGTTTCTTTTATTTTCGACGTAGCGTTAATCAGCGTGCGCTGCCCGTCTCGTATCGATTCAGGTCACGTTGTCAAATGCATGTGCCTCCCATTATTTATGTGTCGACTGCACGTTCCTGTGAGATAAGCACTCGTATGTTTACGACGATTGTTTTTAAGTTGATACGTGTCAACTTGTGCCTACCGGTAACTGTTCTTCGTTAAGTGCGTTTTAAAAATTTATGTCAATTTTCGTAAATATAGAATGTTTGTTTGTATATCTGCGTATATATTTTTTATTTTATACTTGTTTTATTATTTTATGTATAGAGGTTTATACAAAAGGAAAAGCTTTGAAATCTCATCAGCAACTTTTCTGTTTAATAAAAACTGGTGGTGGTAAACACTGTGTCGGGTATAGTGTTGAAAACACCGGTTCTCGTCCGATCACCAAATTTAAGCAACGTCAAATGCGGTTAGTTCTTCGATAGTTGATCGTCGTCTGGGTACACCGTGTGACGTTGGTTTTTTATTGTATACTTTTATTAAAATGTTTTCCTATAGTACAAAAGTTTGACTTCTATCGTGTGTCTTTATGACACAACCACTTTTGTATTTTTTAATTTATACAAGATGATTTCCAACCTATTCGTTGGGCATTACGAAAATAGTACCTAAATGGTTAATAGAATAAAAAAATATAAGAATTATAGAACCATTTACGCAAAATTCTACATCGAATAGTCGTAGTCTAATACCGATACGTTAATTTTAACATGATTGAGTTTCAAATGAACTGTATTTTCATTATAGATTAGATTGATAAACCGGTGCCACATAATTCGTTATCAAAGTTTTCAATCAATTTTAACCTTTTTAAAATTACTACGTAGTAAAACGCGATGGTATGTGGCTTACAAAATACTCTTAGAAGTCTCCTACTTATCAGTAAAAATCTGGACAATATTGGTTCAACCGTCACTATGATTAACACAGAAAGACAACAGACCGTTCAATTTTAATAATCATGTTTTAGTTCGTAGGTAAAAGAACATCACTTGACGTCCATCGAAAATAAAAATCGTAACCATCAGATTTTATTGAATGCGGTAGAATAATTTATTTGAATACAAATTTTTATGCAGGTCGTTAAAGCCATTTCCCAGAAACCGATGTATATAAGAATTCCTTGCTTATTAGTAACAGATGAGGTGCAATTTTTTATGCAGCTAATTAATTCACAATTAAATTATTACTAAAAATCGTGAACAGAAAATGTAAAAACTATTCTGAACGAAGCGTTAATCTTTTTAATTCAACGTCGAACATCTATATATTAATACGCGAAGCAAATTTTTTGTATCCCTTTTTAACCTATTTCCCGTCAACGGGTGAACTTGAAATTTGGCATAGTTAAAGTTTATATGGCGGAGAAGTGCAGAGAGCTGTTTATTTTATATAAAATGCATTAGAAGTACATTAAAATAATTAAAATATGCACTACTCCAACTACTACTCGAATTTTACACAACATATACACACATGTAAATATAAAAGACATTTTGACAGCCGTCAATTACGAAGTTCAAAAGAGATTATGAAGGAGGTTGCTATGCTCGACTGTATGTATTTTTAAACTGTTACGTTCCAGTTACCATTTTTCATCCTACATTCAACAATGATATTATAAAATATAACTATTATTGTAATGTTTATTATTTTTTATGGTGAACTCACTTCAAATGGTGAATTAATAAAAAAAATGAGCCAAATAATACTTTGTATAATCAAAATGAGAATTTTGTTCATAAAAGTAGTCCATGACTTAGACCTTCGCGGTTACAATGTTGCAATTCAAGTTCATGTATCAACAAAAAAAAATATTTTCAAAAGCTAATGGCAGTATTAAAAGCGTCTTTGTCTTGGATTCACCATTTGATTGTATTGTGTGTCCATTACTTTTCCAAACGATGATACTGGGCATATCACTATTTCTCATAATACCACCCACCCACGGTGTCGTGTAAAATTAATTGAAAATTGTGTCATGGTTTGCGATAAATTTCTTTATTTTCGTAAAAATATGTTTGGTTAAAATTTGTGCTTTACCCCGTGGTTTTTGTTTCCAATTTAGAATTAATTTTCATTTTCATTTACACATAGAATTTTTTAATGATTATATAATAAAGATAATGGCAAATGGCAAATAACTGAGTAGCCATGATGAAAACCTTTGATTATAGAAGTACCCTTTGACAAAATAACTCTAATAAAGTTCAAACTCCAAAAAATCAATTAACTATGGTCGAATGTCGACCACTGGGCGCCCACTAGTACGTAATAAATGTATGAAAACGTATAAGAATAATGGATAATAATTAACATAGTATATGATAATTTTTGTGACAGGTTATTAAAGAGAATATACGGCGAGGAATTTATTCGTCATAATTAAAAATAAAACGACTCGAAGTGTAATTGCTTATAATGTAATATTCAATATTATTATCACCTTTAAATCCTCTTTTATTTTATAAAGCGCGTAATCACTTGGTAACTGTTATCCGTTGCTGATTTACTATCGAGTATTTTATCTATTTAAGTACATTTTATGTACGTTATTGACCTGATTAAAAATACTCAGTAGCGATCGCAAATATTGTTGCCACACGTTGTACAAGTGTGTCTGAGCACTTAGACAAGGAATTTCAATTAAATTGTTAGTAAGTCTATAAACAATAAAAGCATAACGTAAATACTGGTTTAGAGTTTAATATGATTAAAAGAGTAACAGAGTAATCTAAATAACGATCTAGTCGTAACGAACGACTTGCGCTTAGAGTTGATTGGTAGAAATCTATCACGTAAGGAAAAAGCGTTATACTGCTCTGTTTCTCCTTCTTTATTCCACTTTCTCAGTCTTTGTTTCTTTCTATTAAAAATAAGTACCTGGGCGACCGGGCCTAGCTCGGTTCTTCAAACGAACATTTTAAAATTAAAATAGACTGTTAGGTCTGCCTTGTAAAATTAACATTTTTCGACAAAAAAATAAATTTCTTCTGCTGTCACTCGGATTCGAACAGGCGTTACACGGATTTTCGATGCAACCGATTTGCATCTGAGCTATTTTTGTTATGACAGCAACGGCGAATTTTACCTTTATATAGTAATCTAAGTAATGTTCTAGTCGAAACGAACGCTTAGAGTTGATTGGTAGAAATCATCACGTAAGGAAAAGCGTTATCCTGCTCCGTGTCTCTCCCTCCATACGACTTCTCGCTCGCTGTTCCTGTACATTGTGTACGAGTTTATCTGTAAATGAACAACGAACAAACAAACTCACATTTGGAATTATAATAGCTGACACATAACAGAAATGAGAAGCTGTTTTCGAAAACACTTGTCTCTTATAGTTGTGTTTTGATCGGTTCACAACAATATCATTATCAATTATAGCCCACGTCAGCGGTTCTCAACTTTCTTTTTACTCAGTGACGCACTAACATACTTTTTAGGAATTTTCGAACCCTTACATGCAAAATCGTTATAGTACAAAGTAAACGAAAGTGTGCTTTTTTAATCTTGCGTAATGTTACTTACACTGGACAGGTTCTTACTACACACCAATATTTCGTGACACAGTAGTTGAGAACTGTGATAATATTACTATAAAGTTTCATCAAAATCTATTTATTACTTATGTGAGATAAAAAACATCTATCCAACCCCACAGATTTTCTCATATATAATATCAATTAAATCTATATATTTATGTAGGTCGCTAGGTTTCGTTCTGTATTTCTCTCTTTCAGAATCTCGCAGATTCAGGTTCTCTTTCAGATTATTTTTCTATGTCATATGTATATATATGTATGTTGGTTGCCTTATAGTGCATACACAGGCAGCCTTCAAAGGTCAATGAGCTTAAAGGTGTTGCTCTTTATTACACTAATAATCAATATTATAGAATATAATTTAATGTAAAAATATATAGATAGATAAGTTTACATATCAGATTTTAATACGTACATAATAGGTTGAAAACCGCTCTAACAATATATGTTATTTTGTATGTATAAATACAGGTATACCGCTGTGCGCGCGTCACGAAAAAACGACTGGATAGTTTCGCTCATTTTTTTTATTGTAGCACGGCAAAATGACTGCACTATGCCTGATGGTGTAAGCACAGTACAATCCAAAAACAATAGCGACCTCCGAGTGACACACTATCCATCGCTGGTCGCCACTATCATGCCGGCCTGCAAAAATCTGGATATGCACAGGCTGATCCCGAAACGCAACGAGCAGAAGCAAATCACTATTACGAGTTTTTCGCCGTATACATGGTGGTTGCGACCCAGTCAGGCTGTAAAACCCTACGACCCCGCAAATTTACTTTTTACCGAAGGCAAGCGAGACACTGCTCCTACTCTACCCGTCAATGTATATATCCTTACCACTTTTCGTCACACAGAAAGGTTGCGGATCAGAATTTCAAAACTCTTCCATGAAAAGTTTTAAACTGAAAAAGAAGGTATAATTTATAAAAGAAAAATCCATATATCAAATACTGGTAGCATTGTTTAGGTACGACCTTTTTTTCGAAAAATAATTTAAAATGTATACGTACGTATCACTTCTCCGATATTGTGCGAAATTCTCATATGCTACTATTAACTACGATCAATATCGTTCCAAATATTCTTGGTGTGAATAGTTGCAATTTGTACGAAAGTTATCACTCTAGGTCCTGACATAGTAACCCGTCGGTACGCGTTGCTCAGTAATCATATCTAAACAATTTACTTAATATGCGTGTCAGTCACCCTTAGTAACTGATTATTACTACGAAATTACAAGGTACAATCAAAATGATGTACCCTATATAACCATTATGCTTTTTGATTCAGGTCAAGCAGTAATGGTAAAAAGAAACATCTAAGAAATAGAAGGTACTCAGTGATTACTTCAGTTAGTATAATTATGTAATTATTATGGAACAATAAAAACGTTTTTGAGGGAACAAAGTCGCGTGGACTAACTAGCTGCGTTTAACTTTATATACATGTGTTTTTAATACACGATTGCTCTATTTTATTGTTAGAATTTGTCCAATAATATTATGTTTTTAATTTAATACATACATTATTTTTTTTGGTATTGTCGAACCAAAGAGATAGTATTTTGAGAATAAAATGAACCTAGTTAAAAAATGGGCGATGACTGTGTTTTCCGTGAAAATAGTTTTATGTATTGATGGAAACTACGTGTATTGTCTGGGTTAATTGTGGGTTATCGTTTTATTACTAATTTTATTATTACCTCTTTAAAATTGTAGTATTACTTATTAGACGCTCTAAATAGGCTTGATGATTTTCATATACTCTTATCTACTAAAAACCACTATCAGTTATTAAAAGTCTGTTGAAAATTGGTTTACCCGTTCCGAAGATTATCACGAAAAAATGACAGATAATTCAATTATGTTTATAACTGTACATTTATACAAATAAACAACATTGAATTGTCTTTATGTAACGTCGATATGACAGTATATATGGTACTAACAACAAAAATTCAGGCAAATTTTAGATTACTTGTTTGTCTGTCTGTTTGTTCCGGTTAATTTCCGAAACGGTCAGTATAACCGGTATGTTGTTTTAAACGATGTTGCCATAAACGGTTTTGACTGTACTAGTGGGCGCCCAGTGGTCGGTCGACATTCGACTATAGTTAATTGATTTTTTAAAGTTTGAACTATATTCTTTTATTAAAGGGTATACTTCTATAATCAAAGGTTTTCATCATGGCTACTCAGTTATTTGCCATTTTCCATGATCTTTATTATATAATCATTAAAAAAAAATCTATGTGTAAATGAAAATGAAAATTAATTATAAATTTGAAACTAAAACCACGTGGTAAAGCTAAAATTTTAACCAAACATAACTTTACGAAAATAAAGAAATTTATCGCAACCCATGACACAATTTTCAATTAATTTTACACGACACCGTGGGGTGATATTACTGGGTGTTATTGAATTAAATGTTGTTTGTTCATTATGAGAAATAGTGATATGCCCAGGTATCATCGTTTGGAAAAGTAATGGATACACAATACAATCAAATGGTGAATCCAAGACAAAGACGCTTTTAATACTACCATTAGCTTTTGAAAATAAATTCTTTTTTGTTGATACATGAAATTGAATTGCAACATTGTAACCGCGAAGGTCTAAGTCATGGATTACTTTTATGAATAAAATTCTTATTTTGATTATACAAAGTATTATTTGGCTCAATTTTTTAATAATAATAATTTAATAATTCATCATTTGAATTGAGTTCACCATAAAAAATAATAAACATTACAATAATAGTTATATTTTATAATATCATTGTTGGATGAAAAATGGTAATTGGAACGTAAGAGTTAAAAAATACATATAGACGAGCATAGCAACCTCCTTCATAACCTCTTTTGAACTTCGTAATTATTCACGGCTGTCAAAATGTCTTTTATATTTACATGTGTGTATATGTTGTGTAAAATTCGAGTAGTAGTGTGAGTAGTGCATATTTTAATTAATTTAATGTACTTCTAATGCATTTTATATAAAACTAGCCTCAAAAACAAAACATTCCGATTTTAAAACATTTTTCATCTGTGATCCGCTCCTATTGGTCTTAGCGTGATAATATATACCCTATAACCATTCTCGATGAATGAGCTATATAACACTGAAAGAATTATTCAAATCGGAACAGTAGTTCCTGAGATTACCCCCTACAACGTCACAATTCACAACGTCACAAACTCACAAACTTTACCTCTTTATAATATTAGTATAAGTATATAGTGTATTGTTATAACAAATTCATTTTTTAAAATGTGGATTTGTAGTTTTTGTTTTTTTTAATTTTTTCGATAAGTTTTTGTTAACCATACGTGCAAAATTTTGGAGTGGAAAAATGAAAATTGTAACTAAGTGGTACGATTTTTTTGAATCCGTTCCACGCGTCGCAGCCAATGAGTTCACGCTTTCTAACTGTTGTACTGTAGTTGTAACCAGATTTAAAAAAATCGTATCACTCCCAATTTTTATTCGTTCACTTTTACATTTCGCAGGAATAAAAATTGACTGTAAATCTCCCGTGAAATAACCCATATATATGTATAAATTTATACATATATGTATAAATTTGTCGTCTTATTATGTCCTGTTCTTCGAAAACTTTCATAATGTCGTAAGCTTAAAATAAAGTAAAACGTCTGCGTATTTAAATTATTCTTGGTATATTTTACTAACCAATATTTTTTCTTACATTCGGTACTACATTTTGCAATTTTAACGTGTCACCGTACAATATTTCGAATGAGAATCCAAACGATATCGCTTTCAGGTATGTCTTAAGTATTAAGCATCCATAACAATAAATAAAGTATTTTATGTTTATACCTTGAACTGAATTGCGAACATGTAAACGATACATCGAGTTGTGGACATCAAGTTTTGCTATGTAGGTTTTAGTACCAAGGCAGTCTCTTCAATTATATTATTATTGATGGTATTTACTAGTTTAACTAATTGTAAATTAGTTTGATATTCAATTATCTTAAATAAATCACTTGTCATGAACCATACTTTATGTTGTTTACCGAATTTGTAAATGATTTAATTATAATATTATAGTATAACTAGCATATGCTCGTGAGCTCGTTTACGTTAATGTACATTCGACCAATCTTTCGGAAAGAGCACTTATTTCTCGATGAAATGTTCCCTATATGTGTAGAGTCATGTGGGTCAAGTGTGCGCAACGTCTAAGTGTGCGCATCCTAAATATCTCGAAAAATATATAGTGCTAAAGAACGGCAACCCCCCTCGGCAGTAGCCCGCGGGAAGTCCTGCGAACTGCATGTTTTTTGTCGGCGACTCGCGCGCCATTTTGGATTGACAGGTAATAGAAGATTTTTGTCAAAATATTTACGATATTTCGTCACATTTGACGCGTAATCTTTTGTGGTCATGTAA
Organism: Antheraea mylitta; assembly: GCA_014332785.1. Classification (NCBI taxonomy): domain Eukaryota; kingdom Metazoa; phylum Arthropoda; class Insecta; order Lepidoptera; family Saturniidae; genus Antheraea; species Antheraea mylitta. The sequence continues at coordinate 1,781,137 of JACEII010000020.1, forward strand.
TTTTTTTGAAAATATGTATTTTGCTATCGAGTGTGACATGTTATCAAGTTTGTTATTTCCCAGAATTTGAGTTATTATGATGACGCAATAATCAACGATATTCATACAATTCTGTTTCGATGGTTTGGGTTAAGTGTGCGCAGAAGCCTGTCGTGTAAGTGTACGCATGCGCACACTTACCCCGCTTGCATTTCTTTGCACATATGTTACTATGGTTTATTTCAGCGTACAAATATAAATCCAAATGCCTCGAGATTATCAGAGGAAAGCTCCGGATAGATGCATCGTCACAGATGAACAGCTAGAAGCCGCCAGATTATTAATTTCAAACGGTGCCAGTAAAAGAAGAGCTGCATCTCAAGTCGGACTTAGGGAAAGTACTCTGCGAAAACGTTTAAAAGCTGGCAAGACTGCAACTAACATGGGAAGATTTTCTTTGACATTCACCAAGGAGCAAGAGACTGATATATACAATTATATCAAACAAAGTGACGATCGTTATTATGGTCTTACTATGCAGAACCTCCAGAAGTTGATTTATGAGTATGCTGAAGTAAATAAAATTACTCATAGATTCAACACATCCTCAAAATTAGACTAAAAAGACTGAGTATATGGATTTCTTAAAAGGTTTCCTGAATTGAAATTGCGACAGCCAGTTCCAACTAGTATTGCCAGAGTCATGGGATTCAATAAAACTCAAGTTACAAGATTTTTTGATAATTTGCAGAGCCTCTACAACAAATACAGATTTCTACCCAGCCGAATATATAATATGGATGAAAGTGGAGTGAATACTGTACCAAAAAAAATTCCAAAAGTAATATCTGTGAAAGGAAAAAAGCTGGTGGGAAAAATCGTTTCTGCTGAAAGGGGCCAAACGATTACACTAGTTTGCGCAATGAGTGCAACTGGGAACTATGTTCCTCCAGCATTTATTTTTCCTCGGAAGAGAATGAAAGGTTATTTGCTTAACAATGCACCCGAAGGTAGTATTGGAATGGTTTCTGATTCAGGATTCATAAATACGGACCTGTTTTTAGAATATCTACACCATTTTAAAGACAATGTACAACCAACCAAAGATAATCCCATCTTGTTGATTTTGGACAACCATAGCAGTCACATCTCTCTGAATGCTATACTGTATTGTCGTGATAATGGTATTCACATGCTTACTCTCCCACCACACAGTAGTCACAAGATGCATACCTTAGATCGTGGGTTTTTTGGGCCTCTGAAAACGAAATTCGCTTACGCGTATGACAAGTGGCTAAGCCACCATCCAGGCCGTGTAATTGGCCAAATAGAAATAGCCCAATTAGTGAATGAGGCCTTCCAAAAAGCAGCTTCGCTTAGCAATGCGGTGTCAGGTTTCAAAGTTTCGGGAATCTGGCCAATAGACAGAGACATTTTTTTGGAGGAAGATTTTGCGGCAGCGTCAGTAACTGACATGATTCCTGAACAAAAATTAGAAGAGATGTTGCTAACTACATCAGCACAGGAACCTTTCCAAGAAGATTCAATTCTATCACACACAGAGCATTTGACAAACTTAGTAGCATCCACATCTTCTACACAACCAACACAAGAAGTTTTGGAAACTGCAGGAACGACTTCAGCTTCGATCCTTCAGTTTTCACAAGATCTGCTTTTGACTACTGAGCATACATTGATATTATCCAACGCTGACAAGCAAATTCGAAAAGACTTCTTAGCGATAGCTCAATCGTTTTCAGTAACAAACACCAGTTCAGCCCCCACTGCATCTTCACCAACATCTGAAGCTTCAACCAGCAAAACATTTATACCATTGTTGTCTATACAAGCTCTACCGAAAGCAACATTACAAAATCGACGACGAAAAGGCAAACAGTCAATAATTGCTACTGATAGTCCCTATAAATCTGAGTTAGAAGCTAAGAAAGAAGAGGAAGAAGAGAAATTAGCCAAAAAGAAAATACGATTAGATTTGAAAGAAAGACTTAAAACTAAGAAGGCTAGTACAAAATCATCTGAGACTATCAAAAAAAAGAATGTTAAGAATAAGACTGTTAAGCAATCAAAAAATGTCGAAAACGAGTATTATTGCCCCCTATGTGGTGAAAAGTATTCTGATCCACCGACTGAAGATTGGATTGAATGTAGCCTTTGTGGAGCCTGGTGGCACGAGCAGTGCACCAGCTCCGAACATGAGACTTTTATTTGTGATACATGTATAACGAAATAACTAAAGATTTCTGCTCAAGTTGATCTCATAGATTTAAGATGATTATTATATTGATTGCTTTAAGTTACTATGATGAAAAATTTTATATTTATAATATAATATTGTTGTGTTATAAAATATTGTTGTTGCGAACACTTACCCACAGTGCTGCGTACACATACCCCTATACTGGGGTAAGAGTGCGCATATGAAAGGATTTTTGATTTATATAGTTTCTTAAAATATAAGCTACTGATAATACTATTGCTGTGTCTAAGTTGATTACAAATAAACATTCTTACTAATCAACAAGGTTTTTTTTCATTCTACTAATAATATTCGAGTTTTTAAAGCATCAAAGTTTAAATGCGTACACTTGACCCACATGACTCTATGTCCTTTTCGGTATCCCTGAACGATGATCGATTGTAGTTAAAGCTTGTAGGCCTTACAAATAAAGGAACAAACAGTCGCATTAATAATATTAGTTAGAATATCCGTATACATAAATATATTAGTAAAAGAAGTATAAATATTTGTGTTATTCTTCACTACTTTCATTTGGGTTTTTTAACATATATCGCAATGTTTTGTTTTATAAAAAATCTCAGTATATCTATATGTACGAAAGCTTTACATCAACTGAACTTATAATTTTAATCTATCGGTACTCATATAATCACCTCAATCTTCCGACGATTCGTTCGTATTCATCCAAAAAATAAGTTTCATAAATTGATTATTTCTTATTTGTTTCAAAGTGGTAATTTCCTAGAACTATGGTTAGATTTAAAGAGCTCTTTTTGCATTTTGTACTCTTATTGATCTATTGAGGGTGTGAAGTTAATTTCACGGTACTAT
>JACEII010000020.1:1784606-1813166 GCA_014332785.1 Antheraea mylitta
ACTCTTATTGATCTATTGAGGGTGTGAAGTTAATTTCACGGTACTATCTTTAGAAGCAGAGCAATTATTATACAAAGTCTTGATTAGAGAGGACGCGATGTGAGAGCGTGGAAGTCCGAAGAACGCGGCGCGCGGTGTCGGGAAACGACACGAGGGCGGGAATACCAAACGCTAGTTTCTTTTTTCTCGAACTGACTATGCTATTGACCTAGCAAGGTCTTAACTGTACTGTTAAAATCTTATAATATAGCAGAATTTTATTTATCAGTTAGCAGTAATACAATTTTAAATTTCGCTATGAGCACACTCAAAAGGTAGTAACTACTAAGTTACTAAAATTTGTGCGACTATTATCAGTACATTTCTACTGTGCGTATTACTTTTTTATGGCATCCACTCGAAAGATTCTTGTAACATCAATGGTGACCGACTGTACGTGTGATAATAGATATGAATGAAAATCATTTGGTTTTTACGACGTTGTTATTATTTTGTTCTAGAATCTTTATCGCCACCATAGTAATAACTTTTTATGACTGTTCCGACTTGTTTCCGCATTATTGTTTGACTTCGCGGATAAGCGTTGCGTTTTACTATGGGGAATCATTAATTGATCTGATTATGGCCTAACTTAATTTTACTTGCAGTTTTGATTATGATGTGTTACTATTTAAATGATACATACAATTAGCTGTCTGTCTCAAATTCGCACGGGTGATTAACAAAATCAAATCAAATCAAATCTTCACTTTACATTAAGACCATATATTTTGTAGGTGGTAGAGCCACGCTGAAGTTATTACTCGCTTCAGCATGAATGGGTCTGCTTACCCGGGGTAGTACCACCCTCTCCCAGAAAACCGACGTGAAGTAACAGTGCTTGCATTGTTGCGTTTCATTCGGTCATTCAGAGTGCCGGAGAAATAATTTCCGTCCCTTCGCCCTACCCTTCTCCCCTCCCCTTCCCCCCAAACACAGGCTGGCAACGTACTTGCGACTCACCTGGCGTTGCAAGTGTCTATGGACGGCGGTAATCACTTAGTATCAAGTGACACGTGTGTTCGTTTGCCTCTTATGACATAAAAAATGTATATGTATATATAGTGAGAGGTTTCATTATGTAATAAAGTCTTATAAATCGATGAACGGCTGCTGCACGCACGAAAAACGAGCGTGCAAGCGAGAACGTGGAACAAGCGTTTAACTTATGACACATCTATCTCTCTTCCACTCCATAGGCCGCTTCGTTTTTTCTTATGTCGTTATTACGTAAAATTATCGTCCGTAAACCGATTTTAGAGTCAAAAATGTTTTTTTTTATAACATTGGGGGCAAACAACTATGCGGTTCACCTGTTCGTAAGTGATCACCGCCGCCCATGGACACCAGTGACACGAGGAAACCACAAATGTGTAGCCGGCCCAATGGCCACAAATGGCAACTGAACGTTAATCTATGAATTTTATCTATGTCTCAAGATCTCTCTGTCTTCTAAGATAAGCATGCAACATGTTAAGGGAAAGAGAAGTGAGTCGTATCAAATTGCGAATACACCTCCGTCTCTTTATATTGCTAATTCTAAATTTTGTGCGAAACCATCGACATTGAATTAAAAAAAAAACTACAGTATTTTTCGTCGCTTAGCAGAATTGTACCTCACGTTTAGCACATTTTATAATTTAGTACATATCTATCTATACTTTATCTTCAGACATGCATCGTCCGCATTCAATCAATAACACTTTTTATTTGATAAGAAGTAAAAAAAATGTAATTAAGCGGTAATATGTGATAAATAAATATAATATATAGATTTCGGATTCGGTAATATATTATGTACGTGATATAAATGCTTAGAATTTAATTATCATGTCTCTATACAAATTTTATCTTCGTCCGCGTGGAATAGTTACTTTGGTCTAACGCTAATATGCAGCAGAAGCTCTCAAGAGAAAAAAAAAACTATTTTGAAACATTCTTCATCGGTGCTCCGCTCCTATTAGTCTTAGAGTGATAATATATAGCCTATAAACTTCTTCGATAAATGAGCCATATAACACGAAAAAAAAAAACTTCAAATCGGCCAGTAGTAATTCGTGAGATTGCCCCCTACAACGTTACAAACTCACAAACTTTATCTCCTTAAATCTATACTAATATTATAAAGCGGTAAAGTTTGTGTGTTTGTGACGTTGTGACGTTGTAGAGGATAATCTCAGGAACTACTGGTCCGATTTGAATAATTCTTTCAGTGTTACATAGCTCATTCATTGAGAATGGTTATAGGCTTATATATCATCGCGTTAAGTCTAATAGGTCCGCACAGATGAAAAATGTTTCAAAATCGGAATGTTTTTTCCTTTTGAGAACTGCTGCGTGTTAGTGTTAGTATGACTAAGCCACGCGAACGAAGTCGCGGGCAGAGGCTAGTATTAGTATAAAAGTAGAGAAGATATAAAAGCGTATTTTGTACATGTAACTATGTCAGGATTACGCGATAATATTATCGTAGAAGATAAGAAGATTTACGCAAACGTAATAAACCTAAAAAAAAAAAAAAAACATTTTAAAAGGAACGAGATTTTTTTTTATTGAACCACGACAAAATGACTGCACTGTGCCTGATGTTAAGCATAGTACAATCCAAAAACATCGACAACCACCGAGAGACAGATTATCCATCACCGGTCGCCGCCGTTATGCCGGCCATAATGACGAAAGTCACCCGGTACTGGATATGCAAAGGCTGATCGCGAAACGCGACGCGCAGAAGCGAGTCACTATAACGGGCTTTTTCGCCATATACATGGTGGTTGCGACCCAGTCGGGCTGTAAAACCCTACCACCCCGCTATCGCCATTGCCTCCTTCGTTATTCAGCCGGGACGTGCAGGTGAGGTTGGCTTGGGTGTCTCAAGTCTTAAGATGTTACTCGACACCCCTTACACCCCAAAGAGATTAGTTTCATCTGATTTTTATAGGACATGATAAAGGTATATATATATTTTCGTAAGATTTTATAGCTGGATAAGCGGTAACTCATGAGTATTTAAACAAAATCGAATAAACTGAATACTGAGATATATCCTACAACTCACTCGAGTTTATTCGTTCACATATTGTTATTAATTTGAAAATAACATTTAGTTTATTTGCTCGTAATAATTTCATGACAAAATCTTTAAATCTATAAAATAACAAATAGTTAAAAAAAAGCCTAAGGTTAATAACGATACTATCTCTTGTTTGTGGTTTCTTTCGTGTTAATGCATATTTAATCTATTCTTCGGGAACAGCACATTTTTTCTGGATTATAGATAGCCAGTTACAGGATAAATAAGGATTAAAAAAATGGGTCCTATTTTTAATCTTAGTTTTATAAAAATATAAAGATTTCTTTATATCCCTACCATTGTTATACAAAAACCCAAGATGCACAGTCTCGAATAAAAGTAACGCTCAAAACCGTCCCCAAAAACTTACCGATATACCTAAGTAGTTATATATATTTAAACAAATTAATTTTTACAAATTAAATCTTACGCGAATTTTTTAAAGTTGTTTTTACAAAGCAATGTACAACAAAAAGTCCAAAGACGCGAGTACCGAGAGATTCTTTGAAATGAGCGCACAATTCTAAAGTGTGCGCTCATTTTATGCGGACGATTTTGAGACGTTAACTGTGCATCTTGGGTTTTTATGTATCAATGGTCCCTACTTTTAACGAGTCGAAGCCCTTACTTATATTTTGTATTCGTCATACTCCACGCTCTTTATGTTCCTGTATGTTGTAGATACAATATTTGTACAATACTCCATACAGATCAGTGTATATTTATTATATATCCTGTGTATTTACAAGTGTAGAAAAATTTGGTATCCCTTATTATTGTCGAAATTTCGACCATCGAACGACTACTAGTCTCTTGAAATCTATAATGGTGATTTAAAAATCATTATAATATATATTTTCTTTGTCACAGGTCCCTTAGTATCAGCTCTTTGTAACAAGTACGGTTGTCGAGCAGTATGCATCGCCGGCTCCATAATTGCTTCATCGGCCTTCGTCTTGTCAACATTCAGCAAAAACGTCACCATGATGATGATCACTTATGGATTGCTTGGAGGTAGGTACCTTATGTTTTCATTATTATTCCAACGTTTGTTGTTGGTGTTTACTACAGCGTTCTGGTAGAATCGACCTGGAATCTCATAGAATGCTATATACTTTGAGTTTCTTGTTACAATTTATTTTAGATTCATGTTTTTTATAATTAACTATAATGTACCTAGGCAAGTGTGCTAACGTGGCGTCAAAATGTTAAAGCCGACCGCGTCAACCACGGCTTAGAATAACGGATAGAATATTGACCTTAGTTCTACCCCCTTGTTCCTGATCTCCGGGTTATGCTACGATGCATTTTTTATATCATAAGAGGCAAAGGAACAGGTGGATCAATAAGTGATCGCCACCGCCCATAGTCACCAGCAACACCAGGGAAGTCGCGATGGGGTTGCCAGCCTGTGTTTGGATGAGGGATGGGGGAAGGGAGGGGAAGGGGGAGGGGAGGTGGTCCTACAGCGCTCTCACTGACCGAACAAGACGCAACAATGCAAGCACTGTTACTTCACGTCATTTTTCTGTGAGAGGATGGTACTACCCCGGGCGAGCCGACCCATTCATACTGAATGCAGTAAAGCTTCAGCGCGGCTCTACCACCTACAAAATACACTACGCGGTCATCGATAACTATTGCACGTAGAGATACACGTAGATTATGATTGCACTGACATAACTATAATGATAAAAATCCATAAATAAAATAAATAGGAAAAAATGAATTCTTTGTAAACATAGGACTCTGTGGCCAGACTTTTCAAGATATTCAGTCCTTTTTAAACATTGACTCGGCAAAATAAATTAATTTGGTTATGCAACCGTTGGCAAAAGGTCAACGACCGTACTTATTGAAAATATGTTCTGATACCGCCTATACTAATCCAGCGAAAGCTCGAGTTGATCCCTGAGGCCCTCCAAGTTAAAGAAACTTGCTGTGATGTGGGTGTCAGTATTTTTCGTTTGATTAAGTAATTCATTTGATTGCTCTCTAATGCGCTTTGGTAATGCCACTATAATGAAATATGTCACAATTACAATATTCTTAACCTTCTTCTGGAGTAGAAATTTGAAAGTCACTTACTTGAAGCTGTTAAAGGATAAATTAAAAAAATCGATATATGTTCACATCATTTTTAGTCTTCAAAAATATTAGTCGTATCTGGGGAGCGAATCAGGTTAGTATGAATCATAACGTAAGAATCTATAAAAACCTTATCAAATGTCCTCTATACTTAAAAATCTCAAAATTCATGAATAATTAAAATTACTACTGCAATATATCGCAGAGAAACAGAATAGGTGGTTAAGGGTTTTTAAGTCTTTAAGTCATACTACAACGACATATTATATTCATTTCCGAGATCTATCGAAAATCCATTCCCACTCAATTTACAACTAACAAATTCTCGATGTACTTAATTACAGAGGTTTTATTTGAAGTATTAAACTATATATATGCTAGACTTATTTACGAGTATTTAATCATTTTGCATAATCTGTAGACAGTGCCTACAGGCTAACGCCAAAGTGTCAGACAATGTTTTATTATTATTAAATCCTCCAATCATATAGTTATGTTAGATCCTTCTCCAAGCCAAAGTGCCTTGCCCAAAAGTGATAGTAAATTTTTAAGCATTACCTTGTGATGTTGTTCATTCTGTTGACAAGGACATGCTAAAATTAACATACATTTTGCTATGGAACTGGGTAAGTTAAACCAGCAGGAAATTATTTGTTACTGACAGATACAAATAAGTTTGCATAAGGAAAATTATTGATATAAAAGTTTGACAAACATCAGAGCAAATATTCGTACTACCAGATTCTTTCTTATGAATAAATATCCTTTGACTTTTATGGTAAAATCACCGATTTAGATCATTTATTTTCCACATTGAATAGTAAAGCAAATACTTGGCAGTCTTGGCATGTATTGTATAATAATGCTATTTTAAGAATTATACTGCAGTAATAAAAGCGATCTTGAAGCTAGTTGGAACTCTAGTGTTGTTAAAATGATCGCGTCGGTCGACCTTGGCACAATGGCACAGATATACCATGGCGTCGCACTGTCGCGATCGGTCCGTCCTTCGAACTGGTTGGTTTGTTAACCGAACAAACTTCGTAAAAGGATATGATGCTACACTGTTCTGTATGTCCCAAATTTTGCCAATACCTAATTTAACCATGAAACCGTTTTCGACCAATTAGCAATCTTTGTTTTCATAGACGTATTCTGTAAATTTTTCATATCAATTGTCACCTATAATTATACAGATATTTGTAGATATGGTTACAGTACATTAGAAAAGTGGCGGTAGGTCGTGTATTGAAATTGTTAAATCATTTCAGTTTAACATTTCTAAAATAACTTCAATGTGAAAACTAAAATAACCATCGATTATATTTAAACTGTGTGATTTCATACTTACGGCATCATGTGGCGTCATGAATGGAAAAGTGTTCGGTAGAACGGAACTGCCAGTGTCTTGACCTATTAAATAAACTAAAATTATCCATGAAATCTTTCGTTTAAATTTAATGGGCGTTTTCATTGATGAATACATACCAAATATTGCTTACTTACCACAGTAGTTTCTTAATAACTGTACGTAACCAGTTAAAATTGATATAAGTATTTTCGATCTTAAAAACCAAATCAGATGACATTTATACACTGTTGAAACAAAATATAATGCAAGTTTTCAGAAATTAATATTGCAACGGTTACCAATATAACGGAATGAGCTTTGAATCACACCATGATTGTGCTGATATTTCGGATATCTTCTTTGTTTTATTTAAAGATCTTTTACATCGTATTCGTCATTAAGGTGTATTTAGTTCATTAGTATTTAGTTAGGGTCACTATGGTACCACAGACAACTCAGAAAATGAACTGGTATTTGAAGTTGTCTAATGCTGAATATATGCACGTTTGCTACTTTTGTAATAGCAATATTACAATTTTAAACCAAAAACTAAGTAGAATCGAATTGGGCATTGCCATGTCTACCTCAAAAACGATATCCATAGGATAGGTAAGCGTGTATTGGGATTTGGAATTATAATCAATTTACCTACTTCTTTGTGTCTGATTTCTATACACAGTTGTATATCGGTTTTAATCAAATAGATGTAATATCTCTTACTTGATAAGTGTCGTGTTACTGACCCTTTGAGAATGCACAACGGTCCAATACACGTTGCTCTAATAAGTGCACTTATCTATAATTACTTTATTATTGATAGTATGTACTAAAAATAACCAAAAATGTAAATAAGCTTTGTGATTTAGTAGAAAGTGATTTCTATTACCTTATCCTATTGCCCAAGTATTTCCCCTTCGCTTTATAATACAAAATCGAATTTCGAACAAGCAATCTTATTCGTTCCTCACGTAATGTTTGGTTTTTAATGGACTTATTTATTAATCTTCTGTCGTTATATGTCTATGACATATGTATTTATTAATAACTCAATACTTGTCTATTTTCAGTAACGTCACTTGTTATTTTGAAACACATAGACTTAGTTATCCGTTTTTCCGCATTCGTAAACAACCATATTATAATTATAGGAATTTTCCACAAACCGTTGACGAAGTGGGATGCTTCAAACATTAAAACCGTTTCAACACGTTCTTTGTTCACTCGAACCCTTGGAAACGGCCACATATGAAATTGGAAATATGCCAATACCCGACAGAGCTATCGTATACGTAATGGCTTAATTGATGTACCCGTTCTTGGAGTTAGGTCTTTTTGACAACAGTAACTAGCTGGCATACGGTTTATTCATACAACTGTATTGTGGAAACTGGAAGTATTTTAACCTCAGATTAAAATAGCTTATTAACTGCATATGCCTTGCATAATATTTCAATTGCTACCTTTAAGCTTGAGTAATAACCTATTTGAGAGTTTTTATTGATTTCACGCTTATAACAATGAGTGGAAGAACATCACAAATACAGTTTTCGACTTGATTCTAAAGGCAAGTTAACTTATGATCTACAAGGACTTATACTATTTCTCCTATTTACTTGTTCGAAGGTCACAAAGATGGTGCGCTTGGCACGATGCCAATTGTTACAGACACTACGGCGCCGTAGACAAGTCAATAGCATTGTTTCATTGACTTATATTAAGAACTTTCCCTTATTAAATAATGAAATTGTTTTAAAATTAATTAGTTATTAATATTACTTCACACTATTAACTAGTATGATGACAAATTAGGCCGATGTAGGGTAGGTCTCCCAAGCAGCAAATTTAAAAGGATGTTGAATTCAAGGGCATGTCGGACTGACTGTCATTGTTCAATTAATTTGGACACGCATTCTGAGATATTTTTAATACACGCGTAATGTGTGTTTAGATTCTGCCAGAGGTATTCCTGGAGCAACTAGAAACGTCACTAGTTGAAGGCCAAAGGCGCTCGTGTTAAGTATTTACCCTACTTCGGAAAAATCGTAGATCCGAGATTGATAACTGTGATTAATATTTGAATGTATATTTTAACAAATATAAATTTTGCATTTATATTGTTTCAGTAAGTTGACGTATCTTATCATAAAATCGTGATTATAGAATAAAAGAATTATATTTACAGAATGGTTGACAGTTTCCCGACATAGGCAAAGTTTGTAAAATTTATTAGCGGTTATATTTAGCACCATTTGTATAGCTATCCCAGTTGACGAATTGGCATACGACCGCTTAGATCATCGTATCTCAATGTCAAGACTAGTCGGAAACGTTTCACAGCCCTCAAACTATGGATGATTTAATTGTGCATGTTTCTCTTGTCAATTTCGTGTTTGTTTTTGCTACAATCAGTATGCATTCGTGCTCGAGTAATTTTTAAGAATTTTGTGTTCTTTATCTACCTACAAACTGTTACGGATATGCTTTAGCTACGCATGCTGTTCCATTTTAAGTTATGTATGAATTCCTATAACGATTTCATATGAGGCTAACTACTTATTTGCTACATGAATTTAATTATAAAAATCAGTGGATAAAGTGGTATGAAATTGCCCGAACTCATTTATATGAACGAACTGACCTAACTGCCAAAAATACATCTAGTAATTACAAATATACTATCGCAAAGAACATACGGTTATTATGAACGAGGCTTTACTGTTGCACGTGTTATTAATTATGTTAATAACAAAGGATAGCAATAGCAGAGAATACCAATATTAAAGGACATATCAACGAAGCTTATAAACCTGTACGTGATTTAACATAATATTGTTCTTAGACAATGTAAACAACAGGTGGCAATGGTGGCATATTTTAATCTTTCTTCCTCCATAGTGCATATACGCTTTACGAATAATGATGATATTATTATCAAAGTCCGGATAGACTTACAATTGTATTGGAAATCCGTCTAGGAACAATATGTGTGGGTAGTAAGCGAATGTACATGTATCGTTCATGATGCGGCAGCGAGCGACACGCACTATGTGCATGATCATAACAAAATTAGGTTTATATAGTTTTATCTGAATTTGAAGAGAAGCAGGTTTTCAATGCGTTTGTATTTACTTAATGCTTGTTATCACAGAACTTTGCCATTTATAAACTGATTTGGAATTCTTTTTATTGGAAAGGGGATATTTTTAAAAGGATATGAAACTTAAGGAACTCTTGTTAAGGATACCAGATATGAAAATATAGTACCTAAGTCCAGTTAGTGTCTCTTATTGATTAAGGGTGTTAGTAAATTTTTAATGAATACTGGTTAAAAAAGGAATTACGTCCTGACCTAGAAAACAATGACGTGAGTTCGATTGCGCTAATTCTTGATTAATTATTTAACGAGAAGTGTGGAGTGCGTACCGGAAAATGACGTATAGCATTATTGAACGAGTGCCGTCGACCTCTTTGCAGGCAACAATGCATATGTTCCTTTGTGCGGTTTCGAATACCGATTTGTGGACCGACAACAAACACTGAGTCACTCTTTATCGTAGTTTAAATTATTTTATTTAGTAAATAATACATGGATGTAATGTTTACATTTCTGTTATATGTTTTGAGTTATCAATCAATTTATCCAATATACGCATACTGTTACTTTCTTTTTTGTTTTTATACCAGTTGTGTCTCAGCTTGTACAGCTTTATTATCCGGTGTTTATTTTCGTTCATATTATATGATTTTGATCTGAAAGTATTATCGGTATTTATGACAAGTAATTTCGAATGAAATTTCCGTAAAATAGTGTTAATAGTGTTAATAATTGTCATAGCCTTTTTTCGTACGCTATTAATTGACGAATAACATAATATTCGCGTGTACAAGATTCTATAAAAACGGTTAAGTTGCTTCTGTGTAAAATCTTGACAAGAAAATAAACACACGAATTTTTTTAACGTTCTAATTTTGGTCTGCGTTTTGTATAATATATCTATATTTAGCAAAAAGTGTTTTGAGAAAGCCAAAACTACAGATTTATTCATATATCGTTATCGAAATAATTCGTATTTACATTTATATATAAATAAAATGATACAGATATGTCTATGTGCGTCCATTCATATTAAATTGAGAGTTTTAAAGAAACTACGATTTTAATATGGTATACTCATTAGATGATGTGTTTTCGTTCCGTGAACAAGTGGGGAAAGGAGTGTGGTGCGCATACGCAGCAGATGGCTAATGAACGGATAATATCTATACCAATATTATAAAGCCGGGGGGTTTGTCTAGTTGAACGCGCTACACTTAGGAACTACTGGTCCGATTTGAAAAAATATTTTAGTGTTAGATAGCTCATTTATCAAGGAAGGATACACATATATATCATCACGCTAAGACCAATAGGGGTGAAGCACCAATGAAGAGTGTTTAAAAATCTGGGTTTTTCTCCTTTTGAGAGCTTTCGCTGCGTATTAGGTTTACCCAAAGTAACTGTTCCACGCGGACGAACTTGCGAGAACCGCTAGTTGTTTATAAAAGAGTTTTGTAAGTATATTTTTGTTTTCAATTGTTTTTGTTCGTTAAAATAATAAAATAGGCAGGCGGAGTCACAAGTATCAGCTAATATAATAATACCTTTATCGCACGGAACAAGAACGCGTGTTACTTACTGACTGTTAAGTATGGAAGATCATGGTTATAGAAAATGAAACTTGTTCTTTGTTATCAAAAACATGTATCGTGAGAATGTTTCAACGAGTTGATTGTCCCGCACTTGGATGGACGACCCTTTGCTATTTATTGCTAATAATACTGATAACAGATTATTACGACTATCTGTCATGTAACATTGATGATTACGTACTCTCTTTAATGAATAAGAGTTATTCTATATTATAATTGTTATTGGATAATGGTATGCAATAACATAAAAAAATCTGGAAAAATCCATTTTGTTTCAGTTTCTATACTAAGCAGTTTGCATTATTTTCATCAATCTTATCCATGGTGTCTCCTAAAATCTACAACACAACAATTTAAATGCAAACAAAGTATTGTACAAAATTTGTCTAAATGTCCTTTGCCTTAAATTGTTTTCTCTGACAGTAGTTTTTAGCTGATGCACCAAACCATGCATTCCTAATTCGTTATGGTAAATAAAATGTTTATTCTGTCTTGTAAATGTCGGGATTATATAAGTGTATTTAAAAACCTACTAAGTTTATTTAATGACTGTAACATTTATATGAATTTGAGTTACGTAGTATTTTATGTGACGAGCCCAAAAATAATGAAGTTGTAATTGGACTTCCTAATTTATGTGAAAATTAAAACAGAGTTCCTGTTGTTTTATTATCATCCGAGGTATAATAAAAGTATGTACATATATGTATGTTTTGCAATTCACGTCAAACTTTTTGGCCGCTCTGATCAGAGTTTCGCAGAACAAATGTCTATTTGTAATACGAATTACATTCCATATAACATCGAGGCAACTTATGGATAAACAAAAGTCACTTTTCAACTCCTATAAAAGTATCTTAACTTTCTTTTGTATCCAATTCTTGACTATATTTTAAGCAAGTTCGAACTACGGATTATATTTGATGCGGCCAAAAAGATTGACCAAGACTGTATAGCCAAACCTTACTAAAGCACAAAGTGATGATTGGTCAATGGTTGCGTATTCAGAAACTGCTCCAAATTAGACTAATCTTTTAGTAAAAGCTATTATAAGTAGCACGCTCGTATCCATTGTGTGCCTGGCTTCATTATCGCACTCGAGTTAAAAAGATGCCGCCAAGGTAAACATATTTATTCTGGGAGTTGTACTCGATAACCAACCCTCGTCTCTAGACGACTGTTGCTACCGTCACAGTATCGTAAATTAAGTTCTACTGCATTCGCAGTTTGTAAGATTCGCCAGCTAATAAATATTGTCAATGCTATGTTAGTACACTTCGCTTACTTCCATAGCTTTCCTTATGATATTTTGCTGTGTGGGACAGCAGCTGAGGTAAACACCATATTCTTATAACAAAAACGGGCAGTTTGAGCAATTTGAATATGAAATTTCGTTTCAGGAATTCGGTATCTTAACTCTGACCTCCCAATAGATTTTAGATAATCTAATGTATGTTGACAAAAACTTAGAGAAGCAGGGCTTCGTCAAAGACAGTGATGGTTTAAACACTCGAAACTGTGTCGAACTATTAGTTCTCCCATATTTCTGACTCGAGTAAGACAAATAATATTTCTTTTAACTTAGGTTTTGTAAGGTTTTATAATAAAGTCTCAAAGCATATTTCGGACTTCCCGGATTTTAAATTTAAGTAAACGCTATATCAAGCGAATTTTGATGTCGAAAAGCTCAATATGCGAATAATGGTGACGTCTGGAATTGACACCTCTATTCTGTGCATCGGCTAAAGACAGCTATAACTTTATTTTTTTTTATATAAATAGGTACGTTAAAAAAAAACCCGTCGAATTTCTTGCCGATTCTTTTCCATTTATTTTCCAAACCGATGGTAATTTTAACCTTCACAAACGCTTCCTTAAGCCGTTAACGGAATGATTTTGAATGAATGTGATACCGAGTGATATTATAGTCACATATTAAGACGATAAAATAGAGTACTTTTACATATGTATTATTAACTAGCCTCTGTCCGCAACTTCGTTCGTGTGGAATAGTTACTTTGGCTTAACGCTAACACGCAGGGGGAGCTCTCAATAGAAAAAAAACCCGACTTTAAAACGTTCTGCATTGGTGCTCCGCTCCTATTGTTCTTCGCGTAATGATATATAGCCTATAACCTTCCTCCATAAATGAGCTAAAATATGTTTTCATATCGGACCAGTAGTTCTTGAGATTACCCCCTACAACGTCACAAACTCACAAACTTTACCTCTTTATAATATTAGTATGGATAAACACATCTGGTATTAAAAACCATAATTACATGGCTTTTTTGATGTAGAGATGCAAATTGTGCCGTTTTTAGTACACATATTACAGACTCGAATTGTAGCCCTCGGGTTAGTAGTACTTCAGCAGTTCGAGGTCAAGCATAATGATGAAGTCGTTGCTAGATCGTTTACATGAAAGTGGATAGATAATAAATCAGGTCGTCCTATTTACATTATATATGAAGTATGTTTTAAACAAAACGTATTGTGGTCTGTGTTATATTTCTACATGAATTGTAATTTCTTTTGTACAAATTAATAATGTAATTTTTTGTATAAAAACAACAGCTGCTGCAGAAGGGATTAATATACATAAAGTAAACCATCCTCCAAAGAACGATTGTGTATTGTGCAAATCATTCCCAGTTACTGAATTCGAACCCACGACATTGTACGGCGGCCCCAACAGCATACTGAGGCAACTCGTTTCAATATCCCCAAATGTGCAGGCATATTAATAAAACGCGACAGAACTATTGTTCAGTTCTTGTTTTCAATAAATTAAATATAACTAGCGGGCCCGGCGGACGTTGTCCCGCTCTGATAATAACAAATATCTTGACAAATCATATACCTAAACTTTCCTCATGAATCACTTATTATCTATTGGTGATATATGAAAATCCGTTCAGTAGTTTTTGAGTTTATTATACAGACGCCACAGAAGACTTTGTTTTATACCATGTAAAGATAATGATATAAAAATAAAAGAATAATTTAAACGTCTAACATAAGGTTAAATAAAACAAGCGACAATCAAAACGCAACAAAGAAATGAGGAATTAAAAAATGGAATGATGTTCATTAACACTTAGCTGAAAGCTTGTTTACGCCCGACTCGTTATAAGAACTAGTGGGCGCCCAGTGGTCGACATTCGACCATAGTTAATTAATTTTTTAAAGTTTGAACTTTATTAGAGTTCTTTTGTCAAAGGGTATACTTCTATAATCAAAGGTTTTCATCATGGTTACTCAGTTATTTGCCATTTGTCATGATCTTTATTATATAATCATTAAAAGAAATCTATGTGTAAATGAAAATTAATTATAAATTGGAAACAAAAACCACGTGGTAAAGCTAACAAATTTTAAGCAAACATAACTTTACAAAAATATAGAAATTTATCGCAACCCATGACACAATCTTCTATTAATTTTACACGACCCCATGGGTGGGTGGTATTTCTGGGTGATATTGAATTAAATGTAGTCTGTTTATTATGAGAAATAGTGATATGCCCAGTATCATCGTTTGGAAAAGTAATGGATGCACAATACAATCAAATGGTGAATCCAAGACAAAGACTTTTTAATACTACCATTAGCTTTTGAAAATAAATTCTTTTTTATTGATTCATGAGGTTGAATTGCAACATTGTAACAGCGGAGGTCTGGATTACTTTTATGAACAAAATTCTTATTTTGATTATACTAAGTATTATTTGCCTCATTTTTTTATTAATTCATCATTTGAAGTGAGTTCACCATAAAAAATAATAAACATTACAATAATGGTTATATATTATAGTATTATTGTTGAATGTAGGATGAAAAATGGTAATTAGAACGTAAGAGTTAAAAAATACATATAGTCGAGCATAGCAACCTCCTTCCTTCACAACCTTTTTTGGAGTTCATAATTATTGACGGCTGTCAAAATGTCTTTTTTATTTACATGTGTGTATATGTTGTGTAAAATTCGAGTAGTAGTGTGAGTAGTGCATATTTTGATTAAATTAATGTACTTCTAATGAATTTTATACAAAATAAACAACTTTCTGCACTTCTCCGAAATATAAACTTAAACTATGCCAAAATTCAAGTTCACCCGTTGACGGGAAATAGGTTAAAAAGGGATACAAAAATTTTGCTTCACGTATTAATATATAGATATCAGGGGCTTTAAGAATTATAAAACAAATGAAAAATGTACATATTTTGAGGGGTGTAAGGGGTGTCGAGTAACATATTATAATTTGAGACACCCAAGCCAACCTCACATGCACCTGGTGCACCCTGCTGATCAACGAACGAGGCAATGGCGATAGCGGGGTGGTAGGGTTTTACAGCCCGACTGGGTCTCAACTACCATGTATATGGCGAAAAAGCCTGTCATAGTGACTCGCTTCTGCGCGTCGCGTTTCGGGATCAGCCTGTGTATATCCAGTACCGGGTGACTTTCGTCATTATGGCCGGCATGACAATAATATCTGTCTCTCGGTGGTTGTCTATGTTTTTGGATTGTACTATGCTTAACATCAGGCATAGTGCCGTCACGTTGTCGTGCTTCAATAAAATATATATATATATATATATACCTTGAATACCTAATATGACGTATTTGGAAAAAGTTCATCGTATAGTTGAATCATGCGTACAACAGAATGTAAGAAGTATTTTTCTTACAGGCTTGACATTGGCTCATACATTTGTAATGTAATATTTTTGAAATTTCTCTTTGAACTGATTTAATACAATGTACATATAAATAACACAACTGTGGAACGTTTGTAAACGTTGTTTTTCAATTAGGCATATTGTTTCCATCAAAATTAAGAGCTCTTTATCTATACTTGTATACTAATATTAAAAAGAGGTAAAATTTGAGACTATGACGTTGTAGGGGGTAATCTCAGGAACTACTGGTCCGATTTAAAAAATTCTTCATCGTTATATAGCCCATCTATCGAGGAAGCTTATAGGCTATATATATCATCACGATAACACCAAAAGGAGCGGAGCACCAATGGAGCATGTTTCAAAATCGGTTTGTTTTCGTCTTGAAAGCTTCCACTGCGTTAGGCCAAAGTAACTATTCCACGCGAACGAAATCACGGGCAGAGGCTAGTTTTATATAATCACATTTTAACCACTCTATTTCCATTTTTCCATTTTCAGGCTTAGGTTTCGGTATGATCTACTTACCGGCGGTGGTCGCTGTCGGCTACTACTTCGAGACGCGTCGGTCTCTTGCGACCGGCATAGCTGTTTGTGGTTCCGGTGTCGGCACCTTCAGTTTCGCGCCCTTAGCAGCCATACTGCTCAAAGAGTTCGGTTCATGGCAAAGCGCGAACCTATTGCTCGCCGGATTTATACTCAACTGCGCTATCTTCGGAGCGCTAATGAGACCTCTTGTATATCCTAAGGTAAATAAACTATCTATAACACATACTTACAATCAGGGATGTATTTTAAACTTTAGCAACCCGTAACTTAAAGAAAAATTATATTAACTATGAAGTTATTCAACTTTGGTAAGTAGTAGAGCCATGTGGAAGCTATTATTGGTTTCAGTATGAATGAATCGGCTCGCCCGGAGTAATACCACCTTCTCATTGAAAACTGACGTGAAATAACAGTGCTTGCATTGTTGCGTTTCGTTCGGTCACTGAGAGCGCCGGAGGCCCACCTTCTCTTCGCTTTCCTCTCCCCTTCTTCCTTCTCTCCCCAAACACAGGCTGGCAACGCACTTGTGACTCCCCTGGTGTTGCTAGTGTCTATGGAAGGCGGTGATCACTTAACATCAGGTGACCCGGCTATTCAGTTGCCTCCTATGATGTATAAAAAAACTTTTAGGCATTAAATGTTTGTGTATGTAGATCTGATATATGAGGTGTGCGATCTCATCTACAGACCTAACATCGCCCTACTAGTGAATCGCTATAAGTAAATTCCTCTATAGACTATAAATTCCTTATTTCTAGACTTATTAACTGATTCCCATAAATTAACCTGAAAACACGAACATATTGAAAATACGTATTATACATGTTTAAGTAGGCATGAAAGCGTGAGGGAACATAGCATTGCTTACTTTTGCTGACCAGAGGGAGGGTATGGTTAAAAATACCAAAAAATATGCATACGTACGTATACTTTAACGGTCCCTATTGGGTATTAAAAGATATGCTTCCTAAATTTCTAAAAATGAATTTATTTAGGAGATAAGTAAAGATTATTCATAATTTATCTCCTGCACCTGTTTAAATAGTACCTCCTACAGAATAAAATAACAACATAAACTGCATAAATAATTACACAAAATTATAAATATGTAATGCATTCAACGACAACTCTGTTGCAATTATAATTTATTTTCCGCATTAATTGTAAAATCAATTAATAATTGTAACATAAAGCGATTTCAATCGACCTTTTATCCTTTGACGCGTTCTTTGTGGGGTAATTATAATTACTGTCATATTTTATTGGTTCCGACTTATTTCTCCGGTACACAAAGAATTGTCATCGTGTGATTTTACAAATTTATAACTATATATTTTGCTCGTTGCTTCGCTTGCGTTAATGTACATTTCACCTATCCCTCGGCAACAGTGCTTTTTAATTTGTAACATCTATAGGCGGAGGGTAAACCTGATTGTTGGCGTGGCGACGCAAAACACGAATATTGCACTATTAACGAAATACTCAAAAACATTTGCAACCCTGTCTTGTAGGCCACTTGTTCTACTAGTGTTACGTGACCCGCAACGACAACCTAACGCCCTTTGATAAATGCCGCCAAACACACCGCGCTAGCGCCTAGTTGAATTTTTGTATTTTTTATTTCATAAAAATAAAAATTTTATAGAACTAATTTGTTTTTTTTTTAGCTTTATCTTTTAATTATGTTATAAATGATTCCTGTCGTAATCTGTTCCTTTATGCACATAATTTAAACAAAACAATTTTGATGTTTCGTATCTGCCATGCCTCCCGTGACGGTTCAACTTTTTTTCCTAAATGAAAGTACCTTATATCGTTTTGTGTACTTCTCTCAACGTGTATGCAAATTTTCATGATACTCGGTCCAGTGCTTAAATCATGAAAGCGTGATAAACAAATATCCGAATTTATAATATTAGTAAGGATAGCGTAATCATGTAATAATGTTGTTTTTATAGTCTTCAGGTGAGAAACCTCTTCTACAACGTATGGCTGAAGAGAAGAGATTGCAAATGGAAAGAGGGTCCATTGGTGGGTCATATTTTGTTGTTCATCTCCCGGATGGTACTATGGAGAAACGATTGAAGGTAAGCTTGAATTACATACACAAATGTAATTAAACAAATTGATGCCCACAGTTTAGAATGAGTCTTTTATTTACTTAAAAAATTATGTAAAGTAATTAATCAATTTCCGGAATATTTCCGTCACTCATAAGCGTGTATATGACAAGAACAAAACGAAAGTAGAAATGCTATTCATCAGTAGGCACCAAAATTCCAAATTTCAATAATATACCAGACTTAATGTATACTAATCGTACAATCTTTCCTTTAGATTTACTTGTAAAAAGATTTCTATTCTATCAGTGTTATTACAAAAAGGTTTCGTAATAAATGCATCGCCTTCGCCCGAGGCAATTTCGCGTTATCTTTTTTTCGCAAGTTTGCCTTTTTTTACGTAGGGAAATCCCTTATCTATACAACACCCTCCCGGAGGAGAGGGTGAGTTATGTCCGACTCGCACGGACTAGAACTCCACAGTGTACGTCATCCGCTATGGTTGGGGCGGCACGAGATCTCTATAGACGTCATCGTTCCGCCCCAGCGGTTGGCCCAGCAGCAAAAGTGACGCCGCCGGGCCTTCGTCTCGTAAAGAGACAGCCGGGTACACACCAGCCGTCTCCTTCTCGTTCGCCGGACCTGTGCAATGGGAAGATGGGGCCCCCGACCCACCTCCCCTAGGACCAGCTATGAACTCGCGCCTCCTCCTGCCTGTCCTTTGTCGGTGGAGACGGCCACTGTGAAGGTCTTGCTCACGGACCCTCTTCGCCGCCTCCTTCTGCGAGGTCGTCTCGTCTCGCAGCGAGCGATCACCACCTACCGCCGCAGCCAAAGTGCGGCACCGTTCCTCCCACGCAGCACACTCTGAAAGAGTGTGCTGCGTGGTGTTCGTTTCCACACCGTACTGATGGCATACGGCGGTCGGCTCCCTGTATGCTATCCGGTGCAGATACCAACCGAAGCACCCATGCTCGGTCAGCACCTGCACCAGACGGAACGTCAAGGTGCCCCTTTCGCAAGTTTAACCTAACCTAACCAATGCGAGACAAAAGAGCAAGATAGCGAACATCCAGCTAGTGCGGTGCATTTAAAACGTAACATTTTTAAAGCATGTATTCAACACCTATTTTACTTTTTTGTAATAACACTTTATACATCCAGAACAGCACTGTCATAGTTTTGTTTAGGTTTGAATATGCCCGACGCATATTCTGAATGTATTTGCTTAAAACCAATATCTAACAATCTCTGCTATAGTTTTGTTCTTACGATATACGAAATGAGGAGGTTTATTCCAGTCAATAGTTTACGTGCCTTATATCAGCACATGGACACGAATATCGGTAGATGTAAATCTCGATAAAACATTATTATAAAAATAGTTTTCCATTAATGGCTACTTAACAAAATTCAATAGAAGTTCTGAGAATGCACAAATTATTATTAGCCTATAAGAGACCCACTGCAGGATCATAGGCCTCTTTCCCAGGAAAGTATTAACGTAACGCCACGCCAACCTATGACGTATTGGTGATTAAAAAGCCAAAGCAATCCACAGTTCTACATTTTCTCCCATAAGGTGGCACTACAAGAAAATTTCTCAGATTCAAATTTACTCAGAATGTTTTCCTTCGCCGTCAGCCGAAAGCGGTACCAATGTAAATTACTAAATGAACGCAAATTACTAAAAGTTCCTTAGTACTTACCAGACTTTGAACTTGCGGAAATCGGATTGATATTCGACGAGTCCAACCGCTTAGTAACCATTTTATTTTAAAAGCAGTTGAATAACTTTTTTTTTCGAAAAAATCTAGTAACATGGCTTTTTTGTAGGCATTATCAAGCGCTACAACCTTTCTATAGAACTCAATTAAATATCTTTTTTCGTTTTGCTCCGACTTACTTTGCGAATCCGACTACCAAAAAAGTCATTCCATTTTTCGGATTAATATATAGCATATGCCACTCACAAATAACATGAATTTCTATTGGTAAAAGATTTTTCAAAATCGGTTATGTAGATCCAAATGGTACACCCTACAACGTCACAAACCCACAACGTCACATACTCACGAACTTTACCTCTTTATTATATTAGATAGGTTATATACAAAAATTAGATTTCAATTAAAACTACATTGATATAATAATCTTACATGCGGGTCTTAGATTATAATGATCTATTTCATAATAGTAATATTCTGTATCAGTTATTATTAGTAGACTCAGGTCAGGGGAATAGTTATAGAAAATCTACATAAATTCAGTTAACATGTTCCAGGCCCCGTTAAATATAGACCCTGGCGTGCACTCGTCGCTGAACCTGGAAGCGTTAGCTCGTGTTCCCACTATTCCCAACATGCACGGTGTGCCCACGGTTCCCACTTTGCCCACCATCACAGAAGCTAGGGTCATCGAGGAAAACGGGGAGAAGAAAAAGGTATTTTTTTAAAATTAAAATGACTAACCTATTCTCTTTAAACTGATTATGAAGTTGTGCTTGTTAGTTTATTCATTACTTGGTTATCAATACTAGTATTAGTAATGTGAGTTTCTTTGTTTTGTAAGCTCTCACACATTAAGGACTGAACCAATCATCATGAAATTATGTATACTAGTTGTCAGGACTGTACAGAAAAGGATGTGGGTACGTATGTGTTTCAACGAAAGATTAAAACAAACGTACTGTTCCTAAGGGATAGGTCATATCTACATTAAGCCGATCGAAGCTGAAAGCAAAATCTAGTATGATATAAATGACATTTTTCCATCTTCTATACAAACCTTGCCCTGACAATTACAAACGGAACGAAAATAACTAACCTAAATATGTGCAGCCCTTTTGAAGTCATTTGTGTATGGTTACGATTTTTATCAGCAGTAGATTTTTATTTATATAGAAGACGAGCTTCTGCTCGCGACTTCGCCCGTGTGAAATAATGACTAAAGGAAAAAACGATTTTGAAACATTCTTTATTGGTGCTCCGAGTATCTCGTCCTATTGGTCTTAGCGTGATGATACATAGCATATAGCCTTACTCGATAAATGAGCTATCTAAAACTGAGATTTTTTTTGATATCGGAGCGGAACCTTACAGGTTTCCTAATAAACTTTGACCCCCAATTTCCTATTGTTATTTTACACCCTTGAGGATAAATGAGGATTGAGGATGATGATACTTCCATACAACTTTTCATCCCTCTTTTCAACCCCTTACAACCCCTTTTTCTCATTAAAAAGTAGCCTATGTATTTTCTCAGGCCATAGACTATCTGTGTACCAAATGACAGTCACACAGAGTTACTTTTGCATCTATAATATTAATAAGGATTTTTCTGTAGTGTATGCCATTGTCGAGTAGGTGTCATTACAAGTGTCTTGCAATAATTTCAATGTTCTAAGATGCTAGCCTCCCTTATAGGACATTCCAATGAGTTTTTGTGGCATCTCACAATTTCTTAGTGATTATGATTTTTTTTTAGTGTAGCACGTCAGAATGACTGCACTATACCTGATGGTAAGCACAGTATAATCCAAAAATAATAACGGCCACCGATAGACACACTATCCATCGCCGGTCGCAACTATCATGCCGGCCTGCGTAAAGCTGCATATGCACAAGCTGATCCCGAAACGCGACCCGTAGAAGCGAATCACTATTACGGGCTTTTTCGCCACATACATGGTGGTTGCGACCCAGTCGGGCTGTAAAACCCTACCACCCCGCTTTTGCCATTGCCTCGTTCGTTATTCAGCAGGGTGCACCACGTGCAGGTGAGGTTGGCTTGGGTGTCTCAAGTTTCAAATATAAAAGCCACTATATGACAGACTAACATCCCGCCAAAACTCCAAATCACGAAAGGGAAGAAGATGATGAGAAGTTTATCGATTCCAGAACGAGAATGGGAACGTAATCGTGAACCCGGTTCAAGCTCAACAGATGGCTCGTAACGTGTCTTCGCCTGCATTCAGCTCGCAGGCTCCGGGCTTGCCCAAGAACGGTTCCGTACCGTTCTTCGACCGGCAACGAAAGCAGAGCACCGGTGATAGGTCAGCAAAAATATCCATTCATAACCCTTCATCTGTTACAATAACTCCCATTTAACACTTCAGGTGATTTTTCAAGACCCCGGTCTCAACATGCTGGATCTTGTTTTTTTTTTTTAATTTTGCAAAGTAAAAAAATACATTTAAAAGATTATGATTTTGCAATAAATAATTTGTTATTTTTCAACCTTTTATAATAAATTTGTTTTTTTTTAAGCTTTTACTGCCAAGAGTCTGTTGACTTGTGCCTCATGAGGTCTACATTCATTTGTCAATGAGCTTAAACCTTCATGGTTTTTGACAGTTCAGGAGTTAATTCCATGTCACTTTATCATTTCTTTCGATTAATTTACGATGTATATATCAAGGTATCCGAATAAAGCTACCAAAATTCCGAATTGTCTAATAACGAAATTGTTTTTACTGTTAATCTAGCCTCGATGGTCTGGCAATGAACTAATTCTATAGGAGATACCACGATTATCTTATGTATATCTTATGTTAAAATCAAGAAGTATGTTGAAATTGAAACCAAAATATGTTATATTCTTTCATTGATGTATGTCCCTCCCAACAGGACGAAATGACTCACGGAAAAAATAATCTCAAACCACATATTCTTATTCTCTCCCAATACTAGCTTAGAGAACCACAACTCGATGATCATAGTTTCACTAATAAATATATAAATTATATGTTTAGTTGCTAAAAGAAATTAATTGGATATATTAACAATATCTATTAAACTTGTTACAGATTTAAACCATCTTTAGCAGCGATCAAAGCGACGTCCAAAACTTCAGTTCAAAGTCAACGTAACGGCCCAGATGTAAGATTTTTATATATTACAATGGCCCAATTTATGGCTCAGTAAGGCAATTATTTATGAGGGTTTCTTCTGAGTATATGGGGTTTATGGGTATTTTGGAGGGGTTTATTGGGTGAAATTAATTAAATAGGGGGATTCAAATAGTGTTTGAATATACGGACAGATTGTTAGAAATATGAGATTACCTTGTCTTGGAAAGAAAAAAATTTTCATAAGAAAAAGATGATCGGCAGGGAGCTTCACACGTAATATTTAGATTGTGGGGAAAGATAAGAGAACCTTGTGGCAACATTTCTTCTTTGATAGGTATCTTTGACTAAGTATTTTTGTAGTATAGTAGTCCGGTGAAGCTGTTAAGACCTTGCAAGGTCAAAAGTGTAGTCAGATCGAAAAAAATAATAAAAATTTCTGCTTCATCTTTTGGTCAGAAGCTCCATATGAAACGATTTATCTAAATAGTATTGGATCTTTCACGTACTTAGTCACTTTTCTTTGGACAATATTCATTATATTCTTATTTATCAATCTGTAATTATTATATGTGTAATTTAAAAAAATGTACGATTTAAATTTCAAATTATGATTACACGAAATGCTTCAAGCTGTACCAGATTTAACATAAATAAATAGTAGAAAGGACAATTGTTAATAATGTTTGTCATTGGGTGATCTCAGCTAATTTAACTATTTAAATAAATACCTGAGACAAATGTTTTGCACAAAACATAACAACATTTCCATGACGACATCGTCTAAAACAGAAAAACAAATTATTAAAATAACTCCCCTGTAAAAATAAATTGTCATTTACATAATGTCTTACGGCAGTTCTGGAATTGGAGTTGGCCCAAACAAATTAACCTACTTTTTAAACGACCAACACCGTGGAAACTGTTTACTAGTTATCCCTAGTTTTAAGCGTTGCTAATGTCCCCGTATGATAAACAAAAATAGGACCTTGAACTTTGTCGGATTCCTTGCCAAATCGGCCAAATGTTTGGCAAACATCCAAGTCATATTTGTCTATTGTTTCCAACGGTATGTAGGTACTTGGGGGTTTTGGTGACCACGACCAATTTCAATGTCAAATTAATGACATTGCTTGTAATTTCTCCCATAATTTAAGGGTTCGTGTAGGGATTCGCAAGGGATAGCTATGCTCCAATGTACTGTACTTAGGGCGTTTTCGTGACTACTTCCAAACTCCTGTGTCTAGTTAATGGTTACTAATTTATTTATCTCTATAACTTAAAGGCTTCTATTGGCTATAAAGGTTTTTTTTAACTGACTAACCTGACTAAAGTTATAAAGGTATCATTTGAAGGTGATAAACATACTCTTAGGAATCTAGTGGTGAAGGTGATTACGTCCAACTCTAGTGTCTC
Organism: Antheraea mylitta; assembly: GCA_014332785.1. Classification (NCBI taxonomy): domain Eukaryota; kingdom Metazoa; phylum Arthropoda; class Insecta; order Lepidoptera; family Saturniidae; genus Antheraea; species Antheraea mylitta. The sequence continues at coordinate 1,809,407 of JACEII010000020.1, forward strand.
ATTAACAGTAACTAATTTATATTCTTTCATGACTTAAAGGTTACTAATAGTTATAAAGCGATTATTTTCATGGAATAGCCGTTAATAATTTAATGCATCACTTAAAGTTTTCCGATTTCCGTCGATTACTAAATTATTTTCAGGGTATAGGATATGCAATTTGAAACTTAGGGTTTGGAGATCACGATCAATTCCGATTTAAAATTAATGGCAATTAATTTATCTTGTACCACAATTTATAGGCTTGTGTTTGTTCAACTACAAATTTACAATTCTGAGGGATTTTTTTTTTCGATCTGACTACTCTATTGGCCTAGTAAGGCCTTCACAACTTCACCGGGCCACATAATTCTGAGGAGTACAGTCATGTGTTTAAGTGCTTAGGTATTTTAGTGACGGTTTTCATTTCCGATGGCAAATTAATGATAATAACTTGTCTTGTACCACAAATTAAAGGTTTCCAATTAATTTATTTTGCGCCTTGACTTAAAACTCTCTGTTAAATCAGTTATTATGTCTAATGTATAGATATACACTTTTGTGTTTGGAGTTTTGGTGACAATGTCCTATTTCGATTTAAACTTTTTGAGAATACATTTCTTTTGTACCATGATGTATAGTCTTTTGTTTGTTTAGCTGTATGGGGATTATTTGCAGGGATATCGCTCTTAGGTATGTAGGGGTTTTGGTGACCACGACCCATTCTAATGTCAAATTAATGACAATCAATTAATTTTTTACCATAACCTGATGGTTTTTATTTACAGGGTGATACAGAAAGCAACATGTACAATTCGAAGCTGTCGGTTACCGGCGGGAAGGAGCCGTCACGTATGGTCAGGCCTATGTCCAGGAAGGATATCTTCTACTCGGGTTCAGTGCTCAACTTGCCTCAGTACCAGAGCCAAAAATCGTTGCAGGGCTATCGTAACTCCGTCCTGAGCTTGCCGCAGAGCAGGCAAACTGGTGACCTTGAGAGACAAGAACGTAAGTGTTTCTCGTTTTTTAAGCATACTTCTTGTTTTTCAGTTGATAATTTATCAGTTACTAGCGAGCCCGGTGGATGTTATCCCGTTCTGATTATAACAAAAACCTTGAGAAATCATATGCCTAAGTCTTCCTCGTGAATCACTTTATCTACTAGCGAAAAGTGCATGAGAATCTGTACAGTAGTTATTTAATTCATCGCGAACAAACAGACAGACGTGGCAGCGGACTGTGTTTTATAATATGGCCACAAAGTATCGAAATGCAACAGCCATATAGGCTGTAATGCCATTAAATAATCCATACTAGACTAGGTGACAGTTAAATAAAATATTAAAAATAAACACCGAAGTTGCTCGCAGAAACTAATTTTAACGTATACAACAAATCAAACGAAGAAAAAAAAAAGAAATTTGCGGACCAAGAGTCTGCAGAATAGAACAAAAACAAATGTAGTGATAGTGTTTGATCACAATCTTCACCTTAAGTTAGATGAGCATACGGTCCAAGATTGTAAACTCGCTAGACCTATATGATATTGGTTTTCAAATGCAACTGTAGGAACACATCTATAGGTGTTTGGCGACAAAATTTCAATTTGAGGGTGGTTGCTAGCAAATGGGTTTACAAAAAACCGTACCATTATAAAAAATGATAATCTTATTTATCTTTAATTTAGAAAATTACTCTGTTTTATTTACTAAAATAAAATATTTCATTCAGGAAAGCGTCTGGATATATAGTTTCTGTCCTTACACGCACTATGAATTATTATAAGATATCAAATTAATAAATACATATTTTTCTTAACTCAATTTCCGACACCGTCAACTGTAAGTTTGATTCTAATCATATTTTAGGCTATCATGTTACGGGCATTGCCTAGCTTGGAGCTTAAGTAAAGGCTAGTGAGCTCTTGTTAAGGATTAAAAAAACAATAAAGTTATTCGTATTTATCGTGTAGCGAGCGTATAACTAGTCTACTATTCTAAGAAATAGGATAGTAGGCTAGTCCTTTCAAACAAGATAACAACTAATTATCACCAGCCGACAAATAAAATTTTTTTGAAAGTTGTTTGTATTTGAACCACAAATATCACCAATTTTTACTATTTTAAACAAAAAAACACCTACATATTTGCTCTATCACATCAGATTTTTTTAAAAGAAGGAAAAAGCATTTTTTTTTCAAAATTTAAAGAAAAAATCAATAATCATATTACAAAAACATATATTTGAACATTTACAAAGAAAACATTGAGTCTAAACAATGCTACAGGACTATTTAGAGTGACATCTTTTACGTTTCGCGACAAAATTACGTCTGGGTGTAGTATTTTTGTGAGTATCTTCAGTAATATCATGTGTCAGTGACCAGCAGTAATCAGCCATCATATTCACATTCCATCGACCTTGGTACCTTGTCTCCATAATTTTTATGTCCTGATGAAATCTTTCTCCCTGCTCTTAACTCACCAAGATTATCAGGAAAAAAGTCCACATGTGAATCTAGAAAGTGGAGTTTTATGCTCATATTACATCCCAATTTTTGAGACTTATCCAATAAGTTTGCAACCTTATTTTTACAGTCGGGATGTTTATTATTTCCTAGAAAATTGTTGACAACATCTTTGAACGCCAGCCAAGCATCTGATTCAGTGTTATTCATTGTGGCATCAAATTTTTCATCAGCCATCAAAGATCTGATTTGTGGTCCATCGAACACTCCTTTAATTTTTGCATCAGATAATCTTGGAAATTTTTTACACAGGTATTCAAAACTAGCATTGTTTTTATCCAATGCTTTAACGAACTGTTTCATCATACCGAGTTTGATATGAAGCGGAGGTAGTTAGAATTTTTTCAGGACTAATTAAATTTTTTCGTGTAACGTTTTTTATTCCTACTTTGAGATTTTTACGAGGATTCCATTGTTTTGGTACGTAGTGCTTGTCTCGTGCTCTACTGTCCGACTCGCACAAGAAGCATGGAAATTTTGTATATCCTAACTGCTGGCCTAATATCATGGTTATAATTTTTAGATCTCCACAAAACTGCCAACCGTGTATTTCATATCCAATTTTATCTAACAATGTTTCTAAATTATTATTTATTTACTATTTATTTGCATGTAACCTGTTTCGAATGGCTGTGTCGTTGTTGCGACTAATATATTTCCTCACGAGAGGTCGCACGATTCGAGAAAAGAGCGCCAAAATCTAAAATTTAATTTATTTTAATCTAAAAATTTAAAATAGCCAATGTCTTAACTTTTTTAAAAACCTGATGTGATACGATAAAATGAGGTATAATTTCGTGATCAGCACTACCAAATTAGTGGTAAAAAAAAATCAGAACTTGAACAAAGAAAATGATGTCGGCCGGTGTTACCGAACAATGCATTGTACCGCACACTCTCTTGCGAAAATCATCGTACGCCAAGGTTATATTTATACTTCCATACCCTCGAATTTTAAATAAAAAATTAGCGATTAGAGATTAGAACCCCGTCTTTAAACCCTCTAAAATCGTATTACATTTATAATTTCAGAATATGACCTGTGTCCTTGCCTCCATCTCCCAAATTCGTTTAAATCTACGTTAGCGTCGATGCTAGATGTGAGCCTGTTGCGGGATCCTGCGTTCATGCTTATCGCCGTCTCCAACATGTTCGGAATGGCTGGACTCTACGTACCCTTCAATTACATCGCTGCTGCTGCTACCCTTGATGTGAGTTATTTCTATTAATAATGCCACCCCTGATGTGAGTTAT